>OX103971.1:2924082-2991534 GCA_944470395.2 Schistosoma turkestanicum | reverse complement strand
TACATGGCCACGGATAGGGACTAAACTGCAGGAGGAATATGTGAGCTTGTGCAGGAGTTTAAAATAAAGGATCAGATTGGACTTAAGCCTTCTTTTCCATAATGGATCGAGCCCGAGTTCAATACATTGGGTTGGATAGTCAATGAGTGAGCTATGATTTAGGACTTCCGAGTAAAGTTCCTTTGTATTCATTCAAGCTTCAACTTATCAGACAGGCCTAGGTTAGAAAATAAGAAAGAGCAGTATTGAGCAATAGGTCTTACGCATGTTTTATAGAGAATTGTTCTGGATTCTCTATGAAGGAAGTTACGAAAGATGAAACCAAGCATTACTTACAGTGCCCATAGAGAATATCTCGATGAATTGGTTTGATAACGTTTCAGCCTTTGTTAAATCTGACTATCTTTCGTGAGCGATAAAGCTTCTTGCTATGGTCTTTAAAACTCCGCCAGTAGAACCTTAGGGGCTACTGCCGGTCCCAAGCCCGGGTAAAGGAGGAGGGTTGGACATGGGGTTGGCGGCCCCATTCCGTTGAAATCTAACTTGCCAAAAAAAAAACGCTAACCAGAAAAAATAATTCAAACCATTTTAACTCTGCCCTGGTAGTTGGAAGAAGAATTATTGGTCGCAAGAAGCAGCATCATAAGGAATGGATCGCTGTTGATACTCTTGCAAAAATTGAAGAAAGGAGTAACAAGAAGGCAGCAATCAATGTCAGCCGAACAAGACCGGAGCAAGTAACCGCTTAAGCTGCATACACAGAAGCAAACAGGGAAGTGAAGAAGAGCATCAGAGCTGACAAACGAAAATATGAGGAAGATCTTGCAACGACGGCGGAAAAGGCTGCAAGAGACGGAAACTTGAGACAATTGTATGAAACTACAAAGAACCTCGCCGGGAACTATCGTAAGCCAGAACGGCCAGTGAAAAACAAGGAAGGCAAAGTAATCAGCAACACTGAACAACAGCGAAATAGGTGGGTAGAGCACTTTAAGGAACTCCTAAATCGACCAGCTCCTCTGAAGACACTCAACATCGAAGCAGCATCCACGGACCTCCCAATTAATATTGGCGCACCTACGATTGAGGAGATCAGTATGGCCATCAGACAAATCAAGAACGGCAAAGCAGCAGGACCAGACAACATTCCAGCAGAGGCAATGAAAGCAGATGTAGAAGAAACCGCGAAAATATTTCACATCCTCTTCAAGAAGATTTGGGATGAGGAACAATTACCATCAGACTGGAAGGAAGGATACCTGATCAAAATACCAAAGAAAGGCGACCTCAGCAAGTTTGAAAACTACAGAGGCATCACTCTTCTTTCAATACCAGGCAAAGTCTTCAACAGAGTATTGTTAAACAGAATGAAGGACTTCGTAGATTCTCAACTTCGAGATCAACAGGCCGGATTTCGGAAGGATCGATCGTGTACTGACCAAATTGCTACATTACGGATCATTGTGGAACAATCAATTGAATGAAACTCACCACTCTACATCAACTTCATCGACTACGAGAAAGCATTCGATAGCGTGGATAGGAAAACACTGTGGAGGCTTCTTCGACACTGCGGTGTGCCTGAGAAAATAGTTAACATCATACGGAACTCTTATGATGGATTCAACTGCAAAATCGTGCACGGAGGACAGCTAACCGACTCTTTCGAGGTAAAGACCGGTGTCAGGCAAGGTTGCTTACTTTCACCCTTTCTCTTTCTCCTGGTCATCGACTGGATTATGAAAACGTCAACAGCTGGAGGGAAGCACGGTATCAACTGGACAGTTAGGACGCAGCTGGACGATCTGGACTTCGCAGATGACCTGGCTCTTCTATCGCACACTCAACAACAAATGCAAGAGAAGACGACGAATGTAGCAGCAGCCTCTGCAGCAGTAGGTCTCAACATACATAAAGGAAAGAGCAAAATTCTCCGATGCAACACAACATGCACCAATCAAATCACTCTTGATGGAGATGCCTTGGAGGACGTTAACACCTTTACATATCTGGGCAGCATCATCGACAATCAAGGTGGATCGGATGCAGATGTGAGGGCACGGATTGGCAAAGCAAGGGCTGCATTTCTACAGTTGAAAAATATCTGGAACTCCAAACAGATATCAATCAACACCAAAATAAGGATTTTCAATACAAATGTCAAGACAGTTCTAATGTATGGAACGGAAACATGGAGAACTACCAAAGCCATCATCCAGAGGATACAAGTGTTTATTAACAGCTGTCTACGTAAAATACTTCGTATTCGTTGGCCAGACACCATCAGCAACAACGAACTGTGGGAGAGAACAAGTCAGATTCCAGTGGAGGAGGAAATCAGGAAGAAGCGGTGGAAGTGGATAGGACACACTCTACGAAAAGCACCTAACTGCGTCATGAGACAAGCCCTCACATGGAACCCTCAAGGCAAAAGGAAAAGAGGAAGGCCAAAGAATACATTACGCCGTGAAATAGAGAAAGATATGAGAGGAATGAACAAACATTGGACAGAACTGGAGGAAGAAGCCCAGGACAGAGTTGGTTAGAGAAAACTAGTGGGCGGCCTATGCCCCATTGGGGGTAACAGGCGAAAGTAAGTAAAGTAAGTAAATTCTATATATGAGATCACTCGCTGACACTAACATCGGCTCAATTATTCTTTAATATTTAGATAACAAGAAATAAGAATAAAATCATCCGAATGCGACATTATGTTTCCATCATTTACAAATCACACTGAAGTTTTACTTATTATTTACTGGTACATGCATAAAGATGCGTGATTCACTTTTTTAATTAAAAAAAGTGTAGCTCAGGTATAGGTTTCCTTCTTCATCTTCCTATTGTATATATTTTGGTTCGATTGGGATACGGAGGAAAGTAGAATACATCAGGACAATTGCCTTCTGTACTGCAATTTCTAAATGCAAATGTAACATTCAAGCTATCCTGATAAAATACACAAAAAACTTGATAGAAACATCGACGTGTGCTAAAACAAAAAACTACATTTGAAAAGTGTGTCATTGCACACAATTTCAAATTCCAAAGCAATTCATATTCGTAAACGATCTCAAAAATAGTGATTTGTCATTTAATCTTTTTCTTATAAGGCAGTTGATAAAAATGGTCAATGCTGGTATATACGTCCGAAAGAAACTACAATGAATTATTGTATGAATAATAATGTGTGAGATGTTTAACTAAATTCTCAAACTACTCACTCGATCTGCATGTTAGTTGACCTCGCCAACCGTACAGTCTGCTCAGTGTGCCTTAAAAATATGTTTTGTGAATAAACAAAACATAAAAAGCAGTAACCGTGACACAATTTATTTGTTCAACACATTCATATACAATGCTAACAGTGTCAACGAGAAAATAAACATTAAACGCTGCCTTACTCAGTATGTAGTGCTAACGGAGATGGTGATGAAAGAAAAAGCTGTAGTGACTCAACTCAATCGAATAAAAAATCTTCCATGATTTAGCGAACTGTTCCAGTTATTGATCCACTGAACATCTTTGTTACCTGTAACATACCAGAACATTGTAAATATTGTCGATACTATGCATTTCCAACTCCATATGCTGACTTCAAAAAGGTTGATTTTCGCTGATAAAGTGACAATTACACTTACATTGTATTCCGTTACATTGCTTTGCTTAATGTTATAAATCTGAAGTTTGCTGCAATCATTCAATAGAAAAAAACAATAAAAGATGGTCAGAAATTTAACCGTAGTTATCAACCAATGAAGAATAAGTCATTCGTTACTGATGAATCTCATTCTACTTTTTTTAATGTGTCCACTGTTTTGTGTATCGAGTATTCATTACTATTTTGCACCAAAAACCTGTATCATTATATAAGGTTCACTAGCTATCCCATTTTTAGTTATTTGTCAGATCTCTCTATTTAAAGTCCGAGAAGGGGTTAACTGGTTCGGAAGTCAGTTTTGATCATTTTGTTTCAATATTTAAAACGTAACATATAAGATGGGTTTTTAAAATTCTCAAAGTGTGATTGAAGTTAATTATAATGGTTAAGAAGATGTGGAACAACAACTAGCTTCTTCATTACGCATATGGTTTGTATAAGCATTATTACTTGTTTCTCAAATATTCCAAATTTGTAAATAATGCCACCTGACAATATTCAAATTATCAAGCTGATCACTGATTCTGTATTATTTGTGTCAATAGAAGCTTAATCACATACTTTGAAAGATCTATACGTTCATATAGAGTAAGCGCAGCATTGAAATCACCAAAGACGCCAACGAATAAAGGATCTTGCAAGGCGCATCTTCCGTGCTTTTATATTCGTAACACCTTTGAGAGGAAACCAAAGTTGAAATTCTTGATCAATTTCATTTCATGTGAAATGAAATCAACTAAATAACATAATATTATGTTCTTAAATGAAACGTTCAATAAAAATTATTGGTAAATTCAAAGTCACATGAAAAGTCAGTACATTCTAAAGTAACAACTATCGATTGCAATTACTGTCTTATCCTACACTTTAACATCAGTTGTAACGTAATTTGAGTTGAGATTGGAAAAGCGTGAAAATATAATCACTTGAACTCCTGCCTACCGATATCGGCCAAACTTAATCCGAATACACTTCTGAGTATATATAGCCTCGTTATGTACCTGTAAGCAGTAAATTATGCATTTGCTGAGAAGAAAGACAGAAAATAAGCACGATTCGCGGATAACCATAAATCAACAGCTTTGTTCCTCTCATCTACTGAATACAACAATGACTTTGGATTACGTTAATGATTTTTACGTGAGATCACTATACATTTGTGTTACAAATGATCTGTTTGAAAGATTCTGAAATGTGCATTCAGACTATGAAAGTTGGTAAAATCGTCATTTACTGCATAGCTTATACTGTTATCTCAACTGTTGACTATTTGTATAAATATGTATATTTGAGATCCAGTGGCAATATATGACATTTTCATAAGGTCAGGATGAATTCATTTTGCTTCCACATAAAAAGCTGGTATTCGCTATTTTTTTCATCACTGGTAAATGGATATGCTGTTGCCGTTATTATTGCGTCGATAATTTGCATTGACTATTTCAAACTGGTCTCACAATTTTGAAAAATTATATGAATGATCTGGACAACAGATCCATTGATCGACACTCAGTTTTTCAAAGTCAGTGAATTGTCATTCACTGTTTGGCACATTTTCTTATCCTAACTGTTGACCATTTCAATAAACAACTTCAAACAGCAACATGGGAACTGAATTTTATTTCGATATTGTGAGGCAATCTAAAAACAGGACACAAACATGACATACGGATTAGGTCCTCACCAAAAGGCTACTGTCTTGTTGAAATAATCTAAACATGGCCATCTGTAGTCTCACTCAGGTCTAATTGGCTGAAAGAGAAAAGAAATGCATGTTATTTGAATGAATCTGAATCCAATGTTAGTCGGAATAGACTGTTAGTATTATTATTGTCTCGCCTGCAATAACGCTGATTGGCAAACAAAATGCACATCAAAGTATTCATCTGCTTTATCAGTGTCGAATATGGTTTTACTTACCTAGTCAATAAAACATGTGGCATGAGTAACAGTGGATCATTTGATAAACAACTTAGCTTACGTTTTCTTTCGAAATGCAGGAAATTTGCTATTCAGTTTTCACTCTCAGTTATATGTAATTCTTCAAATCTTTCCTCTTCGTCACCCATCAATTGCATTTCAAATGATGATAGTGATAATAGCAATTAACTTCAAATTATCGGAAACTCTTACTTGTTTTTTGCAACAAATAAAGAACACAAGGAATCGTACAATGGTCAGTTTACCTCAAGTTACAAATGATATAATCATCGTAGTCTAATTGTGAACACAAAACAACAGCTATTTTAAACATCACATTAGCAAACAACCACCTTGAATAAATAATACGACAGAACAATGGACCGAACGTTTCTTACAAAACAACTTTATCAGGATGCAATAAAATCAGCTTGTTCATATTTTCAACGATGAAATAATATAAATAACTTTCTCATCAGAAGGCAATGTTTAGAACTCTTTTCATGCTTATTTAATTCTTCATACCTATAATCACAGGTGGTTAAAAAGAAAGGATAATTGTAAAACGATGAGTAACATGAGCACTTTATTCAACTGACATACAAAAGAGCTGGATTCCTTTTCACCGTAAAATTGCATCTACGACTTATATTTGGCCAAATTGTAGGCCTGTGAAACAAAAAAGGATTTCACTAAGCATGAACCGTCTTACTTAAAACAGCAATGAGGAAGAAAATTTATATGAAGATAGTCATTCGTTGTTAAAAAGTATAGTTCCGAAATGTAATCTCTTGTAACATTTGATTATGAGTTAACAATTTTCCTCATTAAATAATAATAATTATAATACAATATAATATGGTTTTACCACGAAGGCAAATAACCTTAATGCTTTGTAACTTTTTATCAATTAGCAATTTTGTTCAACAAATAATAATAACGTTATATAATATAATATGATTTTAACAAAAAGACAAAATACTTAAATGCTTCGACATGTCACTAAAACGCCGTCATCTAATTTCAGTGACGTCACAGCGTATCAGATTCCGCTCACAATAATCTGCAAACTGAGAAACAAAAAATAAATCGCTCACAAACAACGCTCTAGTTGATGTCATGGTTCTCTTTCGAGTCAGGTTAATAATGGAGCTTGCGTCTGGAGTATTGGATTATCATATGAAATGAAATCAATTTTTTTATTTGAAAAAGGTCAGCGTTTTCTAGAACCTATAGATCTTACTTTGGTTAACTCCCTGATGAAACTGGCCAAATCAGCGAGGTAGAGAGAAAATGTGATTTATCGAATATTGTGTTCTATTTGTCATTAAAACTATTGACGCTTCACATTTTTCACGTTGTCATATTCATAATAACTTAGTTAATTTTGTTTATATAATGATTTAGCTTCAAATAATATATTCATGAGTCTGTGTAATAATTCAAACGTGATGTGTCATGAAATAGAAGCTTCAACTTATGGTTAAACGGATTCGGAATTCTGAGACTTCACAGAAAGAAACGTAAATAATAGTGGTTGTGTTTGTGGCTAAAATCAAAATGGCTCAAACGCTGGTCTTCTAAGAATCCAAAAAATCTACTCTCAGTTATTAGCCAAAACTGAGAAACTGCGTGAAGGATTATGTTTCCCTTTTCATTATAAACATTTCATAATATAATGCGACTATTTGTCCAATGTTTTCTTCAGAAATTTTCTTACCACATTCCATGAATCCCACATGAATCCACTTGAGGCGGTAACGTGCTCTGAATATAAGAAAAACACAATGATGTCTGACGATGATGTTTAATACAAACAACAGTTGAACATTTCAAGATATGAATCATCTATGTCAATATTGAAATAAAATGCACTTTTTATTCTACGATATTTGAGATGATAGAATTACCTGTCTACAATGGAATATTCATATAACCGTGTTAATGGTTCGCTTGTTTATGAAAGTCGATATGAGTTAACAGCAAGACAGCGCATCAGGCGGCATGAGCATGCATATGCGCTATTCTTCATAATTTAGAACATTACATATAAGCGAACAAAATTGTTTTCGATTACATCGTCATCAGGATTGACTCTAAAATACATGAATATTTATATGAAAAAGTTTACCCAATCAAGGCAATTGGGATAGGAATCTTATTCTCAGACAACATTTCGCTGATAACATGCCATCGCTAGATTTAAGACAACTTTAGTCGATAGCTGCCAACAATATAAAAACAGTAAGCGTTCTACTAATCGCCTTTTTACTAAACTGCACCGTGAGGCTCTAACAAATTGTGATTATCACTCAATTGCCTTGACTGGTTAAACATTTTCAAATAAATAATCATGTATATTAGAGTAAAGCCTGATGACGATCTAATCGAAAAAAAATATTGTTCGCTTTTACGTGTTGTTCTTATTTTCACAATGGGAATCTTTAAAATTCTTAAATCATGTGGGGATCCTGCTGCATTGAAGGCACCCAATGAGTTCCTGAAGTTTAATGCACGTCTCACAGAAGCGATAACGAGCTTGGGATTTACCATCAATTGTATTCAGTCAAACAGATATCCTAAAGTATATTGGAAGTCATTACGTCCAAACAGAGTCTATCCGAATGCTAAAACACTTGAAAGACATGCTTGCAATGAAATAGATACTTTGAAAATGAATATCCGCGACTTGGATAGGAATCTTATTCTCAGACAACTTTAGTCGATAACTGCCAACAATATAAAAACAGTAAGCGTTCTACTAATCGCCTTTTTACTAAACTGCACCGTGAGGCTCTAACAAATTGTGATTATCACTCAATTGCCTTGATTGGTTAAACATTTTCAAATAAATATTCATGTATATTAGAGTAAAGCCTGATGACGATCTAATCTAAAACAATGTTGTTCGCTTATATGTGTTGTTCTTATTTTCACAATGGAAATCTTGAAAATTCTTTACACTCTGTCCGATATTCTTCATGTCTGAGGCCGTATAAGTTAATTTTTTGCTATGTATCTTAACTCAACTTAGCTCACCTTAACATTTATGATAACTTCAGTCTGTCATACAATTATATAACATAAGTAAATATCAGCAACTAATCTGATAGTAAAACTACGTCGTTTTTCATGAAAGCGGTATTACTTAATGTGGATAACAGTATGTTGATTGTTGATCTGGTAGTAATCTCAGCTGAGGTTTAGAGATCCTGCAGTCGCAAGTGAAGAGTGTGCATGAATTATCGAACTCATGAGTCTATCAATGATAAAGAAATAAACAATATTACAAATTATCGAAAGACCCTGCAGACCTCATACTTGAAACGAGTGGTTATCGCATTATTCAATTATTTACGTATAAAATTTGTTTGGATATTCGGACCTTGAAAATGAAAGGCCTTTGATAGTTGTCAAAAAAATAATACTGTTATCATAAACAAATAATTTTCCTAAACCATAAAAATATAAATAACGACATTTGTCAAATATTTAGTCCAAATAAAATACAAAGCCATAAAGTAGGTCTTTACGTTAGATTAGAAGATTGGAATGACTAAATGCAAATCAATTACAGCGATACTTATCAAGTTATAGACAATAAACATGGGCTTACAGTGGACGCATTTCCAAACAAAAAACATTATTATAAGAGGAACATAATGATTGAACTCAAAACGACAGAAAGAACAATCATTCTTGTGAATATATATACTACTGGATTATATCAAAGTTTTATCAAATCATGTGAGAGTACTAAGTGACTAAATACAGTCATTTGTAGCACTGTCACACGATCTATATTTATTATCGGTAAATAATTACAGTCACACAATTCCATGTTCGTTTCATGACAATGCGGTTGCTGTTTACAAAATTGAACGTTTTTCTAAAACTTGTTCGGTACCAAAGTGTGGAACGGAATAATTAACTTTGCAATATACGATAACTGGAGTGAACTATTTTTCAGAATCAAGGATTGCCCTATGAATGATATATTTCTAATGTTTCCGAAAGCTGACAGGGACTATTCAGCAGGAAAGTGTAATTTACTGAATGTTGCCATAAATCTGAAGAGATTTGATAGTCATCGACTAAGAGTTTCAGATTTTGTGTACACAGTGTGGCTTTCAAACCTATTTGTACACAAGTTCATTTTACTGATAAGCGAATAAACTTAAGTTTCATGAATTAGTTATATGGAAAACGATCAAAGTTTGGACCAAAAATCATTATTTTACCTCAAAACAAGATAATCAATAACGCGTGAAACATGAAAAAAATGGTTTAAAAGATAGTATTGAATTTAGTTATTCACCGAATAATGAGAAATTTATTTCTTAGAAATAATGTAGATGAAATGCAGGATAATTGAGAATATTTTCCAGGATGAAATAATTTGCAATGACTAAAAGTACAACAGAAAATATACAACGAACAGAAAACAACTGGTAACATTGACTTGAATAACATTATCATCCTATTTTGTTTTATTACTCTACTTTTTTAATTATGTTTTCAATCGGGAGATGACGCATTATAACTACAATCTCTGAATGTAAAATGAGTATATGCTAATAGAAAATGTATTTCTCGTTACATCACGTAGCTTCAATATTCAAATAGTTTAGTAACATCCTGTCTCATGTGAGAACCGTGTTCATCTTGAAATTCACAGAACCTGCGTCTTGTGCAATGTAATTGAACGTGAATGATTTATCTCTTTCGAATTCAATAAAATCAACTGTGCAAATCCTATCTACAGAGCAAATCCAAATATAGGATATTATTATACTACTAAGGAATTGTTGTTTCTTCTTAGTGTGATGAAACCCTGAAAAATTGAAATGTTATCCAATTTATATATGCTGAAAAGTAGTCAAACCGTATGTACCATGACTGTTAGTTCGACTGTGACCCTGTTCTCAATTTCGCATATTTTTGAATCTACCGCGAACCTTGTTTTCGGCAGTGAAAATATCATTTAAAGTGTGAGGATGTGAATCCTCGTTGCTCAGATAACCCATCGCATAAAAAAATAACTACTTGACCAATCAACTGCTTTGTAAAGCTACAGACATATCTTCAATTCTCTTATACATTGCTATCACTTTTCGTTATTTATGAACACTACAGTAAGAATGACCATTTTGTTTAGCTTGTCTATATTGAATTGTAAATGTTACGTTTCAGTGAAATAATGTGGGATTGAACATGTCATCTTACAAAACGTCCATCTCACTCAGTGCAGATCACAATTCACGTCCGCTCAAATCATAATTTTAAAGCTGACATGCTGATTTATTGATTTTCACTCAGTATTTTCTGTATTTTTTACCTGCCTTGAACTTTGATGATAACGTGACGTTATATATTATGTTTTCATCATAATACGCGTTGTGTAACGTATTATATGCAGAAATAAATTGTACTGAATATTTATGCTACACGCAATGGAAATAAGAATATGAGACAAGTTGTTGAAGTACGTTTGGTAATATGAGAAACAATGTTTGGCGGAGTAAATGTAAAAGTGTGTTATCAAAGCATCGCCAAACTATTTGTGTTGAAGTTTCATGATTGGATTTGCCGTCTTTTCTTAGTACACTTTTACTAATTCAGGTATTGTCAATCGAATAAACTATGAACATTTATTTAAAATTCATATTTCTTTCAAATACATAATTGTTGAGTGTATTATCTGTCATAATCCATCTGGTGAGCAGAATTTACCGCGAAAAACGTCATTTAACTGGTTCAACATTCATACAGTAATAATTTTCTGAATCATTCAGCATACAAGTAGACAGTTATCGAGCCAAACAAACTGGTATCAGTTAGATCACTGTTGAGAGACTGAATGATTTCAACGGCTTTTCGGTTTCTTATAAGACATTTGTTGATTGTGTCTGCATTCTTAAATCCACGCTTGAATAACGGATGAAATATCATTGGCCTTAGACATGAGAACACACCGTTGACACACTGAATTTTTCATGTTTAGAATTTAATCTAGTCATCACGTTGTGAAGCCTTTCAATCACTGATTGTGATGATATTTCGGTTATATTAGTTAGGCCATTTGATGTGTTTGTTCTTTTTCCCTTTGAAAATCGTAGGTGGATTTATTGAAGTCAGAATTCAAAATATCCCTACTGATTTTCAAGCATTTGTGTCGAGCACACAATGAACATTTTAAAAAGTGATGGAACGCTGGTCAAATAAAAATGAAACATTTGATTCTATTTCAAATGAACAGATGATCGATGTGTAATATACCTGTATAAACTTTTCGTTTGCTGTCGTCTGTTCATTCAAAGATTAACCTTATTCTGTCGACACTCATAAGATTAGGCTTTATTTTATTTAAGTAACAAAATTTTATTACAAGTCTTTATTCCCTCTGATCAATGATAAAATAGGCGATAAAGAAGATTTTTGAAGAACAGTGATATATATTTATATATTAGGACAATTCTGATGATCTTGAAGTATTTGTATTCAACCATTGTTCCAGAATGCCAGCTACACCTATAAAGTTGAACTGATTCAAATGCAGTTCCAGACTCACATAATCACTTATTTCTTGCGAAGGCTGGTCTGTGGGTTCAGCGGATCAATGTATTAGATTAGGTAAACTCGTAATTCAAACTTATATTGAAAATATTCTTCATGTTCTTGACGCAACTGGTGGTATTTGAACTCAAAGATAGAAATCGGTCACGCATGACCACCCAAGGGCTGCCTCAACGAGCAATGTTTTACCGTTCAGTAGGTGAGAAGAATAAATAAAGGGACGGAACGAGAATAGGGCTCCAATTCTTATAGTCTTTCACAAGTCAACCTAGTCGTGCTGTTGGATGAAGCGTTCTTCTTTACAGTCCGCGAATGTGAAAGTAATGGATGGTTAAAAAGTTTAATTCAAAAGTCCAAAAAGTTTTGCAATGGCATGTGCATCAAATCTTTGTGTTGTTTGAAATTATAACAATCGGAATTCCTCAATTACACTACTTTCTTACGTAATCTGACTGAATAACACTATTCGAATAATATCTTCAAACAATAATCTTCTTTATAGACGCTAATATTTCCAATATCACCATACGTACGTAAAAAGTTCTATGTTGTATTTTTCCGCTGCAATCCAACCACACCTGAAATTAAAGATCCATAGAAAGACACAATAAAATCTCTTTGCTCCTGTGACTGATTCCAATCGGTTTAAATTTTTGCTTTCGGCTACTGAACGCAGTTATCTCACGTTCTATAACACTTTTTTAGACTGCATTTATCTACCTTGAATAGATCAACAGTCTTTCGCTTCAAAATGTGATAACACGAGTTGATTTTGCCGTTCCTTGTTTCTTTCAAGCAAACGAAATCAACAGTGCTAGTATAAATATACAAAGGTCCAGCCATATGGAAAACACATTAGGCGCTATTATTAAAGACCATGTATTGATGATCTATTTCGACACTCAAATTTGTTTGTAAATAGCGAATAATTATCCGTTGGGATTTGACGGCACTCTTTATTTATCTATTATGTGCACGAAAATTAATAAAAAATTCAAAATCTAAATTGCAATCAGAAGTAGTAAGTTAACCGTTGGAAAATTGAAAACTGTAATGCTGGGCAAGCAATCATCAGTTAACCTCTATGTGAATTACTGTCTCACAGCTGATTACAGTTGAAATCCCTTCTGGTCATAATTTTCTGCTGCGACTTGTGACCTGACATTTGTGGGTGTGTAACTAGCAGCACATACTAATCGGTGATTGGAAGAGATCACAATATATTCCACAGTTAATTAGTTCAAACGTTATTTCTGAAATAGTGTGTGGCCAACCACTGGGAAGTATTTTGCGTAGACAACTGTTAATAAACACTTGTATCTTTTGGATGATGCCTTTCGCATTTCTCCAAGTACTCGCTCCATACAGTAGAACTGTCTTGAAATTTGTGTTGAAAATCCTGATTTTGGTTTTGGTTGAAAGTTGTTTGAAGATCCAGATGTTTTTCAACTGTAGGAATGCAGCCTTATCTTTGGCAATCCGCGCTCTCACATCTGCATCGGATCCACCTTGATTGTCGATGATGCTGTCGAGATATGTGAAGGTGTTAATGACTTTCAAGACATCTCCATCAACAGTGATTTGGTACCTGCATGTTGTTTTGCATCGGAAAATTTCGCTTTCACCTTTTGTATGTTGAGACCTACTGCTTCAGAGGCTACTGCTACACTGGTCGTCTTCTCTTGCACTTGTGATTGCGTGTGCGATAGAAAAACCAGATAATCTGCGAAATCCGTATCATCCTGCTGTGTCCTAGCTGTCCACTGAATACCAGGCTCCCCTTCAGATGTCGACGTCTTCATAATCCAGGCAATCACTAAGAGGAAGAGAATGGGCAAGAGTAAGCAACCTTGCCTGACACCGGTCTTCACCTCGAAAGAGTTTGTTAACTGTCTCCCGTGCACGATTTTGCAGGTGAGTTCATCATAATAATTCCGTATGATGTTAACTATTTTTTCAGGCACACCATAGTTACGAAATAGCCTCCACAGTATTTTCCTGTCCCACCTATTTAATGCTTTCTCCCAGTCGATGAAGTTAATGTAGAGTGGTGATTTCCATTCAATTGATTGTTTCACAGTGATCCGTAACGGTACCATTTTGTCAGTACACGATCGATCCCTACAAAATTCAGCCTGATGATCCCGAATTTGAGGGCATACGACGTTCTTCATGTTGTTTAACGATACTCTGTTGAAGATGTTGCTTGCTATTGAGAGAAGAGTGATGCCTCTGTAGTTCTCATACATGTTGAGATCACCTTACTTTGGCATTTTGATCAAGTTTCCTTCTTAACAATCCGATGGAACTTGTTCCTCAATCGAAATCTTCTTCAAGAGTATGTGAAATAATTTCGCAGTTGCTTTAACGGCTGCTTACATTTTCTATGCCGACGTGTTTTCTGGTCCTGCTGATTTGTCGCTCTTGATTTGTCTGAAGATCATACTGAATATTATTTTGGAGGTCTGTAGATGCTGCTTCGATGTTTGGTAGGTTCAGTGTAGCTGGTCGATTCAGGAGTTCCTGAAAGTTATCTAATCACCTTTCTCGCTGTTCTTCAGTGTTGCTGATTACTTTGCTCTCCCTAATTTTCACTGGTCGTTCTGGTTTACGATAGTTTCCGGTGAGCTTCTTTGTTGTTCCGTACAACTGTCTCATGTTTCCGTCTCTTGCAGCTTTTCCCGCCATCATTCCTTGATCCACATATTTTCATTCGTCAGCTCTGATGCTCTTCTTCACTTCCCTGTTTGCTTCTGTGTATGAAGCTTGTGCCTTAACTTTCTGTGCTCTCGTTCGGCTGACATTGATTGCTGCCTTCTTGTTCATCCTTTTCTTCAGTTTTTGCAAGAGTATCAACAGAGATCCATTCATTGTGATGGTACTTCTTGTGACCCAGAACTTCGTGACGCGTTGAAGTGTTTGCCTGTTTCATCCCTTACCAAATGTTTTCCGATGTTGATTTCTCTCCAAAGGCCTGTAACCGATTGATGAAAGCTATCCTGAATTCGTTGAGCTTTACAGTATCCCGAAGGTAGGGCGTATTAAACTTATGTGATGCTCTCTGTCTCGTTGTCCAGTGCTTTTTTGGCGATCAGCAAATGGTGATCTGAGGCTATATCAGCTCCTCTCCTGGTTCTCACATCCTCTATCAACTTTCTGAACGTTTTGTTGATACAGATATGGTCAATTTGGTTTTTCGTGGTGTAGTTCGGTAAAATCCATGTGGCTTAGCGAATGCGTTTGTGCGGGAATATTGTGCCACCGATGACCAGTTTGTTGAAGGCACAAAAGTATGCAAATCTACCACCGTTTTCGTTCCTTTCTCCCAGTCCATGTCGTCCCATGATGTCTTCATACCCAGTGTTGTCCATTCCAACCTTGGCATTCGGGTCTCCCTACGAATCGTCAAATTTTTTGGTGTACATTTCTCGACAATTGACTGCAGCCTTTCGTAGAATTGATCTTTACCGTCGTCGCTGTAGTCGATTGTAGGTGCATAGCATTGGATATTGTTCATTGTAATGTCCTGTTACTTTGTTTTGAAGGATAGTTTATTGATACTAGGTCCATGATATTCCCATCTTATCAGTGCCTGTTGTACATGTCTGAAAAGTGTCAGTGCAACTCCTTGTGTATTAGAAGCATTTTCCTTTTCATGACCCGAGAATAACAGGTAGTCTCAGTTGTCCCACCTGTGTCCAATGAGTTTCAATGGTGCCGAGCACCTCCATGTTGTATCTTTTCATTTCTGTAGCAACTTGAAGTAGTCTTCCAGTCTCACACAATGTACGAACGTTCCACGTACCTGAAAGAAAGGTTGCTCTGGTTGTCAGAAAAGACTTCGTCACCGTGACTTCCGAAGGAACCCGGCTTTCATCGTCCGACGTCATGATTCTTATTCCAACTCCCAATGCACAGTTAAAATGGTTGGAATAAGTTTTTCTAATAAGCGTTGTTTTAGCAAGTTAGATTTCGACGGAATGAGGTCGCCAACCTCATGTCCAACCCTACTCCTTTATCCAGGCTTGAGACCGGCAGTAGCCCTTTAGGTTCTGCTAGCAAAGTTAATTTGTATGGATCTGATTACATGAAAACTATCGCATAGTTATATTCTCAATGTGAACATTAGCCGAAATTTTTTCGTGATTCACGTATCTTTTATCAGAAATCGATCAAATTTTTTTTGGATCATTACTTTCCTGGTACATATTAGATTTATTGAAAAGTGAATTTTCATGCTTCGTTTAATTCTGTTCATTTAAATTTTTACTCCAGTTTAGTTGTTAAAATACAAGGTAGAACTTCGTGTATGAGAACAAGAGTTGAGGTCAATGTATCGTTTCAGCAGACATACGAAACTGTTAGTTTTAATCCCATCGTCATAGGGATAGTAGAAGCATCAAGCTTGATGAGACTTAGGGTTACGTTACTTGAATTCGCATAGTCTGCATTAACGGGACAGGGTGAAAAACGAATGAGTGAATGTTAAATTATGAAGATACCAGAGATACAGTGAGATGTGTGAATGCAAATTTCACAAACTGTTTAACTTTTTTCAGTGACATGAATGCCCAACAGGTCTTTACAATACGCAGTATGACTACGTCGTTAAACTCCGATATACTGCTTTTAATCTCATTGCAGTTTTTTAGGCCTTCCTGAAATAGCAGTTACCTAAAAGAAAATAGTTTCCAGCTAAGCTTCGGTTCATTTATCACAGTAGGCATTCCTGACAACCGTGTGACTTTATAAGCTACGTCGTGAGAACATTTCTCAAAATTCAAGTGTTGCTTTCTACTTAAACTGAAGACTCGGAACTTCGGAAACACAGCATTTAGTGTAGGTTTTGATTCATCAGTTGATCTTGAAAAATCTTACTATAATATTTGTATGAAATTTTAGGAATCTATCATGTTTCGGTATCGTTCAACTGAAATTCAACTAGTGCATTCACTTCTAATTTACGTCCATCTGTTCGGTGAGTGTCCGAATTTTTCGAGACATAGGTTTCCTGAGTTCTTTTTCCTATTTCTCTCTAAGTGTTTTCAGTGAGAACTTGTTTCGAAACACATTTGTTAAAACCCATCATGTGCGTCATATCTAATTTTACTGACTCTTCCTTGATTTTTTACTTCAGTGGAATGTGGTTTGTTTTGGGCTACATTAGTTGATTGCTGATAATGTTTGACCTGTGGTTATGAATTATTTTGATCCCACAAATTTCGACCGAGTTGTTTATTTAGAGATGTTTCGAAATTCTGATGTTCCTTATTTGTAGAAATAGTTTGCCAAACCTTTCTTTTATATCTGTGACAGTCAAATCATAATGATCAATTATGCTTTTCAAATATGGAGCTATCTACATGTTTCTCAAAGCTCAATCAAATGTGAATTGGTGTGTGCATTTGTGTTGCATCAGTTAATTTTGCGTTTCAATTGTTGTATATGATCCTGCAACGCTGATCGTCGTCTCTTGCTTCCGTTGGTGCGTGGGCGGTATAGAAGCTAGAAAGTTTGCAATTATTTGTATCGTTATGGTTGTTTATTGTATCATTTACTTTGTTTTTGCCGTTAATACCTTCAACTCGACTCATGTCCGTTTCAACTTTGGCTCCTAGGCTTCTAAGAAAAAAAGTCGTCGGTTTATTTTTCATCGATGAACCAGCAACTATGCTGAAGCAATCCATAGTTGTCTAGTCTACGTCCAATATGCTTCTGCCTAACCCTAGGTAGAGTTGATTGATTTCTGCCGCATAGTGGATGACTCTCAGTCTTCTTTATATTAGGAACAATAAATTGAATAACATTATTAAATGTGGTTTTATTGACTAATATTATTTTGAATGAATGCCGTCTAACTCTCAGAGCATAATTCAAAAGGATAAAATTATTTTTTGTTGGGCGTTGTCATGGCGATTTATTTACCTAAAGGATCTGAAGTCCGACTCATTCTGCAACTTTATTTTAGCACAATTTGTATGAAACTTGGATTTACAGCACGAAGAATAATAAAATGTTACCCTGCTAATTTAATGAATATTCAGTGAGGAATTCACTTTAACATTATGTCCGAAGGGTACGTTTCCGTATGTCTGACTGCCGTACTTGTGATACGAAATTAAGATAAATGTCGACAAATGCTCGGATCGTTATAAAAATTCATGCATTTTCCTTTTTATATATGAAAATTTGCTCTAATTTAAAATTTCCGATTAAGGAACAAACCAATTCTTCTTCATGAAATTTTATTTTAAGGACTGATGTTCGAATCTTGGTTGATATCAATTGTAATGTATGAAAAAGATAAAACCATCTAGAATATGTGTTGGGCGTGATTAGTAAAATTCCCGCCTAATACAAGCAAGGAACATACAAAAAAAAGGCATTCTGTTGTTTCGCTGAAATGGATTCACTGAAACTGCATTTAAGACATTATACTGGATAAATATAAGTACTCAAATGTAAAACATCCTCAAATTTGTGCCACGTGTTCTGTCAAAATCACGGGGCAATATGAGCCGGGTCTGCTTAGCATACGAAATGACATTGTAATGAATGTGACATTCATTAGAGTCACCTCAGAAACAATGCACACTAGGGTTCTGTATATATTCGCTGTTATTACAGTGAAGTGACAAAAAGAAATATGGTCAATTGATCATATAATCCTGAAAATACACAAAATATTGTTCTCGTTGTATGATTATTTTTACTAACGCAGATTGCTTCATGATCGTTTTATCATTATCACGCAAATACCAACATCAATAATATCACCAATATTCATACGAAATCTATATAATTTGAAAATTGTTTATAAAATTGTCGTTTTATTTTGCTTGATTAATTAGTCAAAATAGACCACTTTTTTTCACAATCATGTTTCAATGAATTGTACTTTTTTCATTATGCCACATTTCTCAAAATTTTTGTGACAGAAATACCTAAATATATTAGGCCGTTTATTTCACCTTTGTTCACAATCGTGACGATAAAAATTAAACCAATAGTATCTCTTTTCGTATGATTGATGTCATTTTAGACGCTCATCGGTTGTTTCTCTTGCTTCAATCGCTGGAATCCTTTGTTATTTGTAAATAAAGATATTTTTTGTTGGCTAACTCTGATACATGTTATTCTGAAAAGACACGATATCTTAGGCCAATTCTTTGTTCATTATAAGGGATGAATACGTAAAATTAACCTATTCATTGTAATTTGCCTCGTTCTGAACAAGTATATAAGGAACAAACGATGAATATTTCTGATCATGTCTGTGATATTCGTGCAAGCGAAATAGATATCTTCTCCCAAATTATTCAGATACGCCGTTGCCTGATTACACACTCAAAAACATAAACGAAATAATTTGAGCCACCAAGTTAGTCTGTTTATCAACATTTTGTTTTCATTCTTCTCAACCTACTTCACTTCAGGGAAAACTCATAATATGGAGAGACGAATCGCATTCGGCCTAATTGCTGAAAATTTATGCATCATACAGGAATGATATTTCTAACAAATCAATGTGATCAAATAACTGTGAAAGACAACAAAAGCAATAAATTGTTTTTTCAAATATGTTCACAGGCTTCAGACATCTCGGATTGTCGAAAAACTGAGTTATTCAGTGTGACATGACATTATAAGAAATACAACTTTTTACAATTTTATACAATTCAAAATACAGGTCATTGATTGTTTCAGGCCGCATGCACACTGATGATTTTGAATATCACAAACATTGGCAGATTTATTTATAACCGTCAGAGCAGAGCAGGTGTTGAAATGCGAGTTTTCGGCTATTTTACATACTTTTTATTGTGAATTTATCATCCGATAATTTTCTCTTCAGATTCATTCAACAATATTACAATTCAAAATCAACACACAACGTGTAACATGATTTCTGATAAAATCAACATCGTTTAATGGAACAGGTATCATTGACCTTGTACCAATAATCAAAGTTATTCATAGATTTGAAATTTCCACATTTGCTTCAACACAAATCGCTCTCGCAACCAGTCCACTATTCGATAATCTGTTTCACATTATGAAGTGAACAATCGGTCGCCTGTCAATACAGCGAAGACGCGTATTTGTTAACTTTTCCATTTTATCTATTTGATTGTAGTTCGAATAAGCATCTGTTATGAGTCATTTTTCGATACGTTATTGGTGACATGTTTAAATTCGTAGTATATGTATAGTAAAATTCTCATCACCCAAATCTACTTCGTGCATATCAGCTGGACACTGAGATTCCAATCAATAATCTGCAGAAATCACTTCTCAGTGTAAAAGCTAAACATCTCGTATTTCTGAGAAACAAAAAACGGCTACTCAAAATCATTTCATAATTACACCTTCTTGCAATGCAATTTCCATTTGTTTCAGGGAAGTGGATAATAGAACCAGAAGCGAGCGATGATTTATGGATTAATGGAACTGTTATGTTAAGTTATAAGTATCCATTCACTACGAGTTCACTTTATTCTAAAAATGAATCAGTGTCAGAAAAAGCTCTTTAGATCCGCTGCCTCAACTGACTGGACGTTTCGTCTTCGCATGTCGCAGAAATAGTATTTTACAAGAATACACATTGCGTATTTCTGCAATTGTGTGGATTACGAAACAACACTGAGGTGCTTGACAATGATCGATCAGGGGGCCAGAACAACGACCAGTCACAATAGACCAATAGAATTAGAGTAAGAACAATAATTGTTTCATGATGTTAGAAGAAAATCGTTACATGAGCAACATATTCAATGTTATGTGATTATTAATAAAAGGGTGGGTTGAATTTTAGGATAGATGTACACACAATCGGCTTTTTTGTCGGATATAATATATACATATATATAATAAATAAAAAACTGGTTTGCGTTTCTCTGTGTGACTTCTGTGACAGTTTTCAATTTGCTCAGTCAACAGCATAACCGGAACATATAATGAGAGCAAAGTTGAGCGACTGAATATTAGCCAGAGTAACCTGAAATGAATGAGTATGTCATTATTGATAATACACTCGATTGGTCTATCAGAGCACGCATGTGTTACCGGCATCACTCTTCGTGATTTATTTTGACTAGGTAGGTCGCAATTATTCAAGATAATCCAACCAACCGGAATACCGAAGACCGCCTATCACCAATGTATGCTACAAGCATCATTTGAATTTTTTTCGTTTGATGAATTCAAGCTGCTGTTCAATTAATTGTCATACATCCATTTAATGTGTTACTTTATAGCATTGCAGGTCAAGGCAAGATGAAAAGTGTTATTGATGAGGAACCTGTTTCAGTAATTTCTTGTTTAGTCATCCTAATTGACTTTTCATTTATTTCCTTCCAGACCGCTACGGCTTATTTGTGTTAGACGCCACTTGATTTGAAGAATTGTTTTTATCTGCTGTAAATTTGTTAGATGATTGAAAATTGGTCAGAAAAATGAACTTAACAGTTTCGAAACAACGATAGTTTGACCAAAAACATCTTGACTTGATTGAATCATTATTCTTTGCGTTCACAGATGTCCGGCACTCAATCATCCTAATGGCTATTATCAGTATCATGTGACGTGTTACTTGTTGTTTTCAATAAGCGAACATTTTTTTTATTTTTCGACATTCAGACGATGTTTGCGAATTTGAGGTTTGTAAATGGCGTCCAAATAAACGGATCGACCAAGAAGAAACCGCTTTAACGCCGAAATGTTGACAAATAACATTGGAAGAGATGAGCACTATGAACCCAGGAGAGATTTGATTAACTAATAAAATCAGTCATCAATGAGCTTCATTTTCAATCGATTGAGGTCTGAAATGTTGACAGATTGAAAACAAACCGTTAGTCTTCTCCCAATTATTTCTTTACGTGTTTTATTGGTTGTTCTTTTGTTTGTTCCTCACTGTTAACTACTAAGCCGTAATATAGTGGGACGAAATTTTTTCTGCATCAGAGCAGTATTTATTGGTACTGTCAACTGAGATCGATTAATGACGATATAAATTGTAACTAAACAGGTCAAATCAAATTCCAAATAAGTACTGTAGATATCAATTTTTTCGATGAGATGGGGCAGCATATAATTGTTAGTGACGGCATGTTTATCTGGGTTGATGTGCAGGAATCTACTAGAAAGAGGCTGGTTGACATGAAAAAGATGAATTAGAATTTCAGTAGTGAAATGACATCATTGGCTCAACAAACTTTCTTACCATTAACAAGGTCTGGCCACTATCTGATAAAATGTTTGAACACATTACTACGTATTGGTATTTGTTGATATTGCAATGAGGCTGTTATTCCACGTCTTTCATCTTAGTGGACGTTGTCACCCTGTTTAGACAAGAGAAAAAAATTTATCGGCCGATATTACGGATTTATCGAAATATATAGTGCCACGAATAAGAATAGTCATAAATTTTTCGCTCAGCATAACATAAGTTGTGTTTTTTTGTTTTTAACTCTTCTTCCGATTTAGCCCGAACAAATAAAGACTGGGACGCATCACAATAACAGATCAATTTCAGAAGTACAATGATATCATTAAGACAACGAAATTTCTGTCACCAAGTAAATCTATTTATTATCTGACACAAAATTAGTTATTTTTAGTTCATACTGCAAAGATTCCTGAGACGGTGCAGAAAATGTGTAGCACAGGTGTATTTTGAGTCGTTGTTTCGTTTACAACGGAAGAAGGCAGCTGAGGGAACGAAAAATACCCACAGTCAATACTTCCCTTTGTGAAGTCCATAAAAGAATACAATGGATTTAAACTGTGTAGAAATTGGTTGACCGCATAAGCGAATGCTCGCATATTTAGGTTGCTTTGTTTTAAGATTGCTGATGGTAAAACAATTCGTTCATTGATATTTTCACTAGCATTTCACGTTTCCAGTTCATGAAAATAGAGACAACATAACATCACAATCAAAAGATTATAAAAATCAATTACAGTTCAACAATCCCAAACAAATTTCTATTATCAGAAACAATATTTCGATTAATAGCTTCCTACTATCCTACAGTACACTTATTGATGCTGCTTCAAAATAAACTTCCCCGTGAAAACAATTCAGAAACATCCACTTCAATAGAACAAAACGCAGAATGATAAACTTTACATATTATTGGTCCATGTAATTATTATGAAACGCGATATTAGATAAACCCTCTATACAACTAACTGAACGATTGGTGATGCTCATTCAGTGCTCCTCTGCCTCCCAGTTCCACAATTCTCTGTACAATCTGAATTTGTCTGTTTCTTTTCACGGTATATCAAGAAACTAAGTAGGTGGTGAAAGACAAATTCCTCAAATCTTTAAGACAAGGAAATCTGCTGAGCATTTCAGAGGTTTACATACATTGCACAATCACTGGTAGTGTGAGGAATCTTCTTCGAATTTCGAAATGTACATATTCATTCGATTGACTTTGCTGAATATCTGTGTTCACATTAGCATTAGGAGACCATCACAGTTATGCAAGGTAGAACTGACAAAATAGAGCTAAATGAAATTTCATCTAAAATAATTCAGTCCGCATATTCAAGTTGAAATAATGTTCAACAATCAGTAATTCAGTCCACAGGTTTGTGTTTTGTCGATTAACCATTTCGTAGTTGTAACAAAGTTTCTCGAAAAAGGTTTATTTTTTATGACATTCTAGAGATCTCGTTAACTATTTACCTGACCTGTAACTAAACTTTTATCATGCCTTTCTACAGATATGGCAGCCAGTCTGTTACAGGTTTTAGACTACACAACATGCGAGTTCAAAATAAATGGGATTCAAAATGATCGGTTAAATGTTCCCATGAGTCTGTAATTACTTTTGCATACTCTGAACAACACGCTAAATAGATTCCAGTGGACTGCAACCATTTTACATGATGAATATTCGTCAATTTCGGAATAATATCATCAATAAACATCATCACTGATAACACGACCTTGCTTTCTGCAACACAATAATATTTGTTCATAATAGTTCATTGCATCAGCATTCCTTTCATTGATATCTACTATCAAATGAAATGGATTCAAACTGCGTTCACGAATGTTTGAATGTTCTAATTTTATGTTGCTTGGTTTTGAGATTGTGATTATTATAATATTTCCAATTCTCTAAAAAGTATTTTGAGCGCTCATTTGAAGTTATCATTATTCTGTAAATCATTCTTTCTCATTATGCAAATATTTCGCATCCGTGATTCTTTTTGTTTCCTGTCCATTTCAGTTACCTACCAATCGTGTTCCCTTAAATTACAAAGTATGAAGTTAAATGTGGAAGTGTATTCATGTAAGATTGTTATCTATAGTGCCACTATCGCTTAGTGTGAAATCTGCTACTCTTGGTTTTGCATTGTAAAATTGCAAGCAGTCAATTAGTGAACACGCCCAAATCGGCACACTACAAACAAACGTATGAAGAAACATTGTCAGTGATATTATCGTGGTTATTATCTAATAGAAAAAAAGCTAATTGTTACTGATGAACCTCGTCTACGCAGCCAAATGTAAGCGAGGGTCTGTAGAAGAGAATTCTCTTACACTTTCCACCAAATAACTCCAATAATCTATTAGTTTCATTTTCACTTATTGCCAGATGTCTTTTTATCGTCTGAAAGAAATAAAACTGATTTAGAGATGGGGTAAAATGTGACGGATTATTTCGTTGTTTTAGTATCCTAAACACAGTAGTAAAATGTAAAATGGTTTTTTAAAATCATTCATAGTGTTATTGAATAGTCTCGAAGATGTGAAGCCATCGCTACATTGACGTTATTTGTTTATCTGTATTCTTTCGAATCAAAACTCTCGCTTGTGCAAGTTATTCAGATCAGCATGATTCCTTGTTCATCAAGTATGATGGGGAATCACATGCATTACAAGTTTTTAAATAATGCCACTTGACAATCGGGCATTCGTCAGTGTGAAGATTGATGCAACAAAATTTATGTGAATAGGAGCTCAATCACATACTTTGAAAGATCTATACGTTTATAGAGAGCAAGTGCAGCATTGAAGTAACCAAGGACGCCAACAACTGGAGGATCTTCTAAGGCACGCCTACAAAATTTTTAATCCCCACGTTCTAAGGATATTTCCGAATACTGACAAAATAATATCGAACGCTTCCAACGAAATTGGTACCCTGGACGCTCACAGGAATAATTTGCTGATATCGATGATAGATCAAAAACTACGACCAAAAATGGAACGCATCCGCAATATTACTGACAATCACAATTTCAATACGAATTACTAATTTGGATTATATTAACATTTTGGATTATTATCATTATCATATCGTTACTGCATGACAATTATATCATAAACATTATTTGACATATTTTGACAATATCAACCGGTACAAATTACATCATTATACATAAAACTGGTTTACTGCTGCACTTTAGTAAGTCTGTTCCGTGTTATAACCTTTTATTAATTGTTGTTAACATTATTATCGTCCTTCTAATTTCCCCCCCTTATTTTTGTTGATTTATTTGGGTGCTATAAATTGTACCTTAACATGTCTTCGGTTAAAGAAACAAGTCTGCCACAAGTAGCGTCCGTGAGGTCCATTATTATTGCTATCCTCTGTTCAGTGTTGCCGACCCACAACTTTTATTAGACTTGAAAGTTACTTCTCAGTTAACCGTATTAGCTTACAACGTGACAAATTCGGCCATGCATGTGTATTGCTTCCGAACGAAGTAGCTGACGCGGTACGCGACGTTCTCGCGAAACCAGACACAGAAGCTGCGTACGACGTACTGAAAGCGGCAGGGATAAAGGCTGTCTCGCTTAGTGACCAACAGGCCTTAAACCGACTTCTCAACCAAGTCGAACTAGGTGATAGGACACCATCACAGCTAAAAAAATTATATGAGAAGCATATTAGGAGACAGAAAGATAGACAGTAGCATTTTTTGCCAGTTATGGCTTTGTAGACTCCCTCTGGATGTGCAGCAGATACTCGCAGTTGCAGATAGCGATGCTGACATAGATCACATGACAGAAATACACGACAGAATTTACGAAAAAACGGAAACATCGAATCCACAAGTACACCACTCATCAGTAAATAATGAGATCGAAGAGTTAAAAAAATGAATACTTTCTTACGCAAAAAGTTAACGAACCTGATTCGAAACGACAGACCACAAAGATGGTTACGAAGAAGTTCAAGTGACAGAAACCGATCACGCTCTAGTAAACGATCAGCTCCCAGGATACGTTGGTATCACCAGACTTATGGCAACCAAGCCAGAAAGTGCAGACCGCCATGCGGTTCTAAAATAGTTCAACAGGGAAACAGTCCCGCCGGTTGCCAATAACGGCTGCGAAAGCTGGCGTAGCTCCCGAAAACAGTCGTCTATTTTACATTCAGGACAAGACAACTGGTGCTCAATTCGTAGTCGACACAGGAGCGGAAATAAGTGTTGTGCCGCCCGTTAGTAATGAACGACGAAATGTCAATACGGAGCTTACTTTTAAAGCAGCAAACAAATCCGAAATAAAAACATACGGAAAGCAAAAATTAACTTAAGATTTCGGTCGAAAAATTTCGCTTCCATGGGAGTTTCTAATCGCAGATGTATCGGTACTTATAATCAGTATTGATTTCTTAAAGAATTTCGACTTATTAGTGATTTCGCGACGAAATCAGCTCTTGAACACAGACCGTACTTTAGTGATAAGAGGAATAATCACTGACCACGAAACTATGAATTTAGTAGTGTCAGGAGACAAAAACGATCCATATAAATCGCTACTAAGCGAATACGCTGATCTGACAAAAGTGTCTAACGATAACACTGATCTCAAACATACAGTGCAACATTATATTGTAACGAAAGGTGCACCTTGTAACGTGAGACCACGACGCCTGGACCCGAAAAAGTTAAACGTTGCGAAACAAGAATTCGACGAAAGGATAAAACTTGGCATAATACGGCCATCTAGTAGCCGAAGGGCATCTCCGTTGCACATGATACTGAAAAAGAACGGAGAGTATAGACCATGTGGAGATTACAGAGCACTCGATAAACAAACTGTGGCAGATAGATATCCAGTGCCACATATCCACGACATGACTAACAACATGGAAGGTGCCAATATGTTTTCGAAAACTGACCTCGTCAGGGCTTATTACCTTATTCCCGTGGCGCATGAGGATATACTGAAAACGGCTGTAATCACTCCATTCGGATTATTCGAATTTTTGCAAATGCCATTCAGATTAACTAATGTCGCTCGAACCTTCCAGAGATTCATCGACCTAGAGGTTTGTCTGGCGTATATGTATACATCGACGATATGCTTGTAGCTAGTGCTACACCGGAACAACTTCTACAAGAACTAAGGCAGTTGTTCAATAAATTACAAGAACTCGGTATTGCCATCAACGTTAAGAAATGTGAATTTGGTAAAAAATCACTGCAATTTCTAGGACACATTATTAATTCTCAAGGTGTCACACCAGTCCCATCAGAAGTTGCAGCTATTCGTGACTATCCGTTCCCCGAAACAAAAGAGAAATTATGACGATTTCTCGGACTAATAAACTACTATTGATGATTCATCCCGAACTGCGCGGCAATATTGCAACCGTTAACAGACGCTTTGCGTGGGCGTGCCCGAACATTTCACTTGTCACCAGACGCCATACAGGCATTTGAGAACGCTAAACGCGTGCTAAATGAAAAGAAAGTATTGGAAGGACGAAAAGACAAAGCTCCTTTAGCCGTCATGACTGACGCGTCGAACATCGCTGTTGGAGCCGTGTTACAGCAGTTCGTAAACGACACATGGGAACGGATTTCATTCTTTTCTAAAAGATTAAGTCCCACGCAAACGAGATACAGCACGTTCGGAAGAGAACTGCTAGCAGTTTCTTTGGCAATAAATCACTTTCGACATATGCTTGAGGGTACCATTTTCACTGTGTACACAGATCATAAACCCCTCACAAAAGCATTAAACACCAAGCACGACAACTATTCGCCGACGGAATTCGACAATTGCAGTTTATTTCTCAATTTACTTCTAGCATACTATATAATAAAGGTCACGTCAACAGGTAGCAGATGCATTATCAAGAACGATGATTAATGCTCGCATCCAACCCGACATTGATCATCATAAACTTGCTGCATTGCAAAATATGGACGTTGAGCTAAGTGGACTAAGATCATCCAATACAACTTATTTAGTACTCCGAGAATCTCCATTCGGCAAATTAAACATAATATTTGATATTTCTACTTTTTTATGTGGACGACTATTTTACTTCAATTGTTAATGTGCAGGATGCAATGGAGCTTGCAAAAACCCTTGGTTTACTCCTTAGAATAGGTGGGTTCAGACTTATCAAGTGGATAAGTAACTATTTACAGTTCACCGAATCAATTCATCTATTAAAGAGAGCAGAAACCGCAAAAGCGATTGACTTTGGGAGAATTCCTATGAAACGCACATTGTGATTATCTTGGAATACTATTTATGATGCGATTGTATTTAAAGATTTCACTAAGAGAAGTATATTGTCGAGTGTAGCTTGATTATACGAGCCCTTGATATTGTTAGCACCCTTCAAACTTCCTATGAAGGAGTAAATTCAACGTTCAGGTAAATTCGGACTGGGATGTAACGAAGAGATCCCAAGTAAGGAAAGCAAACGCTGGTTAGAGTTTCTAAGTGAATTTCAAAGTGTTGAGAACGTTTGTTTTCCATGCTGTGTATTGTTTCCACAATCAGATGGCTCGCTCCTAAATGTACATAGTTTCTGTGCTGTCTCGGAAACTGGATATGGGGCAGTAGCATACGTCCGCTCTTAAATCCATGACACTGAATTATGTTCTCGTCTTATTACGGCAAAGTCAAGAGTAACCCCTTTAAAAATTCAAACTGCACCTCGATTGGAACTTACGGCAGCAGAGTTAGCAGCGCGTATGGGGTGCCAGCTGCAGTTTGAGTTAGATATTTAGTTTGCAGAAGTAAGGCTTTGAAAGGATTCCATGATTGTCTTGCGTTATATTAGAAATGAGAAATGCCAGTTTAAAACATTCCTAGCAAACCGGATTTTGACTATCCACAATTTTACAAAGGTGGACAATCGGACATTTGTACCCTTCAAGGAAAACATAGCACACTTTGTATGCAGGAGAGACAAATTCAACATTGATGATGTCAAGGTGTGGGAGGAGGGACCATAATTTTTTATGAAGACATAGGGGTGTTTGCCTGATAAGGATATACAAGGTCCTGAACCACATCTCTTGGAATTAAAGAAGGTAATGTCCACGCAGGTTATAGTTTGAGAATCCACTGTTGATCTACTTAATAACTACTATTCAGATTGGAAAAGATTATTTAAGGCTGTTGCATGGTTGATCCGATTTAAGCGATATTTATTAATAATGTATTCTGGCAGAAATGGTTTGTCTCCACAGGTGTGTATGCTCAAAGTTGATGAGCTAGAATTAGCTTGTTTAGAATTAATTCGATATGTTCAATGCATAGTATTTCGGAAAAAGATTGAAATTTTGTTGTCTGCTACCATGAAAAAAAGTGAAAATAACAATTTTACCCCTACGAACCTCAAGTCTAATGATTTTGGACGGATTATTGTGTATCGGTGGCCGACTTCAAATTACTTACTTGTCCGAGTCGAGTAAGCTTCCTATAATTTTACCTCCAAAGCATACAATTACGGATTTGATTCTACGGTATAACTATGTGTTAGAGGGACATGTCAGAGCTAAACAGGTAATGGAAACGGTCCGAGAAAGATTTTGGGTGCTGAGGGGTGTTGTAGCCATGAGGTGACTGATAAACGATTGTGTTTATTGTAAAAGGAGGAACACCCATCCTATCCGACAACTAAAGGCACCATTACCTGCGATCAGGATAGAAGGTGGTAACTATCCTTTCTTATCAATTGAGGTGGATTATTTTGGACTCCTTATGGTTAAACATCGTGAAGAAACGGTATGGTTGTGCATTCACTTGTTTATGGTTGAGAGCTGTGCATCTGGAGTTGGCATTATGTTTTACCACCGACTCATTGATCATGGAACTAATGAGCTTTGTCTGCAGAAGTGGTTATCCAAAACAGTTTCATAGTGATAATGGATCCAATTTGCTGAGAGCTGAACGTGAATTAAAAAATGTCTTGAAGGTTGATTACAGGAACGTGTACACTCTGATTTACTAAGAAAAAGAAGTGACTGGCATTTCAATCCTCCAGCTGCTTGTCTTTGGGGAGGAGTGTGGGAGCGCATGATTCGCTCTCTACGTAGGGTATTCGGAGATCTTGTAAAGGAACAATATTTAACAGATGAATGCCTGCTGTAGCAGCGTAGATACATGTGGACACAATTAGAGAGGAACATACGAGAGGGTGACTTACTAATGATATGTTCTGACTTCTCTGAGAAAAACAGTTGGTCTTAAGGTCTAGTACAGAGAGTGATACCATGTAGGGATAAACGAGTGAGACAGGTAAGATTGAGGACGATAAAGTGTATCCTAGTGAGAGATGCACGTAAACTGTACCTTCTTAAAGCAGTGGATTGTAGGGTGGCTACTCGGATCCCTAGGCATATTGATGTAAGTCCTAGGGGTCAGGAGATTGTCGGCATATTGAATGTTTGTTGTTGATTGCTTGTGATGCACATACTTGGACTGTTATTAGCTATTTTTGTCGGTGAAAAGAACCAGAGTTCTTTTGATCATGAGTGTTACGTAAGAAATGAAGACATTTGGCTGATTAATACCTTTATATAAATATCAATAATTTCACTATGTTTTTTGGGTATATTTATTTCACTCAACTTATGAACTTTTTTCATATTGGTTTCTGTTTGTCTTCGTTTGCCAATTAGGAGCTTTTGCTACAGGAACCTATAGAAGTGAAGGTTTTTGTAGTTATTATAAATATTGTTGTTAGAACGACATTTTGGTCGACTATTTGTGAATTGCGAATAAACTTTGGTACCCAACTTCTGAGTTTGGTTCTGTTGTTAATTTGTGTTCGTGAATTGCAAATTGATCGTACTGTGTTTCAATATGGTGAAGGGGCAAAACTTGGACGTACCAGTGTGTTGAACGAGAAAAGCATGCATTCACATGAATAAAGGAGACGAATAGTTGACAAGGTCAAACGACAAGTGGGACACGTCATGTGAACTCATACAAACCAAACAATAATAAGAACAAATTGTACATAAAAATTGTTGCAATACAAATGGCTTTGTTTAATAAATAATTCGAAAAGTCTTAACCAAATTAAATGTAGGCGAACTGGAATAAATGTGGAAGCACTACAATCAGTTGGGAAAATGAGCGCACGAAAATTAAAAATATATTGAGAATCCAAATTACGAACAGAAATAGCGAGATAACCGCTTCGAAACTTGAAAACTTTGATACTGTGGAAATCACTATCCGTTTTAATTGCTGTGAATAAATGTCTCACAGATGAACTCACTTGAGATCCCTTGTTATCATGAATTACGACTTCAACTTCAGAAATTTAGGACTGGAACCTGTACTTAGCTGCAAGTAAATGAAGTTTGAAAGAGAGCGCAATATATTCCACAGTTGAAAAGTTCGTTCAGTATGCCTGAATAAAATTTATTTCGACTCATAGCATATATGTAAATTTTGCGAAAAATCATTATCGTGTGACAATAATCACCAAACGATTTTGTTTCACTCCTATTTGCATGTTTTCTAACGAAATATATTGCTCCATCAATCGAAATGTTTGAAGAGTGCTGACATTTTATTGTGTTATTACATACAACATGTAAGTATGTTCTATATAATTCTCTGCAGTATTTTCATTGTCGATAAATTGATGTAGTTTTTATAAAATAAATAAAATAAATTGAACGTGCTTGCTCACACAGAAACAATGTAATGGTAGTTGCAATTGTTGATCCAATTTGGTTTATTTTTACCTTAAAATCTGAGGCCAGGAAAGATGCGTTATGTGAATTTAAGTGATTTGGATGAATGTGTTTACATGATTATGTTCTTCAGAGATCATTGCAGTACTTCATTAATTAGTGCTCTGAAATTCTCATCAAGGTAAACTTATCGAGATTCTCATAAGAATATTGACCTAAACCCTGCAAAACTATTCTATGTTTCGAATATATTAAACATGTGACATCTAAAATGTCTTGTTTTTACGTCGTATAAGACTTTTTCGTTCGTCTAAAATCTACGCAGTCGGAAATCAGAAACTTTATTATTGTGACCACCGAATTTTATTCCCTCTGTTTGTGGTCAATCACAGATTACTATCAGCCTAATTTGAAACTGTTTTTATTCCACATTTTAAAGGAGTATCGCAAAAGGGCTAAATAGTGACAATATCGTGGGGGAAAAATATCTTTTAACCCTTCTCTTTCTATGTGATCATGCTGATTGCTCTCTCTCTTACTCTTTCACCACTCTTTTTGTTCGTTTGCATGTGGGTTTAGCATAAGCCAGTCAGATAAACTGCAATTCTTCTTCGTAATATTAAATCAAAGGATTTTACCGATTGCATAACAAAAAAACATACAGTTGATCAGCAATAGTTTTTGAAAAATTTCGTGAACATATATATTTGATAGTTATTTACGTAAAACACAACTTCTACAATGGATATATCAATCTTAGAAACGTTCGAATGTATTATCCAGTAATGCACTGTGTCTAGAAGTTTTATTGTTTCTAGGTTTCTAATTCAGAACAAACGTCTTCCTCTATGAACACTGCCATCATCAAGACTCACTAAGCTTCCAGTTCATTTTAGTTTTTGTGTTCATTCAAAACTACCCTGAAATGACAAAAGATCAAGTAAAATTAAACTCACTAATAAAGTAAATGTCTTGAATGTGTAATGTTTACTTCTAATTTCAATTATTCTAACTATTTTGAATGGAATGAATAACATGAAAATTATCCGATAGTTTGATACATATTTGATAAATATGTGAAATTTCTGTGACAGAATTTCGCATATCTTTCATTAGAAATCGATCATATTTTCATACAATCATTACGTTGAATGTACAAAGTAGTGTAATTGGAAGGTAAAATTTTTATATTGTTTCACTTTTATTCATTTCAACTTTCGTCATAGTTTACTAGGTCATTTACTAGATAGATCTTCATGCATCAGCAAATAAAATAAGGTTGCCATAAAGAATCAGTAAAGAGACTCATCTGTACGGAAAGCATAAGTATGTGAAGTAATAAAGAAGATGAATGCTTAAAGATACGATTCCGGAACTACAATGGAGTGACAAGAACTGGGTTTCAAAGTTATCTGTACAGCTTTGGTGTTGATGAATTCCAAAGCAAATTGTGCATCGATTTTTAATTGACGTTCGTTCTAGTCATTTCTCGCAGTTATGGTTTCTTCAGCTTATCTCTTCATTGTTCTTGAGGCTTTCAGGTGATAGCTTGTTTTGCATTGCAGTCGTGCACATTCCACAATGTGTGTCATATATACCTCCGGTACATCCTCTTGATTTCTACATCAGGTCGAATGTGGTTTGATCACTGCCACATTCGTTTATTGCTGATAATTTCTGTGAAGATAAAATGGATTGTTTGGACTTCAGAAATTCTGAAAGATGTGTCCTTTGATAATTGTTTTGGATTTCAAATGTTCTTTAATTCTAGAAGTGGTTTGTAAAAGCTTTTCCTCAAATCATCGAAATTGACATTAACCAACCTAATGTTGCTATCTAAATATGGGAGTATTTTTACATCCTTTTATGATACTGCTTAATGAAATTGTGAACGATGTAAGAGCAACTATTCTGAAGCTACTGATAGTTGCTTATTATGGGTGCCATCCGTTTTACTGATTTCCTGTACCACTAGGTTGTACGGATTCGCTTCTGCAGCGTCGTGGATGACTCATCGTATTCTTTATACTATGGAAAATAAATATACCTAAGTTTTTGGCTGCTCCGGTTATCAGAATATGCGTCGGTTAAGTGACGTTTTAGTATATTCGGTTTTCGTCTCGTCATCACTTATCTGGATGAAGATCATCGAATTTCCAGTACTAAAGTTAAATGACTGTGTTGTTTTTGTAAGGATGTTTCCACGGATTGTTTCGTTTACTAACTGCTTTATTTCTTACACTTATGTTGTGCGGCAGTGATACACCAACATATTCAGACAACTGTCGATAATATTTTATACACATTTAAATACATTCGTCATTATGATAATCATTACGATAATATTTCTACCCTGATATCAAATATCCGTTTAGTCGCTCATTGATTGTTCTTCGTCTTTTATTACGTTTTATAATATTTGTTACTAAACAAAGGAAATCGTGATAGCCTTATCGTATTAGATTTGTAATTGTAGACGTGTGATTTCATTTCTTATATTTGGTGTCATTTTGTTCGGTCATAAGTTGTTTCTCTAGGCTTCGATTGCTGGACAGCTTTGTCATTTGTTATTCAGCATATAATTTTTTTGTTGCCTAATTCTAAGACGTGGTATTTTGAACACACGCGATATCTTATGGATATTCTACTTTTACTGACATGGTAGTCGATATGTCAATTAACCTATTCATTGTAATTTGCCTCAAAATGAATAAATATAGTTGCGATTCGGCTAACGATGCTCAATACTGCATAATTTTTCTACCAAATACTTACAAGGAACAAATAATGAACATTTCAGATCAAATGATGATGTTTAGTTTGTGCGATAATCGTTCATTTGCTTTGCCATGCAAGCCAGCTGAATATCTTTTCACAATATATTACGATAAACCGTTGTCTGATTTCGCACTCGTGAACATAATCAAAATTATTTGAGTCACCCAGTTAGTCTGTTTATTAACCGTTTTGCTACTTTTTCTAGACTAACTTCAATTCAAGAAATAATTATTATGTGAAGAGACGAATCGCTGTACGCCTTAATACTGAATATTTATGCATCACACATGAATAGCTTTTTCGAAATCTCAATGCAATCTAATAACCCTAAAAATCTATAACGCAGTTAAATTTTATTTTCACGAAATTTAACAGGCTTCGAAAAACACAAATCGTCGAAATACTGGGTTTTTTGTCATAAAAATTTAATCACTCGCACTTGACATTACCAGAATCAATCTTTGTTACTAACAACAATAATTTATCAAAGAGGTCTATGATTACTTCGGTCGACATGCACACTTATAAATTTTCCAAACACAATAATAACGGTTAAGCAGATTTACTGAAACCGTCTGGAATGAATATATGATGGTGAGCCTGTTTGAGGCTGTATTACATACTTATCATTGTGCATTTATCATCAGATATTTTTCTTGTCAGATTAGATCAACAATTTTAGAACTGAACATAAACACTAAATGTGCAACATGATCATTGATTTGATCAACGTCATTGAATGAAATATGTCGCAAAGTTTTTTTACCATTAGTAAAAGTTATTCATAAATCTAAAATTCTCACATTTGCTTCCATACAAATTGCTATCACAACCAAGGTATTATTCGATATTCTGTTTCACTTTATGAAGTGAACAATCGGTCGCCTGTCAATTGGAGTACATTCGCGTGTTTTTCAACTTTACTTAAATGCGCAGATATTCTTATACTTTAGGCTGAAATCAACTGTTCTGTTCCATTTCATCTATTTTATTGTATTTCAAAAGAAACATTTCTTGTGAGTCATTATTCGATAAGTTATCGGTACTATGTATATATTCGATGTATATTTATATATGAATTCTCATTTCAGAATGTTTGCCTGCTACGAAAGCAGTTCCTGAGACTGAGAAAATATATATACATAATTGTCGTGAATGATTCACGGTGGAAAGTCAATTGCGAAAAACTCTTTGCGTAACCTTGTTTTAATGACAATAATTATAATAACATATTTACGCAACATCATTACCTCAGTAATCTGATAACATCATTTAAAAGAATAGTCAGTCAATTATTTTCATATTCGTATCTCATAAATATATCTACCAAACAGTGTCGCTGTCTCAAAAGTAGACTGATTCAGTTAGAATACGTGTTTAACCAAAATGTCGGAAATCTATTGCCCTCCCACTGGAATTACCAATCGCATCTCATTATTAAAATAAAGTGACTCATAAGTGTTTCAGTACAATAGGCATAGGAAAGTATTAACGATATTACCCACGTTCCGAATATTATTATTTTTATATGAAAAATGCATAGACTTAAAGTCCTACGGCTAATCTATTATTGACATCATACGTATATACATAAATATATATATATATATATATATATATTTATATATTTCAAAGCGTTTACATACGTTGAGCAGTGCCTGAAAATTGCACATCAGTCAATCTTCATTTTGTTTATTGGCTCAAAAATATACACATTTTAATTTGCTCAGAGCTAGTCATTCTGCATTCCCTACATCCAAAAAACCAGGTTAATCATTACATATTTACATATTTTATATATAAATATAAATTACTATTATATTTTAAATCTTATATTAAATATATTAATATATATTTATATAAATTTCAAAGCGTATACATTGTTCAAATTTAATTGCTGGTACATGTTCCGCGTCCGTATCACAGTTTTAGCAAAATGCCATCACTTACAAGACTGCTACAGCTGAACATCTGGTCAACAATCAGCAGGCTATATTTCATGAACCGAATCACATTATTTTAGTCAAATATACGTTCATTGTTCACCAATACATGGTACAGCTAAAACTTCAAATAGCATCCTTAGAACCAGGAAAAGTCGATTTATCATTTCAAAAATATCAAGCTCCAACATGCTCGACTAAACAAGTGATGTGTTCTTTACTGTGGAACTGTACTGTGATGAAACTCAGTTCTCGACAGTAGGAATCTATTCACTATGTGTATATTATCACATGACATTTTGTTGCATTGTAGCTGACAATGACACAGATTATGAATTATTGAATAAATATACTATCACTTATGTTGTACAGTCTTACGCAATCTCATTATTTGACACTATCGAAATATGAATAATCAGTACCTATAACGTGCCATACGCAGTCTGGATTGAGTCAGGGTTCCTCGATTCTGTTTTACAGGATAAACACTAATATTTGCATTATTGCCAATTCAGGAGTTTTCACAGTCACAATCATTGTTGCTTCAAAAAACAATACATCAAGTTGTCTGTCCGTCGGGTAGCGTTCAGGTAAAAACCGTTCGGCTCTACATTTATTGTCAACTTAAATGCATTTGAATTTCGGTCCCATAGGTTTACTACGTATGTCAAAAAATTGATGGAGACGTTCGTTCAACGGACAAAAGAAAGAATTTTTGACAAGGTTGACAGCACACAGTGTTATGAAACTTGATTGCCCTGTTGTTAATCTTCTTCAAAGCAAAAGATGAATAGTGAACGGCGATTCTCATAAATAAAAATGCTTTTATTTGTATTATATCTTCAGTTCTTGTCTACTGAAGCTAAAGTTGGAGCACTATTGTTTCCATAAACTGATGCATTGAACGAGGGATATTACGGACAAATTTAGAATCATCATTAAGCTTCTGATCAATGTCCATGAGAGCCCAATTTATGACATTGTCCTTATTCTTCATCATTTTGCTCATTTAATTTTTTGAGTGTTTAGAATTGCGAACACATTTTTAGAATTATAGAATAATATGGATTATTCTGATGAATATTTATTTTTCTATAGAAAGCGAATGAAGATAACAAATCTGCTAATCATTTATTTCAATGATGTCTCATTCTACAATAGGAATATCAAATTAAAAAAAGATCAAACTCAGCTCCAGCTGATTCTAATATCACCTCAATTATTGTTTTTTTACAAGATGACACTAAACTTGAATTATTACATCTTTCATTTATATATTGTTCCCGTCAGTTACAAATCATTCACAAGTTTTACATGTTACTGGTTGATGCGTAATTCACAATTAATATCACTTTGTACGTGGAAAATCAGTGTGTCTCCGTCTTCGACTCTTTGTTGTTATATTTCGTCTGATACGATCAGGATATGGAGGAAAATAAAATAGAACTGCAGAAGTGCCTTTTGTACTGCAATTTATTATTGCGAATGTTATATTGGAACAGAATCGTACATCCTGCAAATTATATTTATGGCTATGCTGATAAAATGAACGGAAAACATGAAAAGCAAAATTCGTGTACGTATTATAATGGGTGATTAATAAGGTTTCTAGATGATAAAAAAGTTTTAAACAATGCTACTTACATTCCTCAATGTGCATACTAAGCGACCTGGAGAACCGTACAATATCAGAAGCGTGCTTCGAAAATACGTTTTCTGAAAAAATGAAAAAAAAAACCGTTATCAATGAAGCAACTACATTTTGCTCTAAATAAAAATTAAAATTAAAAATCATATATTCATATAAAAAACTTAAGATTGAAAACTAGACAATCAACATTTTAGTCTACGAGTACTGACGGCAACGTTTAACATATGCTAGCATGTAAAGGGCAAGGCTATATGGAGAGTGAACGGAATTTTATCAACTGAAACAAAAATGAATATATGAATATGATTGAGCGCTTGCTACACAGAATATATTTGTAATTACTAAGATCCAGCAGAATAAACAATTGCAAATAATGTCGACTCTATACGTTTCGAACTTTAAATACTGACAATATGAAAGTTAACTTCCATATTCATATGACAAATACACTTACATTGTATTCTGTCACGTTGCTTGGCGTAATGTTATACATCTGAAGTTTGCTGGAATTATTGAATGGTCAAACGTATCAGGAAACATGGTCAGTAGTAGTATCGTGGTTATTATCCAATAGAAATTGAGCGAATGGTTACTGGTGAACCTCGTCTACGCAACCAAATGTATGCGAGAAACTATAGACGAGAATGCTCTCACACTTTCCACCAAATAACTCTGATAGTCTATAAGTTTCACAATCTAATCCATTTTCTCTTATTGGTACATCCCTCTATTTATCGTCTGAAAGAAAAAAACTGATTTGGAGATGCGGTTAAATGTGATGGATTATTTCGTTGTTTCAGTATCCTAAACACAGAAGTAAAATTTACAATGCGTTATCGAAATTTTTCATAGTGTCATTGGAATCAATTTGGATAGTCTAGAAGGTGTGCTGCAATTGCCACATTGACATTATTTGTTTATCTGTATTCTTTCGGATCAGACCTCTCGCTTATGGACGTCGTTCAGATCGGAATGATTCCTTGTTCAGCAAGTATGATAGGGAATCACATAAGTTACAAGTTTTTATATAATGCCACTTGACAATCAGTATTTTTCAGTGTGAACATTGATGCAACCCAATTTATGTAAAAAGAAGCTGAGGCACATACCTCAAAAGATCTATACGTTTATAAAGAGTGAGCGCATGATTGAAGTAATCAAGGATGCCAACAATTGAAGGATCTTCCATGGCACACCTACCATGCCTCCAACTTTCGTGACGCCTTTTAGAGGAAAGGAGAGTTGTAAATTTCTGATCAATATCTTCTTATTTTCGCGAAATCAAATCATGTTAGTGATATTAAAGTATTTTACGTTTTGAAGCTTTATTGAATGTTGGGTTGGATACAGAATCATCAGAGATTTCAATATATACAATTGATTGCGAAATACTTTTTCGACACAATTTTTAGTGGCTTTAGGCACCTCAGCTGCCTGTTGTTTTATGAATTTTCGCGCTTTTGTTTTTAGAACTGAAAAATTACTGAAAATATAATCTCTTAAATTCGAACTATTCATTATCCGACAATCTGACACACAAATTTCTTCCAGTTATATATGTGCTCGTTATGTGCTTGAATGCAGTAAATCTAACATTCACCTCAAGTAATTGTTACGTTTCCCAGACTATTCGAATAGAGGACGGTAACCGGTTTGTACAGGTCACTTATTGTGAACCTCATCAAAATAATTGATATTTATAGTCATTAAACTTGTCGCAATTTTTGACTGGTTGAACACGAATGAACGAGCGTTCTTTCGACAAGACTCTCCTTCGACATTGAAATACAAACCTTCTTTTTTATCTTCTTATATTCACTGACAAGAAGGTATCCTATTTTTGACTTGTGTATACAAATCGTAGTGAGTATTTAATCCTTGTTCCATAATTTTGAAAAATCCAAACAATAATTTTCAGGCGAGAGCACCAGACAGTTATATTCCAAATTATCTGTTCGAATGCTTTGGAAATCTATACTCACCATATGCAAGTGAGTGAAATTGTCATTTACTCCATTGCTGATTTTGTTATCTCAACTGATGACTATATATGTGGCCACTACCAAACAAAAACTTGTGTACTAAATATTGTATTGACATTATGAACGAATTAAACTTAGGTCACAACCATGACATTCATATTTAGTTCTCACCAAAAAAATACGCTTCTCTTATAATTTTTCACATATGGCCATCTTTAATCTAACTCACTTCTGATTGGCTGAAATAGAAAAAAATTCATTTTGTCTGAGTAAATAAGAATACTCTGTTAGATACAACCGACTGGTGATATCCATATTATCTGTCTGCAAATCTCGTCTACAATAACGACGTTTTCTTTGTAAATGCTTGAAATTTGCCTTCTAGAGTTAGATAAAGAAGGGAGGGTGAATTTTATGAATATCAAACATTGATGGTGTGGTCGATGAGTTCAATTCACCCATTTTTGTGGTGCAGAATAATTTGTTTGCTTTCGACTGTTTTGACTGATGGGGCTACTTATCAGTAACTTTGAAAATGCTCCTATACGCTCACAACATCTGGGGTTCATGTTTTCAAAACTATGCTGAAGTCACTATTCTGTCGAGACACCGGCAACATTCTTACTCAGGCGCTTACAGTATGGCATTTATTAATAATAATTCAAAAAACAAATAGACAGTGACAACATTTATGCATCAATCTATTCTTTTGACAATCTCTACTATTTGGATTTCAACGTACATAAATCCAGCTTATTATTTCAACTTCTGCTCTGCTCTTCCTTCTTTTTTGCTGTCCCCTTTTATCTGTGACCTATATTCTTATATTCCCATAATTTGCTTTAATTTTATTGGTCAGTATGGATTTTATCTTGACTTATTCCTGTATTGACTACTTCAACATGACAGTGTAGGTAGTGCATTGGTTAAAAAAATATAATTGTCACACTGCTGTATTTTTCTCTCTCCCTTTTCTCCCTTTTCAAAACCTATTCACGGTTTTGAATCATTGGCGCCTCTAGGTTACAAGCACTCTATTTACAAGCGCTTTCCAAATGACCGTCCTCAACATATTCACTATTGTACTCGGCAAAACACAAAAAGAAACTATTTATTATTTGTATTTTTATTTTGAAAATGTGTCTGTATTTTAGTGTTTCTGTCAGTGACATGATATATATATGCTATCAGAAATTGAGTGTTCAAAATAACTTGAATGCTCTAAATTTACAGTAAATGTGAAAGCATTACTGACAACTTAATTTAGAGTGTAAACTGGCGCGACGATTGTAGCGTAGTTATTTGAGAATGAATTATAATATCAATAATATTATATAATTCATCGAATATTTTGCCTTCACTACCATCGAATTTGACTACAAATATCTATGATAATAATTGACTTCAAATTACTGAAAAATGAATTTTGATTTTAGCGAGGGATAGAAAACACATCGAACGATAATTTATTATGAGTGGTATTTTTGTGGTGAATCCGTACTTTATTTACTTTTCATGCATATTCAATTCGTCATGGCCGCAATCAAAAATGGTTATGAAGAAAGGATAAAAGTAAAACGATCAGAAACATAAGTAGTGAATTCAACTAACGTCCAAAAGACTTGGATTCCATTGTACTGTCATACTACATTTTGACGTTATGTTTGGCCTACAAATCGGAAAACACAATTCACAAACATTGATTTGAGCTGCTTGAAACAACAATCTGGTAGAAATTTTTTTTTGTAGATAGTTATTTGTTTTTCCAAGGTATAATTCCAACAATTAATCTGCTGTATTATTTGAGTATCAGATAACGTGTTTTGCATTTTCTTTACCAAATATATTAAACATTTCAAGTGTTTGTACAATTTCTCCATACTACCTCTGATACCTGATCATATAATTTCTTTCCGATTTTAGTTACATCACTGCGCACCACAATCCGCTAACTTTAAACTGCAAATTTAGAGTTTGAAAGCAAATACCTTACAAAAACGCTCCAGTTGATTTCATGGTAGTTGTTCAAGTCCAAAAAACCACGCTTGGAGCTGCAGAAATGGATTATCATATGTATCGAGACCGATTGTTATTTCCGGAAAGTTAGCGATTGCCAGAAGCTTTTGATTTCGGAATATTGACTGCCTGAAGAAACTGCTCAATTAAGCAAGGTAAAGAGAAAACCAGAAACAACTTAAATTGTCTTCTTTTGTCAATGAACCCATTGACGCTTAGTTTTTCAGCTTGTCATATTCATGTTTGGTGGTTATACATAAATTCAGTTAACATATTGATTTCATTTGAAATAATATGTGTCAGTGGTTTGATTCAAACGTTCAACCTCATAGCATAACAGCTTCATAATCATGTTGAAAGCGATTTGAAAGTTTGAGACGTGAGAGAAAAAAAGCATGAGTAGGGGTGCTTGTGTGTTTCCTTGAAATTAAACATGATTCAAACGTGGGTTGTCTAGAAATGTAACTGATCCTTTTTCAGTTGTAAACTAAAACTGAGGGAATGTGTTTAGTATTCCGTTTTTATTAATAACATTTCAACGTACGTTAATTACCTAATATCATTCAAACGTTTACTTATTGTTATCTTCAAACAACGTCTTACCACAATCCGTGAATAACAAAAGAATCCACTTGAGGCGGTAACTGGTACTAAAGATAAGGAAAACACAATAATGTGAAACGTTGATGTTCAATCCTAACAACAATAGTACATTTTTAAGATGAAAGACATACATTTTATAATTAAAATATAAATCACATTTTATTTGTACGATATTTGGGAGAATGATTTCAAGTGAAATCAATAAAATTTTTGCTGATTATGGCATTTAAATTTTGTTCGTTCACGAAGGTGGCTACCGGTAAACTAGAGACACATCGCACTAAGCGTCATGGACTTTGAATTGTGCTATCATTTACCGTATATTCGAGATCCTAAATGTCCGAAATGTCAGTTGTACATTTATGATTTTGTCAGATTGTAACTCAAACAATGCTTGACAATACGTCTTGACTATTATGTTTTAATGATGGTGAATATCATTTTAGTGATAACGTTTATATGAAATTGACTATTTATATTGAGCTGAGTGCTAGTTATCAAATAAATGAACTGTAACACCTCAGTTCTATATTCAGACATGAACATATTGAGGCAATAATTACAGTAGAAAAATTATGTTGGTCTTCATGAAAACAGGATTATCACATATGGATAGCAGTAGGTTGGTGGCCAGGATTGGCTGAACTGATAAAAATGCCAACCGAGATTTAGAGATCCAACAATCACAACTGAAGTAAAAGTATGTACTATCAAACACATGAGTCTGAAGATAATAAACAAAGCAAGATGATGACAGTTATTCGAAACACCATGCAAAGTTCATATTTGAAAGGAATAGTAATCAGATATTTCACATATATGGAGATACAAAATTGTTATAGGATTTAAACGTGAAAGATGATAGACGCTTCATAGTTGTTCGTAAAATAATTCTGTCAACCTGAACAAATCGTTTACATCTCCCAGCAGAACATGAATTGCGTTATGTCTCATATTCAAATATTCAATCCAAGTAAGATGCAAAAATATGTAGTTCTGCTTTACGTAAGATTAGGATGAGAAATTATTAAATTCACATAATACTCGGTGTTACTCATCAAACTGTAGATAGTAAGCATGGACTTACAACCGACGCATTTTCAAACAGTAAACGTTATCTTAAAGGGAACAGAGTATTTACTTTTAAAATGACAGAATGAACAATCACTCGTGTATATATATATATATATATATATATATTTAAATTTATATATATTTCTTTACTAAATCAAAGTTTGAACTTATCAAGCAAGATTAAAAGGTAAGTGAATACAATCGTGCGTAGTACTATTACTATCACTATTTGTTATGAGTCAGTAATAACAGTCACACAATTTATCGGTCTTTTAAAAAAACTGCTTTCTCTGTGTACAAAATTGCACGTTTTCTCATACTCGGCCAAAATGATTTGTTTAGAAAATGTGGAGTGGAATGAGATCTTTGTTTTCCAAGTTGGTGGTTCATTCATACTTTCGTTATTTTGGTACCAAATATTTTTTTGCAGGCGTTTACTTTGTTAATAAGTTCATCAATTCTTTGTTTATCAGTATCTAACATACATCTATTCGTAATGAAAATTAGATCTTTATGACGAACACCGGAGGTCATTGATTTAGCGCGACAAATTTTGTGAATTCACGGAAGCAATGATACTGAAATATTCAACAGTTCCTTTCACTGATAAGTGATTAAATTAATTTTATGAATTAGTTTTAGAGAACAGGACTACAATATACACTGACAATCGTAAATCGTAAACACTCCGAAACAATCTGAAAAGCGTGAAAAATAGAAGGTGACGTTTAAAAATGGTTGTCCGCTGAAAGAACAACAGGAATATCCCCTGCTCATTGAAAACTTATATAAAAAGTAGTTATATTTGATAGATTAAATGGAAGTTATTCGTTCATTCAGTGATCAGATATCGAAATCTATTTTCAATAAAATGACTTGCAACAACTAAACTTTAAACAGCACTTCAAAGAACTTCAATAAAAGTTTACAACAAACATGGAAAATATCGTAGGAATGACGAAATTGTCATCACATTATTGTACCATCGCATGTATTATTGCTTTACTGACCTGATGATGATTCAAATCACTAACGAATATATGTAAGCAAACAAAAAACAAGAATCAAGCGCAACGAAATCCACTGATTTACACTGGCTCATGAAATATGCATTGTAAATCAGACTAAAACAATTAGTCCCTTTTATAAATTTTGATAGAACAGCGCAAATACATCACATTTTTCAGATCAATTACGTCTTCTCACTGTTCTATCAAAATCAGACTAAAGTTGAATGAGTACATGCTTATGAAGGATGTAATTCTCGTCATATAACTGAGCTACAATATTCAAGTAAATCCGTTACATACTATCACGAGCAGGAACATTATTCATTTACAAATTCACAATACTAGTATCTAGGTAAATGTTACTAATAGTGAATTGTTAATATACTGTGAAATCAGTATTCACAAATCTTTACTAAAATTTCCAGCATAACATCAGATAATAAACTGACAAAATATTTATTGCTGTACTGAAGATTATCAAATCTCAGAAAATTAAAATATCATGCGCATCATACAAAATATAAATACCTTCTGGTGGTTTCAGCAGAAGACCGATGGTTGTCAGTTCGATAAACAGTCTGTGGTTATTTTTCGGTTGTCATTTAACCTATTGTTAGGCTTGTTTTCAGCAGTGAAAATATCGCGTATTGTGTGAGAATGTGAATGCTTATTGCATGGAAAAGCGACGACTTGAAAAACTAACTGACGGAGAAGGCTTTATACATATCTTTATTCTCATCGGATGTCGTTATGTTTCGTCGTTATCTTTTTTAATACAGTAAAAATAGCCCATTTCTTCCAGCTTGTTTCGTTCGAGTGATGAAATGTGACGTTTCAATTAAATAATGTTTTATTTTACATGTCATCTGAATAAACGTCAATCTCACCCACTGCAGATCACAATTCACGTTTGTTCGAATTATAAGTTTGTTAATTGATATGGAGATTTATTTATTTTCACTCAGTATTTTCTTTACTGTAAAGTGCCTCGAACATTGATAATACGTGACGTTAAAATTTATGTTTTCATTGTGTTATAGATAGTGTCATGTGTTAAATTCAGAAATAAAATAAAACTCAGTATTTATGATACACGTAAAGGATATAAGAATATAAGGAAGGTGATAAAATTAGTTTACTTTTTCATTCTTAGGAAAGTTTTCAGAAGCTAATGTCATGTTCATGAAAAAATGGCAAAAACGAATTCATGACTCAGCCTGATTATAAGTGACTTTAAAACTAGTGTCGTCTTTTAATGAGTCTGGTCTCATCTTTATTTCAACATTTCTACTAACGTAACAACATTGCTATTCGAAATTGTGTTTGGTTGTGTGTAAGTCAGGAATACCCTTTCAAACTTTGAAGAATCTGACTCACAGTGTCATCAACCGTTTTGCATCTTTCCCTGTACAGTCAATCTGTTTGAGGAATTCCCGACTGACTTCAGTTTTTCTATTAGAATTTATGACTTTCTTTGAAAGTCTAAAGTCATTGAAATACATAATTGTTGGGTACATAATCTGATACCATGCGTCCTAGCCTCACATACTCACTGTCTCTTTGCGTAGCCATGGTAAATAATAAAATTGAAGAGAGCATTCCTAAATTCCTGTAACACAAGAAAGTTGCAAAGATTCAGCTGAATAAGTCAGTGATGTTTCTAAAGTCCATGATTCTGACGCAACTAGTGGTGTATCAATTCAAAAATGTCAACCGATAACACGTGCCCACTAGGTGGCTGCATCCACATACAATAATTTCCGTGGAAAGTGCTGGTTGTATTAGGCATACGGGCGACCAAACGAGAACATGGGGCAAATTCATCAAGTCTGAGACAAGTCAGCCGTATTATGTTGTTAAGTGTGGGCCAATTTGTTGGAGTACGCAAAGTCGAAATTAATGGACGGTCAGAGTCGATGAACAAAATGTCTGAAAGATATTCGCGATTTCAGGAGCACCCAGTCTCTGTGTTCTCCAAACTTTTGATACCAGTTATTCGTCATTGTCATTATTTTTCTCATACCCAAGTATCAGCATTAAATGAAACTTCTGAAATAATATTTTCGGACCCTTATCTTCTTCGTAACCGCTGATACCTGCAATATCTCTTCCGATAAGTTGTTTGAACTGACAGTTACTTTTGTAAGCTTATGCCGTATCGCAACTCGAGCTGTTTTACGTACGTACGAATTTGTATATTGTAACTGACCGCTACAGTGTAACCGTAGATACTACTGCTGTAGTTTTTAGTGTCTATAAGATTTCCTTGTATAAGTTTATTGACGCTTTCTTCGAAATTTCATAAGTTCCAGTTTGTGCTTCTCGACATGTTCTCTGATCAAAATCCATTGATTTATCCGGTTTCGCAAATATGCAGTTACCATTTCGTATTACTATTTATGCTTTTGAGAACTGTATGATAAATGAAAAAGTAGATTCCGTTGCATAAGAAACAAACGAGAAGGTTGGTTGTATATTGACTACAATTTTTCTTCCAGTAAGTTTTCAGTATTAGGTATATATATATATATATATATATATATATATATTTATACTGAGTTCCCTCTGTTTGCATTTCCAATAAGAAAACATAACCACAGACTAACGTACATGACGATATAATCTGAACAGCTTTAGTGTTGGTGAATTCAAAGTCAAATTGTGCATCGAGTTTTATTCGGCGTTCATTCTCGCTATTTCTCGCAGTTATGGTTTCTTTAGCTTATCTCTTCATTGTTCTTGAGGCTTTCAGGTGATAGCTTGTTTTGCATTGCAGTCGTGTATATTCCACAATGTGTGTCATATATACCTCCGGTACATCCTCTTGATTTCTACATCAGGTCGAATGTGGTTTGATCACTGCCACATTCGTTTATTGCTGATAATTTCTGTGAAGATAAAATGGATTGTTTGGACTTCAGAAATTCTGAAAGATGTGTCCTTTGATAAATGTTTTGGATTTCAAATGTTCTTTAATTCTAGAAGTGGTTTGTAAAAGCTTTTCCTCAAATCATCGAAATTGACATTAATCAACCCAATGTTGCTATACAAATATGGGAGGATTTTTACAACCTTTCATGCTATTGCCTAATGAAAGTGTGAATGATGTAAGAGCAACTATTTTGAAGCTACTGATAGTTGCTCATTATAGGTGCAATCCGTTTTACTGATTTCCGGTATCACAAGGTTGTGTCGATTGCTTTCTGCAATTTTTTACGGACAATGAATATACCTGATGTATTGACATGTGTGAATATCACAAAAATCATCCGCATTTCATTACAATTGTCGCTATGATCATCCCAACGATGAAGTTTCCATTTTGATAACTTATTCCGGTTTATTTGCTCATTTATTTTTGTTTGTCCTTCATTATTTAGAAACCCATAATATTTGTTACTAAACAAAGCAAATTCCAGTAGCCTAATTGCATATGATTTGTATTCGAAGACGTGTCTTTACTTTTCCTATGTTTGATGTCATTTCAGTCGGTCACTGATTGTTTCTCTGGCTTCAGTTGATGTAACCTTTGTTATTTGCTATGAAACATAACACTTTCTTGTTGCCTAATTCTAAGATGTGTTATTTGGATCAGACACGATAACTTAGGCAGATTCTTCTTTCATTTATATGGTTATCGATACGTTAATTGACCTATTTATTTTAATTTCCTTTGAAATGATTGAATAAATTTGCAATCTGGCTGGCGGTGCGCAATAGTGCATTCTGTTTTTCCGAGATACCTGAAAGAACAAACGATTTATATTTAAGTTAAGATGATGAAGTTTAGTTTGTGCGATAATCGTTCATTTGTTTTGCAGTGCAAGCGAACTAGAAATCTTCTCACAATTCATTCAGATATGCCGTTTTCTGATTTTAACTCCGCCAGTAGAACCTTCGGGGCTACTGCCGGTCCCAAGCCCGGGTAAAAGAAGAGGGTTGGACATGGGGTTGGCGACCCCATTCCGTCAAAAACTAACTTGCCAAAAAAACGCTAACCAGAAAAAATAATTCAAACTATTTTAACTCTGCCCTGGGAGTTGGAGGAAGAATTATGACGTCGCGTGATGAAAGCCGAGTTCCCTCGAAAGTCACGGGAATGATGCCTCTTCTGACAACTAGAGCAACCATTTTTTTAAGTAGATGGAACGTTCGTACATTGTGGGAGACTGGAAGACTATTTCAATTTGCGGCAGAAATGAGAAGATACAACCTCGAGGGGCTTGGAATCAGAGAAACACATTGGACACAAGTAGGACAACTGAGACTAGCCTCAGGAAAACTGCTGTTATACTCTGGTCATGAAGAGGAAAATGCTTCACATACGCAAGGAGTTGCACTGATGCTGTCCAAACATGCACAAAAGGCACTGATAGGATGGGAGTCTCATGGACCAAGGATCATTACAGCATCTTTCAAAACAAAGAAAGAGGACATTGCAATGAACGTCATCTAATGTTATGCACCTACCAACGACTACAATGACGACGTTAAAGATCAATTCTACGAAAGGCTGCGGTCAATCGTCCAGAAATGTTTACCAAAAGATTTGACGATTCTTATGGGAGACCTGAATGCCAAGGTTGTAGTGGACAACACTGGATATGAAGATATCACGGTACGACATGGACTAGGAGAAAGAAACGAAAAACGGTGAGAGATTTGCAAACCTATGTGCCTTCAACAAACTGGTCATCGGTGGCACAATATTCCCGCACAAACGCATACACAAAGCTACATGGATTTCACCGGATCACACTACTCAAAACCAGATTGATCATATCTGTATCAACAAAACGTTCAGAAGGACTATGGAGGATGTGAGAACCAGGAGAGGAGCTGATGTAGCCTCAGATCACCATTTGCTGATCGCCAAAATGAAACTGAAACTAAAGAAGCACTGGACAACGGGACAGACAACATCACACAAGTTTAATACGGCCTTTCTTCGGGATACTGCAAAGCTCAACGAATTCAGGATAGCCCTCACCAATAGGTTCCAGACCTTTCAGGATATACACAATGGAGAGGACACAACATTGGAGAACAATTGGAAAGGGATTAAGGAGGCAATCACTTCAACATGTCAGGAGGTCCTTGGTCGCAAGAAGCAGCATCATAAGGAATGGATCGCTGTTGATACTCTCGCAAAAATTGAAGAAAGGAGGAACAAGAAAGCAGCAATCAATGTCAGCCGAACAAGAGCGGAGAAAGTTACCGCACAAGATGCATATACAGAAGCGAACAGGGAAGTGAAGAAGAGCATCAAAGCTGACAAACGAAAATACGTGGAAGATCTAGCAACGACGGCGGAAAAGGCTGCAAGAGACGGAAACTTGAGACAATTGTATGAAACTACAAGGAAGCTCGCCGGGAACTATCGTAAACCAGAACGACCAGTGAAAAGCAAGGAAGGGAATGTAATCAGCAACACTGAACAACAGCGAAATAGGTGGGTGGAGCACTTTAAGGAACTATTGAATCGACCAGCTCCTCTGAAGACACCCAACATCGAAGCAGCATCCACGGACCTCCCAATTAATATTGGCGCACCTACGATTGAGGAGATCAGTATGGCCATCAGACAAATCAAGAACGGCAAAGCAGCAGGACCAGACAACATTCCAGCAGAGGCAATGAAAGCAGATGTAGAAGCAACCGCGAAAATATTTCACATCCTCTTCAAGAAGATTTGGGATGAGGAACAAGTACCATCAGACTGGAAGGAAGGATACCTGATCAAAATACCAAAGAAAGGCGATCTCAGCAAGTTTGAGAACTACAGAGGCATCACTCTTCTTTCAATACCAGGCAAAGTCTTCAACAGGGTATTGTTAAACAGGATGACGGACTTCGTGGACGCCCAACTTCGAGATCAACAGGCCGGATTTCGTAAGGATCGATCGTGTACTGACCAAATTGCTACATTACGCCTAATTCTGGAACAATCAATTGAATGGAACTCACCACTCTACATCAACTTCATCGACTACGAGAAAGCATTTGATAGCGTGGATAGGAAAACACTGTGGAGGCTTCTTTGACACTACGGTGTGCCTGAGAAAATAGTCAACATCATACGGAATTCTTATGATGGATTCAACTGCAAAATCGTGCACGGAGGACAGCTAATCGACTCTTTCGAGGTAAAGACCGGTGTGAGGAAAGGTTGCTTACTCTCACCCTTTCTCTTTCTCCTGGTCATCGACTGGATTATGAAAACGTCAACAGCTGGAGGGAAGCACGGTATCAACTGGACAGTTAGGACGCAGCTGGACGATCTGGACTTCGCAGATGACCTGGCTCTTCTATCGCACACTCAACAACAAATGCAAGAGAAGACGACGAATGTAGCATCAGCCTCTGCAGCAGTAGGTCTCAACATACATAAAGGAAAGAGCAAAATTCTCCGATGCAACACAACATGCACCAATCAAATCACTCTTGATGGAGATGCCTTGGAAGACATTAACACCTTTACATATCTTGGCAGCATCATCGACAATCAAGGTGGATCGGATGCAGATGTGAGGGCACGGATTGGCAAAGCAAGGGCTGCATTTCTACAGTTGAAAAATATCTGGAACTCCAAACAGATATCAATCAACACCAAAATAAGGATTTTCAATACAAATGTCAGGACAGTTCTTATGTATGGAGCGGAAACATGGAGAACTACCAAAGCCATCATCCAGAGGATACAAGTGTTTATTAACAGCTGTCTACGTAAAATACTTCGTATTCGTTGGCCAGACACCATCAGCAACAACGAACTGTGGGAGAGAACAAGTCAGATTCCAATGGAGGAGGAAATCAGGAAGAAGCGTTGGAAATGGATAGCACACACTCTACGAAAAGCACCTAACTGCGTCACGAGACAAGCCCTCACATGGAACCCTCAAGTCAAAAGGAAAAGAGGAAGGCCAAAGAATACATTACGTCGAGAAATAGAGAAAGACATGAGAGGAATGAACAAACATTGGACAGAACTGGAGAGGGAAGCCCAGGACAGAGTTGGTTGGAGAAAACTGGTGGGCGGCCTATGCCCCATTGGGGGTAACAGGCGAAAGTAAGTAAGTAAGTAAGTAAGTTTTCTGATTTTACACTCGAAAACATCAACAAAACAATTAAGGAAACCAAGTTAGTTTGTTTAATGCCATTTTGGTCATATTTTCTTGATGATATGATTCCGGAACTACAATGTAGTGACGAGAACTCGGTTTCAACAGTATCGAAATATGAATGACATCATACTCACGAAATTTGCTATTCAAATATGTTTCATTTTTACATCCTATGTATTCAAAGACGTGTTGTATGGCATTTTAGTCGCTCATAGGCTGTTTCTCTAGCTTCAATCGCGGGACTTCGTTTTCTTTTGTGAATAAACAAGCATTTTCTGGTTGCCTAGTTCTAGAACCTGTTAATTTGAACAGACTAGGTGTCTTGATTCGTCCATTAATATGGATATTGGTATGGTATTTGACCTAATCATTGTATTTTCTCTCGTACTGATTAAATATATTTGCAATTTGGCTGGAGATGCTCAATACCATATAATGTTCATACAGAATATTTACAAGGAACAAATGAAAAACATTTAGTATCAAATGATGATCTCTAGTTTGTGCGATAATCGTTCATTCGCTTTGCCATCCCAGCAAACTAGATATCTTCTCACAATTTGTTCGCATACGCGGTTGTCTGATTTTTCACTGGAAAATATAAGGAAAATAAATTCAGCCATCAAGTTAGTCTGTTCATTTCCGTTTTTATCCTTTTTTCATGACGTACAGGGAAAACAAATAATATGGAATCGCCAAACGCTTTATTACTAAATTTTCGTTCACCAAACAGGAATAATATTTTCAAAATCTCAATGCTATAAAATAATCCTGAAAATCTCTAAAACAACTCAACTTTAGACAAAATCGCCAATCTCACGTGACATTACTAGAATAAATTTTCGTTACATACAATTGTAATTTATTGAAGAGGTCAATGATCGCTTTGTCTGACATGCACATTTATGAATTTTACAAAAAGCATTTATTATGGTTTAGTGGTTTGACTGATAATCATCAGGAATGAGTATTTGATGGGCAGCGTGTTTGAGGAAATATTACATACTTATTATTGTTCATTTATCATCCGATATTTTGCTTGTCAGATTCAATCAACAATATAAGAACTGAACATGAACACAAAGTGTGCAACAAGATCATTGATTAGATCAACGTCATTGAATGAAATATGCAACATTGGCTTTGTAACAATAATCAAAGTTATTAATATATCTAAAATTCCCTTATTTGCTTCAACACAAATTGCTCTCACAACCAGTACACTATACGATATTCTATTTCAGTTTATGAAGTGAACAATCGGTCGCCTGTTAATTACATGCACGGATGAATTAAACAAGGGATATTATATACAAATAATAAATGTTCAATAAACTACGGACAGAAACTGTGTAGCCAGATTCATTTAAAATGTCATTCACGAGAAAAGTCATTATCCTTAATTATTTCGTTCATGTAAGCGGTGGAATGTTTAGAATAGCAAATATGTTCAAAAGTATAGACCAGCATTGATTATTCTAATGAACATTCAGTTTGAAATAAAAAATACATGATGCTGACTGATTGTGCTAATCATATATTTTCCCGCACGACTGCATCGTTCCTTGCTTTATTCTATAATAGGTATTTAAACTTATTTTTCGAGTGTGTAATCAAGACCAGAGTAAAATATAAGATGTTATTGTTCCTTTTTTACAAGATTTAAATTAAAAAAAAGAATTATTTCATTAACATATCGTTTCCGTCAGTTACAAATCACTCTCGTGTTTTACATATTACTGTATGATGCGTAATTCACGGTTCAGATAATTATTTATAAGGCTAAATTAAGTGGTTTCCTTCTTCGTCTTCCTGTTTTATTTAGTGCCGTTCGATTTGGGAACATTGGAATGTAAAATGAATCCGGACAAGTTCCTTCAACACGGCATTTTCTAAATTCAAATGTCACATTCAAGCAGAATCGTACGTCCTTCAAGTTATATTTTGTGTTAGCCTAATAAAATGCATGTAACATATTAGGAAAAAATTGATGTGCGTATAAACAAACAATAAAACTTCAAAATTATTCAATTTGGTAGGATTTCAAAGTCGAAAGAAATTATCGGTTGTACATGTTTTCCATATAATGTAATCTGTCCTTCAGTTCATTAGCACATTGAGCAGGTGATAATACCCAGTCAATGATCTTATATACGTTCTCATGAATCTGAAGTGAATAGATGACTTAATCATTATGTGTACGATGATTAACGAACGACACAAATCCACTAACCGTATTACTCCTCGATTCGCATGTAAGCCGACCTGGGAACCCGTACAGTTTCCGCGGCGTTTCTAGAAAATACGTTTCCTAAATGAATGAAACAATGAAAGATGGCATATAACAGTGAACTTTTATTTAACATTAAACTTCACACATTCAAATACGACGTTTACAGGTAAAACGAGAAAACAGTCAATAACGACAGCGAGAGCGAGAAACAATAAATGGTTCAATAAACTTGTTATCTGTAACATACCAGAGCAGAACAGGTGCTTTTAAACCAAAACACTCCAAATTTATATATTGACAAAGTTAATTTTAAAGTTTGGGTGACAAAAACACTTACATTATATTCTATTACGTTGCTTGGCGTAATGTTATACATCCGAAGTTTGCTGCAATTATTGAATCAAATATAACAATGAAATTAACGTAGGTAGTACTATGGTATTCATTAAATAATCAGAAATAAATCCATTTCTCATTTCTAAACCTCGGTAACTTAGCCTAATATTTGCGTGAATCTGCAGACCAACAATTGTTTCCTACTTTTCACTAAATACCTGTGTAAATATTCGCGGTTCTGAACCTTATTCATATACACCCACTGCCTAATCTCTTTATTCAAAGTTCAACAGAAATAAATCTCATTCGGATGTCAGTTAAAAATATCCTATATTATTATTAATTCAATATTTTAAACGTACAACGTTTTTTTAACTTTCATAGTGTTATTGCGATCATTTTGGATAGTTGAGAAGTTGTAAACAGTTTCCCACTCTGGCGTATTTGGTTTATCTATGTCGCTTTAGCTCAAACGTCCTACTTGTGTAACTAGCATTGGTACGTGTTCATCAAGTTCTATCAAGAATCACTTAAACCGCAAGTTTTTATATAACCTTACTTGACAATCAGTAATTTGTCAATGTGATCATCGATGGTATTTTATTTATATAAATAGAAGCTCAATCACATACTTCAAAAGATCTATTCGTTTATAGAGAGTAAGCGCAGCATTGAAGTAACCAAGGACGCCGACAATTGAAGGATCTTCCAAAGCACACTTCCCATGTTTTAGAAATTCATAACGCCTTTTAGAGGAAACGAGAGTTTTTAATTCCTGATCAATATCCTGTCATTCACGTGATTTAAAATCAACCTGATAACATTTTGTTATGTCACGTTATGAAACGTTCAATGGCATTGGAAGTAAGATTCAAAGTCGCTTGAATCGTCAGTAAATAAAATTGAATTCTTAATCAATCAAAGTAATCGTCCGTGATAATTATCAATTAGTGTCTCAACCATACAATAATTTGACTAATGACTTCAAAAATCTCGATTCACCGCCAAACAATCTCGACCAAAGTGAAACAGTAAACTGAAAGTTTTAAATTAAGCCTTTTTATGTGCATGAATGGAGTGAATTGAGCATCTGCCTTGAAGATAACAAGGTTTTGGTTACAAAGCTCGGATGATAGTTATTTAAGACTCTACCCAATATGTGCAGATCTCTTATGAGAAATCTGATCCATAAAATCAATATTTGTGATGTAAACTGTTGACAGACGACTGGACGTTCAACACCTGATTTCACGAGCCGAGACTGAGTTTAATGCTTATTCACTCATAGAATGATATGCTATTGCGATTTTGATTTTTGTATGGTCAATCAGTAAGTATTTCATACCTGTCACATAACTAAATAATAAACAATGGTTTTCATATTAGATCACTGAACAGATTTATTTCAATCGGTCTGTTCAGGCGCTTCAAAAATCTGCACTTGGTCTCTAAAAGTGAGTGAAACGTCGAAAAATGCTTGCTACCTCGAATGTTATCTTTTTTTATGGACATGATTTAGGAAGAACATTTGTACTAGATTTCGTTTTGTTAGAGTGAAAGAATTCAAAACCGGAAACAAAAATGACCTACGAATTTAGTTCGTACCAAAAGTTCACTGATTTGTTGTAGTTACTTATACATGGCCATCTGTAGTCTAACTCAGGTCTAATTGGCTGAAGTGAAACAGAAATTCACGTTATTTGTGTAAATCTTGTTGAAATGCTAGTCGCAATGGACTGGTAATGTTCATATTCTGTGTCTCAGAATCTAATATACAATAAAACTGGTTTAGCGTTGAACATTCATCTCCAGAGTAATCATCTGTTTGGACAATAAGAAATTTGGTTTTACCAGCATTGTAACCAGAACGTGTGGCATTGGTAACAGGAGATCATTTGATCATCTACGCTCACTTTTACCGTTTACATGCATGGCATTCACTATTCACCTTTTCATTTCACCGAATCATACCTCTTCGCGTCACACGTATTCGACCTCAAATAATAATATTGATGAAGATTATGATGATGATAATAATAATAACAATGATAATAAGTATTCTTAATAATAACTCCTAAATATCGAAGTTACGCGATGAATAAAAAATTCATTGTAATATTATTATTACTGATCATGAAGCAATTATCAGAAACGACTGACATTTTAACATCACATAAGCGAACGGTATTCATGAATGAATAATCCACCAGAACAGTAAAGTGATCGTTTCATACGAAATATACTTATCACGGTGCATTTAAATCTGCTTGTTCATATTTTCAACGATAAATGGTTATTCGGAAATTGTTATTATGAGGCAATATTTTCTTTTCTTTTCATGCATATTCTATTCATCATAGCTCTAATCGGAACAGTTATGAAACGATGAGAAACATAAATAATGGATTTAACTCACGTTCAAAAGACCTGGATCCTATTTTGCCGTCTTATTACATTTTCAAGATGCATTTGGCCAAATTTGAGGCCTACGAAAAAAAACACGTGTCGCAATGAGTGATTTGTCTTCCTTGGAACAACAATGTGATAGAACTTTTATATTAAAGACGGTCATTCGTTTTTCCAAGTTAAAATTGCAACAGTTGATGCGCTATTACATATGAGTTTTGGATAACGTGTTATGCATTTTGCTTTTCAAATGTTTGTATAATTTTTACAAATTTGCACGTTACGAAGAGGCCTCATCGCATCTCTGAAACATCATATAATTTCTTTCTAGTTACAGTGAAATCACAGCGTTTTCAAATAATATTTTAATGAGTCATTGTTTTGAATAAATCGTTCACTCTCAAAACATATAGACCTCATCGTTATGTGAGAACGGATTTGAAATTTTGAGACGTGTTAAAAAGAAACATGAATAACGGTGGTTGTGTTTGTGAATAGATTCAATCATGGTTCAAACGCTGGTTCTTCTAAGAATCCAACTGATCCACCCTCAGCTGTTAAATATTTCTAAAAGAAATGGGTTAAGGATTTCTCGCTTCAATTAGGCACTGATTCACACGTTAATCGCCCAATATCATACAAGCATTTACTTATTGTTATTTCAACGATCGTCTTACCACATCCCGTGAATAACAAATGTATCCACTTCAGGCGGTAACGCGCACTATAAATAAAATAAACACAGAGTTGTCAAGCGTTGACCTTCAATTAATAGTATATTTCAAGATAAGAATCATGTATCATAATATTGAAATCTATTTTTACGACATTTGGGATGTTAAATTTAGAAGGCTTCCCTTAATTATGCCAATCACTGCGCATCAATTCTGTTTGTTCACGAAATTCGATACTGGTTAAGTAGAAACGTATCGCACTAAGCGGCACTGACTGTGAGTTGTGCTATCATTTATCCTATATTCGATATCCTACATGTCTGAATCCGTATCAACGGTTTCTCCATAGGCAACTAAACTCACCACAACTAATCAGTTGTACATTAATGACTTCTCCAGTTTGTAACTGAAATAATGCTTGCAAATAAAGCGCGACATATATGTTTGTATGATGGTGAATATTGGTCCAGTGAAATTGTTTATATAAAATCTGTGATCATGAATTCATTTTTAATATTGAGCTGAGCGCCATGTATCAAGAAATGAATTGTAATAATTAGACATGAATATATTGAGGCATTCAATCCAGTAAAAGAATTATGTCGGAAATCATGAAAACAGTATTACCAAATGTGGATAGAAGAAGGTTGGTGGCCACGATAGGCTGAACTGGTAGTAATCCCAACTGAGGTTTAGAGATCCAACAGTTACAAGTGTAGAAAGTGCATGAACTGTCAAACACTTGAGTCTAAATATTGTAAAGAAAGAAAGAAGATGACAAATTAGCAAATGACACTGCAAAGTTTATATTTGAAAGAGAAGGTTCTCGGATCTTTCAAATATTTAGAGAAACAAAGTTGTTTATATATTTAGACGTGAAATGGACGCTTCATAGTTGTTTGTAAACAGATACTGTGAACCTGAACAAATAGTTTAATCTACTCATCGGAATATAATTCCAGTGATGCGTCAAATGTTCAACCCAAGTAAAATACAAAAGTATGTAGCACTGCTCTACGTAAGATATGGATAAGAAATAAACTAATACTCATATTACTCAGCATTTATTATCAAATAAATAATAAGAAACATGGACTTACAAGTGACGCATTTCCAAACAAAAAGTAGTGTGGTGCTGTGTTGCGAACTACTTATAAGTAGTATATAGCGTAAGCGTCAACGTAAAGTCTGGTAGCATAATATGGGGGGAAGATCAAGAAAGGAAGAGTCAGAAACAATGGAATTTGTATGAAACGCATGAAGAGTGACAATGGATTGATGTTTGGCAACAGGAACAGTCCAGTTCCATAGGATGAACTGATCCTTTGCAAATGAACGATTTACGATATGGTTTTCCGATTTTACTGAGTAACTCTGTAATTTTCGTTAAATACAATTCGGTTGCCTCCACCTGTGTTCTCATTCACTACATTTGGTGTCGCTGCCTGCTCGAAGGAAGGGGCTCCCGTGGCCGAAGGAGTTGCAGGACGGAGATTGGCGGAGCTTCCTGGAGGAGTTTGGGGCCACGGTGGAGCTGGTGGGGGCTTGGGGCGGAGTTGACGGTGCTGGGGACGCTGTGGGGAGGTGAGGCGAAGGCGGTGCACGACAGCCTGGACGGCGCCACCAAGGAGACGGCGTGGGAGACGGTCACCGGGCGGCTGATAATGGAGTTCGACAGCCCAGCGGACAGGGAGGAGGCGCCGCAGAGGTTCCGGTTGGCGCGGCTGTCGGCCGATGGTGACCTGTTGGTGCTTGCTGTGGAGCTCACCGGATTGCGCCGTGAGGAGTGGACGGGGCACAGTCTTTGGCGTCGCAATTTGTCGAGTGTGTGCCTGCCGCCGTGTTCCAGCATCGGGAACTTGTGGACGCTACACGTTGGATAGATGCCGTATCCATTCCAGACCAGTGACCAATGACCAAGAACGATGACCGAAGTGGTAATCCGGCATAGTGTAGCGTGTCACGGAATACGGAAGGTGATATTAACTGACCAGGAGCTCTGTTTTGAAGGACCACGACGACAGCTTATTGAAAGGGGGGACGAGTGTGGTGCTGTGTTGCGAACTACTTATAAGTAGTATATAGCGTAAGCGTCAACGTAAAGTCTGGTAGCATAATATGGGGGGAAGATCAAGAAAGGAAGAGTCAGAAACAATGGAATTTGTATGAAACGCATGAAGAGTGACAATGGATTGATGTTTGGCAACAGGAACAGTCCAGTTCCATAGGATGAACTGATCCTTTGCAAATGAACGATTTACGATATGGTTTTCCGATTTTACTGAGTAACTCTGTAATTTTCGTTAAATACAATTCGGTTGCCTCCACCTGTGTTCTCATTCACTACAGTAGTATCGTCAATGAAAAAGAGTAGAATATTTCACTATGACAGAACGAACAATCACTCGTCCGCATAAATATACAAATATATATATATATATATATATATATATATATTTATGTAACTAGAATGAAAGAATATTCAAACTTATCACGTAAGAGTATAATGTCAGTGAATACAATCGTGTGTAGTGCTATCATACGTTTGCTTTTAGTTTATTATGAGTGATTAATTACAGTCACACGAGTTATTGGTCATTTCATGATGATGCTGTGTACAACATATCCCGTTTTCGAACTAAATGATTTGTTTTGAAAATGTGGAACCGAATAACCAACTTCATGATAATCAATTAGTGAAGGACCCCAATGTACAGCATCGAAGATCGCTTTATGAAATTTTAATATATTTGTGATGCAATTAAATAATTTCAAGGTTGATTAAGCTGAAAATTGCAATCTACTTATCTTTGTAATGAATCTGAAGATGAGTTTCATTTATCTGTTTTTCATTGTATGCTTGATTCGGCTGAGACATTATTTTAGGATATTTGTATCGCATGTTCGTAGTTTTCCTATTGTTTTGCTATTTGGATAATAAATATTATCTGTAGGCGATCAGTTTGTAGATAACTTCATGGATGATTTTTCTGTTGGTATTTGATTTACACCCATCTTAATGAAAATGAGGTGAGTGAGCTGAACACCGGAAGTCATTGATTAAGTGTGACATTCATACTGAAATAATCAACAGTCCATTTCAGTGATAAGCGGATAATTCTAACACATGTGAATCAATTATATAGAATACAATCACAATGTACACTGACAATCATAATTCTGTAACAGTGCAAAATTATTTGAAAAGCGTGCAAAATACCAGATAACAATTAAAAATGGTTGCCTGCTGAACGAACAATTTGAATACGTCCTGCTTATTGGAAACTTATTTCAAAGAAGTTATATTTGATAGATGTAGTGAAAGATAATCTTTCCTTCAGTGACACGTTATGGAAATGTATTTTCAACAAATGATTTGAGCCAACTTTTTTTAGATCAGCACCTCATAGAACTACAATAAGGGTCTACAACAAACATGGAGAATATCCTAAGAAAGACATGGTTGGCATCACTTTATTGTACAATTGTTTGTATTATTGCTTTACTGACCAGGTCATGATTCAAATCACAAACGAACATCTGTTAACGAAATCCACTGGATATTGGATATTGGAAATCAGAATAAATTTGAAAATATACATGCTCCTAAAAGTTGTATTTCCCGTTATCTAACTAAACTACAATATTCCAGTGGTTCCGTTATATACTGTCACAACTAGGAACATTATGCATTCACGAGTTCTTAATACTTGTGTCAAGGTCAATGTTACTAATATTGAATGGTTTACCAACAGTGAAATCAGTAAAATCAACTGCACATATGTTCATCCAAATTTCCAGCATGATAAACTTAACTCAGTAGTGGAAATATCACGTCAAGTGTGAGAACGTGAATGCGTAGTCAATGGAAAAGCGACATTTTGAAAGGTGACTGACGGAGAAGGCTTCATACATGTCTTCGCATGTCACAGAAATTTTATTTATCAAGCATCCCTCATGCCATTTTCTGCAGCTGGATGAAAAACGAATTAACACTGAGGTTTTTGACAACGATTGATCTGGTGACCATAATTACGACTAGTCACGATGGACTAATAGAATTAGAATACAAAATAATGGTTTCATGATGTTTGAAGAAAATCCTAATATGAACAACAAATTCGATGGTATGTATTCAATGGTAAAATAATGAATTGAATTTATAGATAAATGTACAGACAATCCCTTTTTCGTTTTCGATATAATCAATCATGCTACAAAAACTGATGACTTGTTTGCGTTTCTGTGTTTCATTTTATGTGACTGTTTTTATTCTGCTCAGTCAACAGCATAACCGAAACATATAATGAGAGCAGAGATGAGCGACTAATATTCAGCCTAATTAACCTGACATGAATTAGTACATCAATAATAATAATTCACTCGATTGGTACGTCAGAGCTCGCATGTGTCAATGGCATCACCCTTCGTGGTTCCTTGTGACTAGTTATGGCGCAGTTAATAATAATGCAAACAACCGGAATAACCAACGTATGTATCTGAGTACTACACGTAATCTACGTATATTTTTACATCGCAAAATTTCGAGCAGTCAATAAGTGACTTTTTCGATGTTTTGTCTGTCCATATACAATAATAAAAGTATTATACTTCCAGTTATTTAAAGATGCCAAATATGACAGCATCATTTTGAAGAATAGTCAGTCCAATTTTTTCATACTCTTGACAGCGGCTAAATACATCTGCCATAAAATGTCATTAGGAGTCTGATTTAGTCTAAAAATATGATAATTCAAAAAGGATATAATGTGTTTAGCAAAAGTGTGAAAAATCTATCGCCATCTTACTGGAATTACTAATCGTATCTCATTCGTTAAATAATAAGACTTATCGGTGTCTCCTAACAATAAGCATAGTTAAATCTTCACGATATTATTCACGTTCTTAATATTATTATATTTCTGTGAGAAACGAAAATAAACAATACTCGCGTTTCAATTGATCGGTGACGTGTTGTCTTCACGTCCAAAATATATGGTACACATTCTACACAAATTAATCTGTGGCTAATCACTCATGTTTATTCAATATTTATTCGATGTTCAGTTTGTCGGTCAGCGGAAACGCCGCTCAGGATGAGCAGTGCTTCACAATTGCACATCGGTCAATTTTAATTTTGTTCAGTCATTCTGCAATCCTAATCTCCAGAACGGCAGAAATATGTTTACATATTATCATTATATATATATATATATATATATATATACATATATATATAAGGATTCGAATAATATAATCGCTGACACATGTTCCGTGCATGTGCCATCACTTTTAAGATTGCTTCAGCTGATCAACAATCAGCAGGCTGTACCTCATGAAACAAATCAGATTATTTCAGTCAAATAAACGTTCACTGTTCATCAATGCATGGAACAGCTAGGATATAAAACAGCATCCCTGCACTCAGGAAGAATCGATTTATCGTTTCGAAAAACTACCGAAATAATCATGCTCAAAATTATCTTGGAATGTACATGATCTTCTTAACAAATGATGTGTGGGTGATATATTCTGCGCTGTGTAACTTTACTGTAATGCAACTCACTTCTCGACGGAAGAAATATATTCACTCTGTATTTATTATCACTTGACAACCTGTTGCATTGTAGCTGATGATAACACAAACTGTGAATTATTGAAAAGTTATACTATAACATGTGTCAAAACGTCTTACTCAATCTTACATGAAGGACGCTCTATTGACATATGAATCATCCCTGCCTACAACTTGCGATACGCAGTGTGAATTTCCTAAGAGTGCCGCGATTCTGCTAGCATAAACACTAGCCATTCCATTGTTGCCAATTAATTTGTTATCATATTAACAATTAATAATACTTCATACTACAGTACACTATGCTATGATTCTGTATCTGGTAGCGTGCAAGAATAAGTCTTTCAGCTCTTCATTATTGTTATTTTAAATTCATGTGAATTTGCGTCCTACACGTTTACTACGCATGTCGTGAAATTTTTGCTGAAGTAATTATTGAATAAACAGATAGTCCGCACAGCGGGCAAATGAAAGATATTTGACAAGGTTGAAAGCGCACAGTGTTATGAATATTGATTTTCTTGTTTTTATTATTCTTCAAAGCAGTTGACGAACAGTGAACGTTTATTCTAGTGAACGATCGTCACATTGGAAAATGCTTTTATTTTTTCCAGTTCACCACTTTGCGTCTGCTGAACCGGAAGTAAGAGGACTTTTGTTTTGATTCACTGATCCATTGCATGAGTTATAAGACCTACAAATAATAAATCGTCCGTAATTTTGAAGCTACTGTCAAATATATCCAAATTATTGGAAATGGTCTTTATTCTTCATTATTTTGGTCACTTCATTGGTTGAGTCTTTAGGATTGGAAACAGATTTTTGAATAGTATAGATTGAAACGGATCATTCCAATGAGCATTTTGTTAAGTGTATGAAATAAATGATACTAACTAATGCTAATCATTTATTTCACCAAAGATCTGTATCAGTCTCAATATTTAATAGGTAATTAAATTCGAAAAAGATCAAGCACAGTTTTCAGCTAATGCTAAAATCATCTTCTTTACAACATAACAGTAAACTGGAATTATAACATCTGTGATTTATATGTATTTGCTATCAGTTGCAAATCACTGTCGTGTTTTACATATTATTGATTGGTGCGAAATTCAATGTTGACATCATTAATTATATGCTTTACGTGTACGTTTCGCTCTTTTTCTCCTTGATGTTGCATTTCGTGTGGTATGACCAGGAAGCGGAGGAAAATAGAATACATCCGGACAAGTGCCTTCTGTACTGCAGTTTATAAAAGCAAATGTTACATTGAAGCAGAATCGTACATCCTGCAAATTATATTTATGGCTATCCTGATAAAATGAACGGAGAAAATGGAAGGAAATGTTAGTGTGCGTAGTTTGACGAATGAACATTTTGTCTAAGATGATAAACAATCTTCGCACTACTACTTACATTCCTTAATCTGCATATTAGGCGACCTGGAGTACCGTACAATTTTAGCAGTGTGTTTCGAAAATACGTTTTCTGAATAAATGGAACAAAAAAGCGTTATCCATGAAACAAATTAGTTTTGCTGTAAATAAAAAATAACATTCACTTTTACACATTTATATACGATATGTTACACCTAAAGCTAGACAATCGATAATAAAATCAGCTATGTTTCAGTTTGATAGTGCTTACAGCAACGTTTATGAAAGGCGAGCATGTAGTAGCTCCAGTTTGACGAAGAGTAAATGCGATTACTTCAAATGAAACAATAACTGATTGACCAATATGTTTCAGTTGTTGTTCCACTGAACGTAATTGTTAATTTCAAAAAACCAGTAAATTGCAAATGTTGTCGTTTTGAACTTTAAATACTGACAATATGAAAGTTAACTTCCATATTCAGGTGACAAATGCACTTACATTATATTCTGTTAAGTTGCTTGGCGTAATGTTATACATCTGAAGTTTGCTGAAATTATTGAATTGACAAAAGTAATAATCAACATGGTCAGTAATATTATCGTGCTTATTAACTAATAGAAATTAAGCTGATTGTTACTGATGAACCTTGACTACATAGCCAAATGTACGTGAGAATCTGAAGACGAGAATTCTGTCACACGTTTTACCAAACAACTCCAATAATCCATTAGTTTCACAACCTCATCCATTTTTACTTATTGCTAGATCTCTCTATTTATCGTCTAAAAGAAAGAAAACTGATTTGTAGATCAGTTTAAGATGTGATTGATTTTTTCGTTGTTTCGATATGCTGAACCTAGAAGAAAGATGTTCACTGCGTTTTTGATATTTTTCACAGTGTTTATAGAGTCAATTCGGATAGTCTAGAAGATGTGAAGCGATTGCTATTTGACATTATTTGTTTATCTGTATTCTTACGGATCAACACTGTCGCTTATGCAAGTGGTTCATTTCAGCATTTACCAAGTATGATAAAGAATAACATAGATTACAAGTTTATATACAATGCAACTTGACAATCAATATTCTGTTACTGTGAGCATTGATGCAACATTATTTTTGTAAGAAGAAGCTCAATCACATACTTTGAAAGATCTATGCGTTTATAGAGAGTGAGCGCAGCATTGAAGTAACCAAAGACGCCAACGATTGAAGGATCTTCTAAGGCACACCTTCCATGTTTCAGAAATTCATAACGCCTTTTAGAGGAAACGAGAGTTAAAATGTCTGATCAATATCTTGTCATTTACGTAAAATTAAATCAACCTAATATCATTTCATTATGGCAAGTTATGAAACACTCAATGAATTTCAGGTTTGATACGGAGTCATCAGAATAGTCAGTAGATGGAACTGAATACAGAGTAAACCAATACACTCGTCAGACACAATTATCAATCGCTGTATGTGTCCATACGGTACACTTATTGTAGCGCTATTGAATTTATGATTGTAGAAATTTTGAAAATATAATCAATATCGAACAATCTGTAAGCAGATGTATTTCGACTTTCCGTTCGCACTCTTGTGCAATTTGTACTCAGCTTAACAAAGTGAGTGGAATTATCATTTACTGCATTGCTGATTTCGTTATTTCGATTGATGAATATTTCAATAGGAAATATCAAACAAAATGTTTGTGCAATGTATAATATTATGATATTATGCATGAACTCAAAAATAGGACACAACCCTGACATTCCGATTTGGTTCTTACCAAAAATTTTCTGTATAGTCAAAAAATGTTAAACATGGCCACCTGTAATCTAATTCAGGTCTAATTGGCTGAAATAGAAAAAAATTCATTTTATTCGAGTAAGTCAGAATACACTGTGCGATGCAATTTAGTGGTAATATTCGTATTATCTGTCTGAAAATCCCGTCTACAATAACGATGATTAGCATATCAATTACAGCTTCACAGGAATCATCTGCTTTATCATTGCAAAATATGGTTTCCCCGACTTGTGAAAAGAACGTGTGGCGTTGATAACAAAGAATCATTAGATCCTCACCTACGCTCACGTTTTGTTTCCAAATGAATAAAAATTTACTTTTTTACAGTCATTTATAATTTACCGAATCTTTTTTCTCTGCTTCCATTGAATTTGACTACAAATATCTATGATAATAATTGACAATAAAATACTGGAAAATGAAATTTCTATTTCGCTCTGAATAGAAAACAAATCGAGTTTCAATGTAATAACTCTATCACGTGCATTGTGTCCCGGTTTTCACCCTGTCACTTCCAAAGTTCACAGTTCATAAGATAAGAGTCAGAGATAAATTATCTATTTGGACGAACAATTATTACGACTAGCTAAAATGTCTCTAAATAATAAGTAAATAAAATTATCAGTGTCATTAAAATGTGTTCGCTTATGTTGTAATTACCACAGTGTGCTTGTTCATTTTTTGAAAGATAATTTATTATGTGTGGTGTTTTTGTGATGAGACAGTACTTAATTTACTTTTCGTGCATATTCAATTCAGTCACAAATGGTCATGA
>OX103971.1:2778927-2914793 GCA_944470395.2 Schistosoma turkestanicum | reverse complement strand
TGAATATGTTCACTTTTACCATACATTGTTCTGATCGTCGTTATTCCTTTTTAATACATTATTATTGACCAGTTTCTTTCCTTTATACTGAACGGTAAAACTTAACGCTTCAGTGAAATATTGTGTGATTTATCAGAATGTCATCTGAAAAACCATCGACCTCACTCATTGCAGATCGCAATTCACGTTTGTTGGAATTATACGTTTGTAAGTTGACATGCAGATTCATTTTTGTTCACTCAGTATTGCCTTGACTGTCACGTGCCTCGAACACCGATAAAACGTGACATTATAATTTATGTTTTTTTTATGTTAGTGACGTGTAATATATGCAGAAATAAAATTTTACCTAATGATAAATATACACGTTAAAGGAAATAATACTTGAAGAAATGTTGATGAAGTTGGTTTGAAATTTCTTTCTCAAAAGTGTTCATAGAAGCTCATCGAGTAAATATTTTTATGTCAATTATAATGGTTAATGTCATGGTCATGAAAAGATGCTACCAACAAACCTTTGAAAGATGGACCGAGCAAACATAGAGTTTGTGCAGTAAGTGATGAGTAATATATCTCAAATAATTAGAATTCGTCAACAAATCTTTAGTGATTAAATTGAAGGATATATCACTGAAATAAGAATTTGCAATGACCCTACTCAATAATACTTATTTGTTCTGAGCACACAATAAGCATTTTAAAAAGTGATGAAAAGCCGGTCAACAAATGGAACGTTTGCTTCAAGTAAGCGACCGTACTTTAAGACGAATGAACGAACATTGTGTAACAAACATGCTTTAAATTCTGTGTTTGCTGTCGCGTGTTTATGCAAAAGCTGATACTTTTCGGTGGACGGTCAGAACATACGAACGATTTCATTGACCGCAGCTACATTTATCACAAGCACAAACCTACACTTATGTTAAGATAGTAAGTGGAGAAGGCGGACGAAAATGAATGATATACATTCAAACTTTGAATGCACTCTCCAAAAGTAAAGTATGATTTATACACATGGAGTCACAGCCTAACCTACACACTGTCTCTTTGCGTAGCTATGGTATATTAGAAAATTGAACAGGGCACGCTCGAATTCCTGGAACACAAGACGGGTACGTAGGTTCAGCGGATCAATTCATCGAAGTTACGAAACTCGTATTTTAAATTTATATATTCAATATAAACTCCTTCGGATAATAATTCAAAAATGGCAACCAAACACACGTGCTTCTTAATGACCGCATCCTCGGGGAATGGTTGGCAGTGAAGGAGCAGGTTGTTATCACCATACGAACGAACAAACGAGAACATGTCGCAAATTCATGAAGTCTGAATTAAGTCAGCCGTGTTATGTTTTTAAGTATAGGCCTACTTGTCGGAATACGCGAAGTCGAAAATGAAGGACGGTGAGAGTCGATGAATAACATGGCTGAATCCAGGTAAATGCAGTCTTTGTGTCCTCTAAAAAGTTGATGATCGGAATTCGTCATTGTCCTTATTTTTTTCATACTTAAGTATCAGCAATCACTTCTGAAAAAATCTTTTCGGACCACGACCTTCTCTTCAGTCGCTGGTTCTTCCAATATGTTTACGGATAAGTTGTTTGATTTTACAGTTACGTTTGTATGCTATTGCCATATGGCAAACCGAGCTGTTGTACGTACGTACAAATTCAATATTATAAATGACCACTGCAGTGCGGCCGTATCAACTATTGATTTAGTTTTCAGTATCTGTTTAATCGCTATGTACAAGGTTGATGACACTTCTTTTGAAATTTTGTAAGATCCGGTTAGTATTCTCCGACATGTTCGAAGATCAAAATCCAGTGATATGTCCGGCTTCGCAAATATGTAGTTACTATATCGTATTACTATGTGAGCTTTCGGAACTCTATAATGAATGAAAAAACTAGATTCCGTTGAATCGGAAACAAATGAGAATGTTAGTTGTATATTGACTACAACTGTTCATTCAGTATGTTCTCAGTTTTGGGTATAAATATACTGACTGACCTACGCTTACATATACAATAAGAAAACAGTAACCGCCGATCAAACTTTAAGTTCATCTTATGTCTTCTTGTAATTCTTCACGTACAGTATACCTCAGCCTTTGATATTTTAAGCTGTCAGCTGATTTTTTGAATACGTGTCCGATCTTCTCGACGAATTCGTTATTTGCTATAAATTTGCTACAGTATAAAATTACTGCCCCTCCAACGATTTTGGCAGACAACCGTCAAATGGTTAACTGGTTTTGGCATACGGAAAGATATTATTTGTATGCATATCCTGCAATCTGTACAGTTTCGGTGTCCGTGAACTCAAAATTGAACTGTGCATGGATTTTTAATCGACGTTCATTCTATCAATTTCCCGCAGTTATGGTTCCTTAGGCTTATTTGTTGTTTGTTCATCAAGCTTTCAAATGAAGGCTTGTTTTGAAATGCATTTGTGTACATTCCGCAATGATTGTCATATCTACCTTCGATGCATCTCATTGATGTCTACATTAGACAGAATGTGGTTTGATCTTTGCCACATTGGTTTAATTCTGATAATGTCTGCAAAGGTAAAATGGATCATCTTGACTTCAAACATTTTGACTGATAAGATTTTTATAGTTGTTTGGGATTTCTTATTTTCTTCTTTGAAGAAATGGTTCATGAAAGCCTCCATTTAAATCATTCATATTGACATCATCCAAACCAATGTTGCAATCCAAATATGTTGAGATTTCCACATTATTTTATGCTAATCGTTCATTTGTTTTGCTCTGCAAGCGAATTGGATATCTTCTCACAATTCATTCATAGGTGCCGTTGTCTGGTTTCACACTCGTAAACATAAGCAAATCATTTTAGTCAACAAGTTAGTCCATTCATTAATATTTTGGTTCATATTTCTTGACCTAAAGGGAATACTAATAATGTGGAGAGACGAATCGCAGGCCACTATAATACTGAAAGTTCATTCGTCTCGGTGCTGATGTGGTATGGCAACTTGAACTGATGTCCTTATGTACGAAGTTCTGAGTTGTATCTGTCTGTCTGATAATCTCTAACCATTCATTTCAGTATAAACTTTCCTTTGTTAGCATGTTTAGATAAAGATCGTTGTACCTCAATGGAATATGTTATTCCTGGTGAGAAATACCTTTCGCGCTTTCTGATGAAAACCATGTGGGCCTTCTGTTTTATTATTTCGAGACACCTAATTGAGAAGTAGATTACGTCATCTAATTTTGAATTAGTAAATATTTTACCCATTTTGTGATCACAATGCGATCAAATAACTGCAAGAGTCGATAACACGACTCAATTTTATTCTCACTGCGGACTACTTATAAGTAGTATATGACGTGAGTGTCAACGTAAAGTCTGGAAGCATAATGTGGAGGGAAGATCAAGAAAAGAAGAGTTAGAAAACAATGAAATTTGTATGAAACGCATGAATAGTGACAATGGATTGATGTTTGGCAACAGGAACAGTCCAGTTCCATAGGATGAACTGATCATTTGCAAATGAACAATTTACGATATGGTTTTCCGATTTTACTGAGTAACTCTGTAATTTTCGCTATCTATAATTCGGTTGCCCCACCTGTGTTTTCATTCACTACATAAGCCTGTTAGCATAATATGTGGGGAAAGTCAAGAAAAGAAGAGTTAGAAAACAATGGAATTTGTATGAAACGCATGAATAGTGACAATGGATTGATGTTTGGCAACAGAAACAGTCCAGTTCCATAGGACACAACTAACTCCCTGTCATCTGAATCGTCATAATACTATTTGATTAAACGTTTGAATACATTACACCATATCAGCATACATTGTTTTCGCAATGAGGCCGTTTTTGTGTCTATTTGATGAAGTTTTCGATGGTGCTTTGTTGTTAACCGAAGTATCTAGCTCAGGAAACAAAAATTTTCCACAATGGATAGTTTCTTTTCTGTGACCTTTTTTTTTAACGAATAAAATGGATTCAAACTGTGAAGGAGAAGAGATTGAAATCAATCGACCAAAAAATTGCAAGATCGCATATTTTCGTTGGCTTGTGTTGAGATAATGGAAGATAAACCATATTGAGTTCATCGAAATCTTCTCCCCATTTTACGTTTCCAGCTAATAGAAATAGAGCCATCATCTTATCACATCAAGTGATTCTGAAAAACAATTACACATCAGTAATCCAAAATGGTCTGTTAACGCATAAATCCGTGTTACAAATTCTCAATTGTTAAAATACTGCTATCAATAGATTGGTACTATCTACCTGTATTATTCTTGATACAATGTCATAATGGAACCCACTGCGAAAAGAAATCACAAACATCCACTTCAATAAAACACAACGTGGAAAAGGAATCTTCACAGATTATTCGCTATGAAACATGATACTAGTTGAACCTCCATAACAACACACTAGACGATTTATCATTGACATTCATAATTCTTTAACACTCCAAAACTATACGAAAACCGTGCAACATAAACAGAAGGTAAAAGCGTTGTTTTTCGATTCAAATATTACCTGAAAATTTAAAATTTACATCAAAGATATTTTATACATTCACAGATTTCGAAATGACGTTTCCATAAGAATAATGTGTAGCAACTTGGATTTAATCAACCGTTCCGAAAACCTAATCGAGACATATACTGTGAACGTAGAACATAAAGTAACAAAGACCTGAATGACAACATAACACTTTATCATTATTTATTTTAATAATTTACTGGACTAGACAGAGTATAATGAATTATCAATGAAATCTATTATTAAAAAAAGAAGATATACTGAAAGCAGTTGTGTTTCTCGTTATGTTGTGAAGATTGAGTATTAAGATTATTCAATTAAATCCTGTCAATTGTGAGAACATTATTCCAATATCCAATATCTTTTTCACGAGCTAATGTAAACCAATTTGATTTCTTCGCGCTCGATTGTTGTTCTTTCGGTACGGTCGTAGGTGTTCGGTAATGTACAATGGATGGAGGTCTAGGCACTCGACTGTCTAATTCCAGTCAGTTGGCAGTTGGTCGTGAGTTTGTATGTCTCGGGATTTTAATGAAAACGTTTGTTTCCGGGCAGTAGGGTTTCTGGATACTAGCAGCCGTCACATCACAAAACCGGAGATCAGCTAAATGCAATGTGGAGAGTAATAAGGGTAACAAGGATAAAATTCTAATGATAATATGAATAAAATTTCAGAACTGAGTAATATATAGATGAATTCAGTTTATTAATTGGTAGTGAAGATTGTGAGAGAGGACCGAAGTGTAAGCAAGGGAGAGGAAACAGAGATAATAGGCAAGAGTGATATGAGGAAATGGCAATGGTAATGTGGCGCTGTGGTGCGAACTACTTATAAGTAGTACATGACGTGAGTGTCAACGTAAAGTCTGGAAGCATAATATGGAGGGAAGATCAAGAAAAGAAGATTTAGAAAACAATGAAATTTGTATGAAACGCATGAATAGTGACAATGGATTGATGTTTGGCAACAGGAACATTCCAGTTCCATAGGATGAACTGATCTTTTGCAAATGAACAATTTACGATATGGTTTTCCGATTTTACTGAGTAACTCTGTAATTTTCGCTAAATATAATTTGGTTGCCTCACCTGTATTCTCATTCACTACAGTAACAACTAGCAGGTCTCGAGATATGCATTAAGCACAGCTTGTCCAAGAAGGAGATGATAGTCCGTACGTGAGTACGTGATTATCAAGTCGCTTCTTAAAGCAGTCCACTGAGGGGGCTGTGGCCACCTCGGCTGGGAGAGCATTACAAGTCGCGACGACTCGCAATGAGAAAACGTGTGCACTAATCTGAGTATTCGCTCTTTGATGTGCAATCTTTCGAGGATTGCCTCGAAAGTAGAGGTGGTGATGCATCAGTAAGATGCTCACATTGGGATGATTTGGCGTGTTTAATATGGTGTACGCCATAATAAGGTCACCTCTGATTCTCCTGTAACGCAGTGGTAATAATCTCGAGAGCTGAAATCTGTCGTCGATCAATAATTTCGTTGCTCATCTCTGCACTCGATCCAAGAGATTTATGTCTCTTTTAAGCAGAGGTAGTGCAGTGACGTTGTGAACCTCCAAGTGCGGGCTCGCGTACGTTTAAAACAGGGTGAAAAATAATTGCGGAATGATAGCACCAAGCTTTCTTCGCATAAAGTGAAGACTCGCATTTGCCTTGGCTGCATCCCCTACATTGTTTGATATGGTGTGGAGGCTTTCTGTGGTTATCACGCTCTGAGGAGACATTAGGGAGCAGACTTCCATTGAGAGTACAGGTCGTTTGCGTCATATGAGGCAGGAAATGCATGTCGTGACTTCTCGGTTGACTGAGTTTTAAACCGTGTTACACTGCCCACTTCTCAATAGATGTAAGGTCCTTTTGAAGCTCATTCGAATCCTCTTCGCTTCTAATGGACTTTCAGATATTCGCATCGTCTGCGTAGATCAATACCGGTAAGTTAACTGAGCCTAGCAGGTCGGTAATAAATATAAGGAAGAGGAGTGGGCCTAGGATGGTCACTTGTGAAACTCCCGAAGTGGATACTCTCCAACTTGCATGCACTCTGTTTACCTTGGTGCGAAACTTTTTATTCTCAAGGTAGTTTCTGAGCCAAGATAGGAGTGAGTCAGTGAAGCCCATTTCAACAATTTTTTCCATTAGGCGTGCGTGTAGCACTGTGTCAAAGGCTTCTGCGAAGTCGAGAAATACTACGTGCACTGCTATTTTACGGTACAAGCAGGATGTCCAACTGTCCCATGCGATGAGACGATTAGATGCACACGACCTGCCTTTCCGAAACCCGTGTTGAGTTTCATGTTTTTTTTTAATTCTTATCCATGTACTCTCTCATTTGTTCGTCCACTAGTGCTTCCATACACTTTGATAATATAGGCAGTAGTGCGACTGGTCTGTAACAGGCTGGGTCATTTCTATCTCCTCCTTTGAATATTGGAGATAGAGTAGATTGTTTCTATTCCCCTGGGAATTGGTCTAACTCCAGTGAATGCCTGAACAGGTTGCATAACGTTAAACAAAGAGCTTTAGCGCACTGTTGCAAGACTATAGGGCGGATTTTGTCACAACCTGGTGACTTACCTGGGCGTAAGGGTTTTAGTTTCCTTAGTACTAGGTCAGGAGTGATACGGATGTTCTCTAAGCCGTCAGCTGGCATGTGGTTGTCGTAATACTCTGAACATGTAGGCGCCTGGTTTAATTCATCAGAAAAATTGTCATCTCTAGGCTGGTGGGGTCTTCTCTGTTAGCCCATTTTAGGGAACACAACCTTTGATTAGTAGGTTATCTCTTGGACATTTACGAATAAACAATACTTTCTCATGGTGCATTGAACAAAAATGAGTGATTTAGCTAAAATGAAATCAGAAAAAACTCTACACTACAAAGTCAAGCGTCAAATCAGATAATATAATGTAATATTTATTGTTGCACTGAGGCGGACAAATCTCAGAAAACTGAAATCTCACTTACGTCATGCAACGTGATAATGCTAATTAGTAGTTTGAGCAGATGAACGATGGTTGTCGGTTCGAACAGAACTCTGCTGTTATTTTCATTTATTATGTAACTTATTGTTCACCTTGTTATCAGCAGTGAGAATATCACCTAAAGAATAAGAATGTGAATGCGCATTGTTCGGGTATCCCACGGCATGAAAAATGACAACCTGAAAAATTAAGTGCCATAGAAATCTTCAGGCATATATTCAATTCCATCATACACTGCTATGACGTCGTTATTTATTGGTAATACAGTAATAATGACCCATTTCATTCAGTTCCATTATAGTGAATGGTAAATTTCAACGTTTCAGTGAAATAATGTTCGATTGAACATGTCATCTGACAAAACGTTCATCTCAATCAGTGCAGATCAAAATTCACGTTTGTTAGAGTTATACGTTTATAAGCTCACATGCATATGTATTTATTTTCACTCGTAATTTCTTGATACTTATTTGCCTCTAACAGTGATGAATACGTGACGTCATAATAAACTTTTTATTATTGTATTGGATTGAGTCAAAGAAATAATTACAGAAATAAAATGTACTGACTATTTGTGATACACGTACGAGATATATGAATATAAGACCGACTGATAAAGTAAGTTTGTAAATCTGAGAAACAATATGTCCGCAAGTGAATCTAAATGTTTGTAAACAGTGCATCGCCAAACTTTTTGTGTTGAAGTTTCATGATTCAATTTGCTGTATTTTCTTAGTAGGATATTTCTAAATCAGATATTGTCAGTCGATGCTAGTTTTTCGATGAAACCATGAATATGTATTTAATACTCATATTTCATTGAAATAAATTATTGTTAAGTTCCTCATCCGTTATTACTCATCTAGTATGTTAAATATTCTATTTGAACTCAGTGACATGCTAACATTTAATTCTCTACTATTGTAAATAAAATTTTCATAAGACCTGATAAACGAGCTGACATAAGTTAGACCATTGTTGAGAAACTGAATGATTTCATGGGCATTTTTATTACTATTTTGACACTTGTCAGTCGTGTGTCTATCCAGTAATCCTTGCGTTCGCCGTCGTTTGTTTATAAAAAGCTTCATTCTAATGATTCGATGGTCGCAACATATAGCTTCATTTTATACATGTAAGATAAACTTGTTACAACCACTCATTACCTCGCACTGATGTTAAGATAGGCGATGAAGATGAGCGTCGAAGTAAAATTATATACACTAATATTGTATGACTTTTGACCAACCTTAGGTTGCTTAATTGTATCAGAATGCATGTTCCACAAATTAAGTTTGACCTATTTTCATGCAGTTTCTCCTTGTGAACGGTTAGTATGTTTAGGAATTGAACGTAGGACGCCTAATTCTTCGAAACACTCACCGAGTCTGAAGTTCAGCTGATCTATATAATGGAGTTAACAAACTCGGATTTAAAACAAGCAGTGAACTTGAACTTCATGTTCCTAACGCACCTATTGGGATATAAACCCGGTGGTTGCCCACGGCCACGCATGCCCACCCAAGGGCGATTGATCTTTATTTGTTATAAATGAATAATTACACATGCACAATTAAAAGGTTATTTTACGATGCTGCTGTCTCTGTGTAGGAAATTGCATGTTTTCTCATAATCGTGCCAGAATGATTTCTTTCGAAAATTTGGAACGGGATTAGATCTTTGTATTCCACGTTGGTGATTCACTTATTGTTTCGTTCTTTACTTACTTGCTTACGCCTGGTACCCTCAACGGAGCATGGGCACCTCACCAGTTTTTTCCAACTAACTCTGTCTTGGGCTTCCCTCTCCAGTTATGTTCAGTGATTATTGATTCCTCTCATATATTTCTCTAGTTCTCAGCGTATTGTTTTTTGGCCTTCCTCCTTTTCATTTGACTTGAGGGTTCCATGTGACGGATATCCTTCTTTCCAATCTGATGGCAGTTGTTGCTCATCCGAAATCTTCTTGAAGAAGATATGAAATATTTTCGCACTTGCTTCTACATATGCTTCAATAGCCTCTGCTGGAATGTTGTATGATCCTGCTGCTTTGTCGCTCTTGATTTGTCTGATGGCCATATTAATCTACTCAATTGTACGTGCGCGATTATTAATTGGGAGGTCCAAGGAGGCTGCTTTCATGTTGGGTGTATTCAGCAGAGCTGGTCGACTCAAGCGTTCTTCAAAAGGCCCTACACACCTATTTCGCTGTTGTTCAGCGTTGCCAATTACTTTGCCGTACTTGCTTTTCACTGATCGTTCTGGTTCAGGAAGGTTCCGGCGACAACCGTCGTTGTTTCGTACAGTTGTCTTTAGGTTTTGGATGATAAATATTCTTTGTGTGCGCTCAGTTAGTCGATAAGTTCATGAATTCTATGTTTGTCGGTATCTGATTTAAACAAAACCGTAATGCAAATTAGATGAGTACGCCGAACACCGGAAGTAATTGATTCAGCGCGACAAATTTTTTGAACACACGGAGGCAATTTTACTGAAATATTCAACAGTTCATTTGAATGAAGAGACGTGTTATTCGTCACATAACCAAGCTACAGTATTCAGGTAGTTCCGTTTTATACTGTCACAAGCAGGAGCATTAATTATTTACGAATTCACAATATTTGTGTCAAAGCCAATCGTTCTAAAACTGAGTGGTTTACCTACTGTGAAATCAGTATATTCAACCTGACAAATCACTAAACGTTTCAGCATAACATCAGATAATATAGTGTTACAGGATATTTGTTGTTGTACTGAGGATGAGGAAATCTCTGAAAATTAAAATGTCAAATTATAAATGCCACCTAGTTGTTTCAGCAGACGGTCGATGGTTGTTAGTTCGACAATACGTCTGCTGTTATCTTCAGCTATGATTCAACCTATTGTTAGGCTTGTTTTCAGCAGTGTGAATATCACGTCAGGTGTGAGAATGTGAATGCTTATTGCATGGAAAAGCCACATTTTGAAAAGCAACTGACGTACAAATCTTCAGACATATCTTCAATTTTAACATACTTCGTTAGGTTTTGTAGTTATTTATTTTAACTACAGTAATAATGACATATGTCTTTCAGCTAGTTTATATCGAACGATCCATCTCACTCACTGCAGATCAAGATTCACGTTTGTTCGAATTAAACGTTATTAAGTTGACGTGCTGATTAATTAATTTACAAGCTCAGTATTTTCTTAACTGTCACGTGCCTCGAACGTTGATAATACATGACGTTATAAATTATGTTTTAATTATGTTATAGATAGTGTCATGTAATAAATATTACTCAATATTTATGATACACGTAAAGGAAATACGAAAATGAGAAAAGTTGATAAATTTAGTTCGCGTTTTCATTCTCTGAAGAGTTAAGAGCAAGTCATCGAATCGCTAATTTGGCTAATCTCATGGTCATGAAAAAATGGTAACAACGAATTGGTGACTCAGTCTGATTATGAGTGATTTCAGAAACTAGTGTCGTCTTTTATTGCGTCCCGTCTGATCTTTATTCCAACTGTCCTCCTTGACGTAACAACATTGTTATCCGAGGTAGTGGGTGCTTGTTTGAAAGTAGAGAATAACCTTTCTGACGGTGAAGTATATGACTCACTGTGTCATCAATTCATTTGCTTCTTTTCCCAATACCGTCATTCTGAATGAGGAATTCTCGACTTGCATCAGTTTTTCTACTAGACTCTGGAAGTTTCTCTGAAATTCAAATGTCATTGAAATACATAACTGTTGAGTACCCAATCTGTTGTCATTCAGCTATTAGTTTTAAAATCATATAATATATCGGTGATATTGCAGTGTTTCCACATTTTTTTGCTTCCGCTTACATTTAATTTGCTTAAGCCCTCTCGATTTATTTGTTCAACCAAACCATTCGTTTATTAACAACTTGTAAGTATCATTGGCTTTTATAATTGTATGGTTTGTATGAGCTGGTATGACTGAGCATTGTTTAACGTCTACGCGCATATGCATCCTATTCGCTTTATTATTTTTCTCGTAAATACCATGATGACTCAGACATTTTCCTTTGTATATATATGAACATTCTAATCTTATTCATTCATTCGCTCATCCGCTCGCTAGTGTGTCTGCGCGGTCTGTCTGTGGTCTGCTATCCTCATTGTGTTGTGCTACAACAAACGTACACGATACTTCGAATTCATCTTCTGATTTGTTAACCGTCAGACGTCATTCAGTAAATATAGTCTGAACGAGCTTATAATGAATCTTAAGAACACTTCGAAATCGGCACACTACAGCATTATTACGTTCAATTGTAAGCACAATTTTCGAAATTAATTTATCGTATGGCTGTTCAAATTATAAAGAATCCTTCACTTCAAGTTCGCGATCGTACTTTGAGACGAATTTCATTTAGCAATGATAAGTTAATCAAAAGCACGATGTTACTCGCACTTCTGTTTAGATAGTAGATGGACAAGACTGACGAAAACCAATCAAATACATTCAAACTTTGTGACTTTTCAGATGATCATGTAATGATCATGATCTTATTTAACTTCTTATGGTTCAATAATTGTATTAAACTGCATTCTCCACATCTAAATTTTGACTTATACACATGAAGTGGCAGCCTCACTGCGTAGTCACGGTAAAAGAGGAAATTGAACAGAGCACGCTCGAATTCTTGGAATACAAGACGGGTTCGTATGTCCAGCTGATGATTTCTTTGAAGTTACGAAACTCGTTTTTAAAATCCAAATTTGATGTAAACTCCATGATTCTGACGTATCCAATGACATACTTATTTAAAAACGGCCCATTACACACGTGCTCACACAAGGGCTGCATCCGCGAACTATGATTTGCGTTGAATTAGCTGGCTGTAATAAGCATACGGGTGACGGAACGAGAACATGGCCTAAATCCATGAAGTCTGAAACAAGTAAGCCAAAATATGTTGTAGGCCAACATATTGGAGTCCACGAAGTCAAAATTAATAAATAGTGAGCGTCGATGAACAACATGCCTGGAAAAAAATGTTTGTGATTTCCCGTAGATCCAGTCTTTGTGCTCTCTTCATGTTTGATACACGGAATTCGTCATTGACATTATTTTTCTCATACTCAAGTATCAGCAATAAATCACACTTCTGAAATAATATTTTTGGACCGTGACCTTCGCCGTTGCTGCTAATTTCTCCAATATCTCTACCGATAAGTTGTTTTAACTGACAGTTACCCTTGTGTGCTAATGCTGTCGGGCATCTCGAGCTGTTGTTTGTACATACGAATTTCTATATTGTTAATGACCGCTGCAGTGGGACCGCATCTACTACTGTTGTAGTTTTCAAAATCTATAAGATTTCCATGTATAATGTTGATGACGCTACATTTGGTATATTTTTTATAATTTTCGACATGTTCTAAGATCGCAATCCATTGATTTGTACGCTTTTGCAAATATGAAGTTACCATTTCTTATTACTTTTGAGAACTGTCTAATTAATGAAAAACAAGATTCCGTTGAACAGGAAACAAATGAGAAGGTTTGTTGTATATTGACTACCATTGTTTATTCATTAAGTCTTCAGTAATAGTGGTATATATACTGACTGAATTATGGTTACATTTCCGATAATAAAATATTAACCGCCAATCAACATTTTTCAAACTTTTCGATTGCTCCTCATTCATCTCATATTTTTTTGTAATTCTTCACGTACAGTATTCCTCAGTCTTAGCCCTTTGAGGCTGTCCACTGAATTTTTTACTACGCGTTCGATCTCCTCGACGAATTCTTTATTTGTTATCAGTTTGCTTTAATAAATCAACAAAGCACCTTTAACGAATTTCGCAGACATAGACATCATCCAAACCAATGTTGCTATCCAAATATGGTAAAATGCCACATCATTTGATGCTTCTGGTTTATGAAATTGTGAACGATGTAAGTACAACTATTCTGAAGCTATTCATAGTTGTTCATTCTTTGTTCAATCCTTTTCACTGATTTACTGTATCACTAGATTGTGTCAATTCGTTGCCGCAGCGTCATGAATGACTCATCATATACTTTATACTACGAACATTATATATACCTAGTTTATTGACTGCTCTGGTTTTCAGAAGCGGCATCGGTCAAGTAACATTTGTGTGACATCTCTACTATAAATAAAGACCATCTAACTCCCAGTACAAAATTTAAATGACTGTTGTTTTCGTAAGCACGTTTCAATTAATATTATTTCTCGCTATTCGCTCTATATCTCAGACTTTCGCTATACAACAGAGATACAGAAACATATTAAGACAACTGTCGGTAATATCTAATACACATTTTACTACAATCGTCACCATGGTCATCCGAAATATTTAGTTTCAATCCTGATATCGAATATCCGCTTATTCGCTCATCGGTTGTTTTTCGTCTTTTATAACTTTGAATGCGATAAAATTTATTACTAAACAAAGCTGATTGTAATAGCCTAATTGTATATGACTTGAATTTGAAGACGTGTGATTTAATTTCTTATGTTTGATGTCATTTCAGTCGGCTATTGATTGTTTCTCCAGCTTCAGTTGCTGCAATCCTTTGTCATTTGTTACTAAACATAACACTTTCTTATTGCCTAATTCTTAGACGTGCTGTTTTGAACGGACACGATATCTTGGGTATTTTCTTCCTTCACTGATATGGATATCGAATTGTACAATAACCTATTCATTGTATTTTACCTCGTACTGAATAAATATATTTGCAATTCGGCTAGCGATGCTCAGTATTGTATAATGTTTCCATCAAATACTTACAAGAAACGAATGATGAATATTTCAGATCAAGTGTTGATGTTCAGTTTGTGCGCTAATCGTTCATTTGCTTTGCCATGCAAGCGAACTAGTTATTTTCTCACAATTTATCTAGATGTGCCGTTGTCTGGTAACACACTCGTAAAGAGAAACGAAATCATTTAAGTCACCAAGTTAGTCTGTTTATCACCATTTTGGTCTGTTTTTCTTGACCTACGTGAATACAAGAAATACTATTTTTGTGGAGAGACTAATCGCAAGACGCTCTTAATCTGAATTTTTATGCATCACACAAGAATAATGTTCCAAAAATCAAATTGCAATGAAATAACCTTAAAGAGCTATAACACAACTCAATTTTATACTCGCGGAATTTTACAGGCTTTAGAAAACACAAATCGTGACAATACCGAGTTTTTGATAGAAAAACAAAATTCGCAGTCACACGTGACATAACGTGAATAAGTCTTCTTTACATACGATTGTAATATAATATAGAGGTGACTGGTTGATTTAGTTGACACGCACACTTATGAATTTTACCAAAAACAATATTAGGGTTAATTTCATTTACTGAAAGCCGTCAGTAATCAGTATGTGATGGACAGCAGATATATCACAAACAGATTTTTGTGCAACAAACATCCGATAATTTCCTTTCAGATTCATTTAACAATATTAAAAATTGAACATCGGCACACAGTGTTCAACATGATTATTTACTAGATCAACGTCATTGAAACAAACATGTAGCATCAGCTTTGTAACATTTATCAAAGTTATTGATAGACCTAAAAATTTACACATTTGCTTCAGCACAAATCGCTTTTGCGACTCGTCCTATATTCGATGTTCTGTTTCACTTTATGAATGAACAATTGGTCGCCTGTCAATTACAGCGCTGTCGCGTATTTGTTAATTTTTCCAAAATCCGCAAATATTCTTATTCTGTAAACCGAAATCAATTGTTGCTTTCTATTTCATCTATTTGATTGCAGTTCAAATGAAAAATTTGTTATAAGTCATTTTTCGATAAGTAATTGGTGATATAGGCCAAGGAACACACTACGCCGAGAAATAGAGAAAGATATGAGGGGAATGAACAAAGATTGGACAGAACTGGAGAGGGAAGCCCAAGACAGAGTTGGTTGGAGAAAACTGGTGGGCGGCCTATGCTCCATTGGGGGTAACAGGCGAAAGTAAGTAAGTAAGTAAGTAATTGGTGATATGTTTAAATTCACTGTTTATGTGAGTTAAAATTATCATTTGAGAATGTTTGCCTGCTACAAAAGCAGTTCCTCAGATTGAAAAAAATTTATGTGGATGTTTGTAAGAAAGGTTCACGATGTAAAAATGATTGTGGACAATTCTTTACGATACTTTGTTATATTGACAGTGTTTTTAATAAAAAATTTATTCAATATCATTAGCTCCGTAAAATAAGGGAACTTCAACGCAGTATAATATGTCCAATTAATTTCACTATCGCTTTTCAGCGTCCAAAGTCTTATTATTGTTCGTTCCCTCGTTACCACAATAACAACGTTTGAACTTTCATGTTATTCCGGAAGCAAACTATCTCAAATAATTCTCATACATATAACAAAAGTTTATGAGATTAAAGAACTTTTCTGTCGTTCTCCAACGAATGTAGGAAGAAACCCGATGTTGATTAGGCTTTAATCCAGTAAGTCATGTAGGCAAACTATAACTGCCGCCGGAACATTTGGTTTATTCTTTTATTTCTTATTCATGCACATTAGCTGGACACTGCGATTCGCATCAATAGTCTTCAGAAAGCGCACGTTTGCATATTGAATGAATAATGACGGGCTAAACATCTCGTATTTCTTCGAAACATACTAAAAACGGTTACTGAAAATCATTTCATGATGACACTTCTTTGCAATATGATTTCAAGTTGTTTCAAGAAACTGAATAATAGAACCAGAAGCAAACGACGATATATCAATGACTAGAACTGTTATGTTCATCACTTCATATGATCCATTTACTACGAGTTCACTTTATTCGAAAAATAAAGCATTGACAAAAAAGGCTACTTTGATCCGCTGCCCGAACTGACCGGCTGTTTCGTCCTGTTGCATTGTAGCTGATGATTACACAAATTATGAATTATTGAATAAATATAATATCACTTTGTTCAACAGTCTTAGGCAATCTTATTATTTCACGCTCTATTGAAATATGAATCATCCCTACCTACAACTTGCCTTTCGCAGTCTGAATTGACTTAGGGTGACTCGAAACTGTTATATAGGATGAGCACTAGTACTTGCATTGTTGCCAATTCAGGTGTTTTCATAGTCAAAATTATTAATACTTCAAACTTCATTACATCATGTTATAATTCTGTATCTGTTAGCGTACAAGTACAAACTGTTCTGTCCTTTCATTATTGTTATCTTAACTTCATGTGCATTTGGCTCCCTCACGTTTACTAAGTTTGTCGTTAAATTGGTTAAATAAGTAGTTAATGGATGTACAGATAATCCGTACAGCGGGCAAACGAACGAGTTTTGACACGGTTGGTGGCAAACAGTGTTATGAAGATCGATTGCCTTGTTGTGAATCTTCTTCAAAGCAATAGATGAATAATGAACAGTTATCGTCATAAATCACTATCGTCAATTGAAATGATATTAGATGCATTAGATTACTAGTCTGCGTCTCTCGAAGTTGGAGTTAGAACATTATTGTTTTCACGCACTGACGCAATGAACGATGGTTAAACGTCCGGCTTAATTGTGTAGCCACTTTCAATCAGAACCTAAAGAGTGACATTTGTCAAAGTTCTTCATTATTTTGGTCATGTAAATGATTGATTGTTCAGAATTGCAAACAAATTTTTAAAAAATATAGAATAACGTTCATTATTATCCTAATGAACATTTCGTGTCGTATAGAAAATAAATGATGCTAACTAATTCTCATAAACATTTATTTCACCGTAGGTCTGCATCAATGTCTCATTCTAGAATCGGTAACTAAAAAAAAGAACATCAGGCTCAGGTTTAACTAATGCTGTTATCAACTCAATTATGGTTTGTTCACAAGATGACAGTAAACTGGAATTACAACATCTTTCATTTATATATTGTTTTCGTCAGTTACAAATCACTCTCGTGTTTTATATATTAATGATTGACGCGTTATTCACTGTTCACATCATTATTTCTGTGATTTACGTGCGGATCTCTTTCTTTGTCTCTTTGTCGTTGTATTTCGTGTGATATGCTAAGCATATGGATGAAAATAGAATAGATCGGGACAATTACCTTCTGTGCTGCAGTTTATAAATGCAAATGTTACATTCAAGCAGAATCTCACATCCTCCAAATTATATTTTTTGCTATCCTGATAAAACACGAAAATAAAAATTAGTGTGTGTGTTATATTGGGTAACAAATTATGTCTTAGATGATAATTCAACTTCGCAATCCTACGCACATTCCTCAGTCTGCATTTTGGGCGACCTGAATTTCCATATACTTTAACCAGTGTGTTTCGAAAATACGTTTTCTGAATAAACGGAACAAGAAAATCGTTATTCATGACGCAACATATTTTTGCTGTCACTGTAAGTAACATCGAATTTTACACATTTATATATATGCATTTTTACACTTAAAACTAGACAATTAATTTCAAAAACAGCAATCTTCAATTTGTTTGTGCTGACGGCAACGTTTATGAATGACGAACATGTAGTGGCTCCAGTTTAACGAAGAGCGAATGTGATTATTTCAAATGAAACAATAATTGATTGACCAATATATTTCAGTGGTTGTTCTACTGAACTTACTTGTAATCTGTACCATATCGAATCATTACAAATGTTTTTGACTCTTTACGTTTTGAACTTTAAATACTGACAATATGAAAGTTAACCTCGATATTCAGGTGACAAATACGCTTACATTATATTCTGTTACGTTGCTCGGCGTAATGTTATACATCTGAAGTTTGCTGAAATTATTGAATTGACAAATGTATAGGGAAACATGGTCATTATTATTATCGTCGTTATGAACAAATAGGAATGAAGCCAAAAGTTACTGATGAAATTCGTGTACGTGGCTGATTATATACGAGAATCTGAAGTTCAGGAAATCTCTCACACTTTCCACCAATTAAGTGTATTATTCTATATGTTTCATAGACTAATTCATTTTCACTAATTGCTAGATCTCTACGATTACTGTCTTACAGAAATACAATTGATTTGGAGATCAGTTAAAGATATGATGGATTATTTGGTTGTTTCAATATCCTATACTTAACGCCTTTTCGAAATTTTTCATAGAGTATATGGAATAAATTTGGACTCGCTTAATGATGGGATGCAACTGCTACTTTGGCATTTATTGTTTATCTGTAATTTTTCGGATCAAACCTCTCGCTTCTGAAAGTGGTTCATATCAGCATGATTCAATGTCCACGAATTACAAGTTTTTATATAATGCCACTTGACAACTTGTCAGTGTGAACATTGATGCAACATAATTTATGTAAAGAAAAGCTTAATCACATACTTCAAAAATCTATACATTTATAGATGATAAGCGCAGCATTAAAGTACTCAGGGACGCCTTTAATTTAGGGATCTTCAAGGGCACAACTCCCATGTTTCGTATATTCATGACACCTTCAAGAGAAACAAGAGTTGAAATTCCTGATCAATATCTTGTCATTTACGTGAAATAAAGTCCAACTTATAATCTTATATTATAAATTTTGGACGTGCTAAACCCGTAAAAACGTGCATTCTTTTGAAAAGACTCTGCTTCGGAATGGAAATACAAACGCATATTTACACACTGTGTATTCACTGACAAGTGGATACGCTTTTTTATTTGTGTATGTAAATCGTAGTGAGTATTTCATTTTTGTTCGATATTTTTGAAAAATTCAATCGATGATTTACAGGCGAGATCACTAAACATTTATATCCCAAAGTATCTGTTCGCATGCTTCGGAAATCTGTACTCTGCATATCAAAGTGAGTTAAATCGTCATTTACTGCATAGCTGACTATGTTCTCTCACTTCATGTTTATTTCTATAGACATTATCAAACATACCTGTGTACTGAATATTGTAGTGATATTATAAACGAATTCAAAAATAGAACACAACCATGTTATTATGATTAACTTCTTACCAAAAATATACGTTTTTGTCAATTTTTTTTAAATATGGCTATCTGTAATCTAACTCACTTCTGATTGGCGGAAATAGAAAAGAAATCCCCATAGAAATCACAACAGACTGGTAATATTCATATTATCTGTCTGAAAATATCGTCTGCATTTACTACAATTAGCATAGAATTTCCGGCTTTTAAGTAATGTTCTGCTTTATCGTTGCAAAATATGGTTCAACCCAACTTGTGAATCAGACGTGTGTCGTGGATAGCAGAGATTCATTTGAACCTCACCTACGCTCACTTTCTGTCTCTAAATGCCTGAGATTTGCTTTTCACTTTTCCATTCGAAGTTAAATATATATTACTTCGCAACTATTAAATTCGACCACAAACAATTATTATAGTAATTGACTTTAAATCACTCGGAAGTGTAACTTGTATTTGGCTATGAATTGTACTCTGATAACTTTGTCAGCAGCATTAGATTCAAGTATCCATGCAGTCACTTTCATCGATCACAGTTAATAAAATGAGAGTGAGAGATAAATTGTTTATTTGGACGTAGGATGATTACGACTAGTATCTCCAAAAAATAAATAAATAAATGTATGATTGTCATTTAGACGTAATCGCTCATGTTGGAATTAGCACAAAATGTGCTCGTTCATATTTTGAACGACAAATTAATATCAATGGTATTTTTGTGATGAGACAGTACGTCATTTACTATTCGTGCATATTCAGTTCAACATAGCTGCCATCAATAATTGTTATGAAGAAAGGATAAAAGTAAAATGACGAGTAACACAGGTACTAAATTTAACTCACGTCCAAAAGTTTCGGATTTCATTTTGTTGTCACATTACATTTCGGAGTTATGTTTGGCTAAATTTGAGGCCTACAAATCAGAAAACACATCTCAAAAAGATTGATTAGTGTTCGTCAGAACAACAATGTGGTGAAAATTTTATTTTGTAGATATTTATTTGTTTTTTTCTAAGGTATAATTCCAACAGTTAAACTGCTGTATTATTTGAAAACCCGATAACGTGTGATGCATTTTTTTTAACAAATATATATAGAATCTTTTAATAGTTTCTAGAATTTCTACAGAAAGCAAGAACACTAAGATGCTCCATCGTACCTCTTACACGTAATCATATAATTTCTTTCCAATTTCATTTAAATCTCGACGTACAAGATTCCGCTCACTACAGTCTGAAAATTTAGAGTTTGAAAGTACTTTTTACAGTCAAAATAATAACCACGCTTGTAGCTGCAAAAATGGGTTATCAATTATATTGAGGCTAATTGTTGTTTCTTGAAAGTTAGCGATTGCAAGAAGCTCTCGAATTCAGCATGTCAAACTGCCAAAGAAAACTGCTCATTTTAGCAACGTAAAGAGAAAATGTGAAATGTCTTATATCGTCTTCTTATGTCATTGAATCCATTGACGCTTTACATTTTTTGTTTTATCATATTCATCTACAGTAACTATACATAAATTAAGTTGACATTGTTAGTTTTCAAATATTATATATTCATGGGTCATTGTTTTGATTCAAAAGTTCAATCTCATTGCATAACAGCTTCATAATCATGTTAAAACGGATTTCAAATTTCGAGATGTGAGAGTAAGAAACATGGATAACGGTGTTTGTGTTTGCTAGTAAAAACCATCATGGTTCAAAAGCGGATTGTTCTAGGAAACGTACTGAACCACCCTATGTGTTTAACTGAGACTGAAAAATTGGGTATAGTATTCCATTTCAACACACGTTTATCGCCTAATATCACACAAACGTTCGCTTAATGTTATTTTCAAACATTGTCTTACCACATTCCATGAATAACAAAAGAATCCACTTCGGTCGGTAACTTGCACTAAAAATAGAAAAACACAATTACGTCAAGCGTTGATGTTCAATCCTAACGACAGAAATACATATCAAGATAGGAATCATATATTTTAATATTGACAGAGAAGTGACTTTTAATTTCTACGAAATTTGAGATATTGAATTAAAATGTGCTACTGACTATTTGTTTGTTTACGAAGGTAAAAATTCTCAAACTAGTAACACATTGCACATAGTCACTTTGATTTATGCTATCATTTATCCTACATCGCATATTCTGCGTGGATTTAGATTGACAACTCAACTCACCACAACTAATCTGTTGTACAATCATGATGTTGTCACACTGTAACTCGACTAATGCTTGGCAATAAAGCAGGACTCTATGTTTTACTGATAAAGAATATCGTTGTGGTGATATCGTTTATATAATATCTGTGATCAAAAGTTAATTATTCATTTCGAGCTTAGTGCCATTATTCAAGAAGTGAATTTTATCATCTCAGTTAAATAATTAGACATAAATATATTGGGGCAATCAATCCAGTAGAAAAATTATGTTGGTGACCATTAAAGCAGTGTTACCAAATGTAGATAGTAGTAGGTCGGTGGCCACGATAGGGTCAATTTGTAAAAATCCCAGCTGATTTTTAGAGATTCAACGATCACAAATGTAGTAAAAGTATGAACTGTTAAACACGCGAGTCTGAAAATAGTGAATAAAGGAAGAAGATGACATATAATCAAAAGACTATGCAGAGTTCAGATTTGAAATTATAAGTTATCGGATTTTCAAATATTTACGGATAGAAAGTTGTTTCAATATTTAAACATGAAAAAAGATAGACGCTTCACAGTTGCTGGTAAAATAATACTGTACACCTGAACAAATAATTTACTTTACCCATATATATATATATATATATATATATATATATATATATATATATTACTTACGCCTGTTACCCCCAATGGAGCATAGGCCGCCCACCAGTTTTCTCCAACCAACTCTGTCCTGTGCTTCTCTCTCCAGTTCTGTCAAATTTTTGTTCACTCCTCTCATATCTTTCTCTATCTCTCGGCGTAATGTGTTCCTTGGCCTTCCTCTTTTCCTTTTGCCTTGAGGGTTCCATGTGAGGGCTTGTCTCGTGACGCAGTTGGGTGCTTTTCGTAGTGTATGTCCTGTCCACTTCCACCGCTTCTTCCTGATTTCCTCCTCCACTGGAATCTGACTTGTTCTCTCCCACAGTTTGTTGTTGTTGATGGTGTCTGGCCAACGAATCCGAAGTATTTTGCGTAGACAGCTGTTAATAAACACTTGTATCTTCTGGATGATGGCTTTGGTAGTTCTCCATGTTTCCGCTCCATACATTAGAACTGTCTTGACATTTGTATTGAAAATCCTGATTTTGGTTTTGTTTGAAAGTTGTTTGGAGTTCCAGATATTTTTCAACTGTAGAAATGCAGTCCTTGCTTTGCCAATCCGTGCCCTCACATCTGCATCGGATCCACCTTGGTTGTTGATGATGCTGCCAAGATATGTAAAGGTGTTAATGTCTTCCAAGGCATCTCCATCAAGAGTGATTTGATTGGTGCATGTTGTGTTGCATCGGAGAATTTTGCTTTTTCCTTTATGTATGTTGAGACCTGCTGCTGCAGAGGCGGATGCTACACTGGTCGTCTTCTCTTGCATTTGTTATTGAGAGTGCGATAGAAGAGCCAAGTCATCTGCGAAGTCCAGATCGTCCAGCTGCGTCCTAACAGTCCAGTTGATACCGTGCTTCCCTCCAGATGTTGACGTCTTCATAATCCAGCCGATCACCGGGAGAAAGCGAAAGCGTGAGAGTAAGCAACCTTGCCTGACACCGGTCTTCACCTCGAAAGAGTCTGTTAGCTGTCTTTCGTGTACAATTTTGCAGTTGAATCCATCATAAGAATTCCGTATGATATTAACTATTTTCTCAGGCACACCGTAGTGTCGAAGAAGCCTCCACAGTGTTTCCCCGTCCACGCTATCGAATGCATTCTCGTAGTCAATAAAGTTGATGTAGAGTGGTGAGTTCCATTCAATTGATTGTTCCACAATGATCCGTTATGTAGCAATTTGGTCAGTACACGATCGATCCTTCCGAAATCCGGCCTGTTGATCTCGAAGTTGGGCGTCTACGAAGTCCTTCATCCTGTTTAACAATACCCTGTTGAAGACTTTGCCTGGTATTGAAAGAAGAGTGATGCCTCTGTAGTTCTCAAACTTGCTGAGATCGCCTTTCTTTGGTATTTTGATCAGGTATCCTTCCTTCCAGTCTGATGGTACTTGTTCCTCATCCCAAATCTTCTTGAAGAGGATGTGAAATATTTTCGCGGTTGCTTCTACATCTGCTTTCATTGCCTCTGCTGGAATGTTGTCTGGTCCTGCTGATTTGCCGTTCTTGATTTGTCTGATGGCCATACTGATCTCCTCAATCGTAGGTGCGCCAATATTAATTGGGAGGTCCGTGGATGCTGCTTCGATGTTGGGTGTCTTCAGAGGAGCTGGTCGATTCAATAGTTCCTTAAAGTGCTCCACCCACCTATTTCGCTGTTGTTCAGTGTTGCTGATTACATTCCCTTCCTTGCTTTTCACTGGTCGTTCTGGTTTACGATAGTTCCCGGCGAGCTTCCTTGTAGTTTCGTACTATTGTCTCAAGTTTCCGTCTCCCGCAGCCTTTTCCGCCGTCTTTGCTAGATCTTCCTCATATTTTCGTTTGTCAGCTCGGATGCTCTTCTTCACTTCCCTGTTTGCTTCTGTGTATGCAGCTTGTGCGGTAACTTTCTCCGCTCTTGTTCGGCTGAGATTGATTGCTGCTTTCTTGTTCCTCCTCTCTTCAGTTTTTGCGAGAGTATCAACAGAGATGCATTCCTTGTGATGGTACATCGTGTGACCCAAAACTTCGTGACATGTTGAAGTGATTGCCTCTTTAATCCCTTTGCAATTGTTCTCCAATGTTGCGTCCTTTCCATTGTGTAGATCCTGAAAGGCCTGGAACCTATTGGTGAGGGCTATCTCGAATTCGTTGAGTTTTACAGTATCCCGAAGAAAGGCCGTAATAAACTTGTGTGCTGTTGTCTGTCCCGTTGTCCAGTGCTTTTTTAGTTTCAGTTTCATTTTGGCGATCAGCAAATGGTGATCTGAAGCTATATCAGCTCCTCTCCTGGTTCTCACATCCTCCATAGTCCTTATGAAAGTTTTGCTGATACAGATATGATCAATCTGGTTTTGAGTAGTGTGATTCGGTGAAATCCATGTGGCTTTGTGTATGCATTTGTGCGGGAATATTGTGCCAACGATGACCAGTTTGTTCAAAGCACATAGGTTTGCAAATCTCTCACCAATTTCGTTTCTTTCTCCCAGTCCGTGTCGTCCCATGATGTCTTCATATCCAGTGTTGTCCACTACAACCTTGGCATTCAGGTCTCCCATAAGAATCGTCAAATCCTTTGGTGAACATTTCTCGACGATTGACTGCAGCCTTTCGTAGAATTGATCTTTATCGTCGTCACTGTAGTCATTGGTAGGTGCATAACATTGGATGACGTTCATTGTAATGTCCTGTTTCTTTGTTTTGAAGGATGCTTTAATGATCCTGGACCCATGAGATTCCCATCCTATCAGTGCCTTTTGTGCATGTTTGGACAGCATCAATGCAACTCCTTGTGTATGTGAAGCATTTTCCTCTTCATGACCAGAGTATAATAGCAGTTCCCCTGAAGCTAGTCTCAGTTGTCCTACTTGTGTCCAATGCGTTTCACTGATTCCAAGCCCCTCGAGGTTGTATCTTTTCATTTCTGCAGCAAATTGAAATAGTCTTCCAGTCTGCCACAATGTTAGGATGTTCCATGTACTTAAAATAATGGTTGCTCTGGTTGTCAGAAGAGGCATCAGCCCCGTGACTTCCGAAGGAACTCGGCTTTCATCACGCGACGTCATTATTCTTCCTCCAACTCCCAGGGCAGAGTTAAAATGGTTTGAATTATTTTTTCTGGTTAGCGTTTTTTTGGCAAGTTAGTTTTTGACGGAATGGGGTCGCTAACCCCATGTCCAACCCTCCTCCTTTACCCGGGCTTGGGACCGGCAGTAGCAGTATATATATATATATATATATATATATATATATATATATATATATATATATATATATGTAAATATTACTAGAATAAATGAAAGTTGAAACTTATCACGTAAGAGTATAAGATCAGTGAATACAATCCTGCGTAGTACTAACACACGATAGATCTAAGTTTATTATGAATAAATAATAACAGTCGCACAGTTTATTGGTAATGCTGTCTCTGTGTTCAAAACTGCACGTTTTCTCATACTCCAACGAAATGATTTGTTTTGAAAATGTTGAACCGAATAACCAGCTTTATAATATTTATTGAGTGAATGATCCCAATGAACAGCTTCGAAGATCGCATTAGGAAATTTTATTGTATTTGTGATGCGCTAAAATGATTTGAAGGTTGATTCAGCTGAAAATTGCAATTGACTCGTCTTTTCCACAAGTCTGAAGATGAGTTTCATTTATCTGTTTTTCAATGTATTCACGATCATGCTAAGAAATTTATTCAAGATCCTTCTATTCCAAGTGGTTGGTTCACTGATTGTTACGTTGTTTCGGTAATTAATATTCTTTATGTGCGTTCAGTTTGTCGATAACCTCTTCAATTGTTTGTTTGTCGGTATCCGATTCACACCTATCCCTAATGAAAATTAAATGAGTGCGCCGAACACCGAAAGTCATTGATTTAGTGTGACATTCATGAAGGAATATTCAGCAGTTCATTTCACAGGAAAGCGATTAAATCTTACTTTTATGAATTAGTTATATGGAATACGATTGCAATGTACAGTGTCAATCATAATTCTCTAACACTCCAAAATTCTGCGAAAAGCGTGCAACATAGAATATAACGTTTGAAAATCGTTGTCTGCTGAACGAACAATTTGAATACTTCCTGCTAACTGAAAACGTATTTCAAAGTACTAATATGATATAGATAAAATGAAAGATGACTGTTCATTCCGTTTTCAGATATCGAAATGTATTTTCCATAAATTGATTTGCAACAAATTTACTTTGATAAGCACTTCCTAAAACAACAATTAAAATTTACAACATGGAAAATATTGTAAGCAGGACTTGATTGACATCAATTTATTTAATCATCGTTTGTATTATTGATTTACTTCCCTGGTAATGATTGAAATCACTACCAGACTTATTCAAGCAAGCCAAAAGAACAAGAATCCAGCACATCAGAATCAACTGGTTAGGCTTAGCTCATGAAATATTTAAGGAACGAGAACACAGGTGAGGCAATCGAATTGTATTTGGCGGAAATTACAGAGTTACACAGTGAAACTGGGAAACCATATAGTAAGACGTAAATATCAGTCCATCATATCATTCTATAATGTTCCTCTTGTTAAACATCAATTCATTGTCATTATTCATGCGTCTCATACAGTTTCAATTATGTTGCAAATGTTCCTTTCTTAATATTGCCCCATCGTCTGCAGCCAGACATTACGTTGACACTCACGTCATATACTACTTATAAGTAGCTCGCGTCGCAAATACACATTAAATACTGTAAATCAGAGGAAAGTTAAAAGAGTACATGCCTATAAAAGATGTTTTTCTCAATCTATAACGTTGAACAGTATCAAATAAACTGCGACCTGTTTACATGATGAATAATTATTAATTTCTGCATTAAAACATCAGCAATGGCATCAACGATAACACGAAATTTATGTCACCAATACAATGATTTATTGCAAATAATTGTTCATTCGTTGAACATTTGTTTCAGTGATGTCTGCTATCAGCTGGTTAACTCCAGATATTGAAAAATGCATTGGCTACTGTTAATCAGAGTAAATTTAAAAGTATACATGCAAATAAGAATTGTATTTCTCGTTATAAAATGAAACTAAAATATTCAAATAGTTCTGTTATATACTCTCACAAGTGGGAACATTATTCATTTACGAATTTACAATATTTGTGTCAAAGCCAATCGTTCTAAAACTGAGTGGTTTACCTACTGTGAAATCAGTATATTCAACCTGACAAATCACTAAACGTTTCAGCATAACATCAGATAATATAGTGTTACAAGATATTTGTTGTTGTACTGAGGATGAGGAAATCTCTGAAAATTAAAATGTCAAATTATAAATGCCACCTAGTTGTTTCAGCAGACGGTCGATGGTTGTTAGTTCGACAATACGTCTGCTGTTATCTTCAGCTATGATTCAACCTATTGTTAGGCTTGTTTTCAGCAGTGTGAATATCACGTCAGGTGTGAGAATGTGAATGCTTATTGCATGGAAAAGCCACATTTTGAAAATCAACTGACGTACAAATCTTCAGACATATCTTCAATTTTAACATACTTCGTTAGGTTTTGTAGTTATTTATTTTAATTACAGTAATAATGACACATGTCTTTCAGCTAGTTTATATCGAACGATCCATCTCACTCACTGCAGATCAAGATTCACGTTTGTTCGAATTAAACGTTATTAAGTTGACGTGCTGATTAATTAATTTACAAGCTCAGTATTTTCTTAACTGTCACGTGCCTCGAACGTTGATAATACACGACGTTATAAATAATGTTTTAATTATGTTATAGATAATGTCATGTAATAAATATTACTCAATATTTATGATACACGTAAAGGAAATACGAAAATGAGAAAAGCTGATAAATTTAGTTCGCGTTTTCATTCTCTGAAGAGTTAAGAGCAAGTCATCGAATCGCTAATTTGGCTAATCTCATGGTCATGAAAAAATGGTAACAACGAATTGGTGACTCAGTCTGATTATGAGTGATTTCAGAAACTAGTGTCGTCTTTTATTGCGTCCCGTCTGATCTTTATTCCAACTGTCCTCCTTGACGTAACAACATTGCTATTCGGGTTGGAAGAATCTGACTCACTGTGTCATCAAACGATTTTCTTCTCTCCAAGTACAGTCATTGTGATTGAGGAATTCTGGACTCACTTCATTTTTTCTGTTGGAAATTTACATTTCATTCAAATACATAATTGTTGGGTATCTAATCTGTTAGCATTCAGCTAGTAATTATAAAATTATATTTTATATCAATGATATTCTCACATTCCATTGTAAATTATATTTTCATTGAGCTGGATGAATTTTCTATATTCATTTATCAAGTACTAGCATAAATGTCATTTCCTACAATGATAATATTCTGAATTCTTTTTAACATAATATTTGACGATTATCCTGCTAAATGAACTGATACAAGTTAGACTACTGTTAGACAACCGAATGCTTACAACGGCTTTTTGTTCTTATTATGACACTTGGTGGTTATATGTATATCCAATCAATCGTGCCTAGAAATCAGACTAAATACCTTTAGCCTTACACATGAGAAGATACAATCGGGAACGTATGGCGTTCATATTCAAACTTTCATCAACTAGTTGTGTTGCAGTAGCCTTCAATACCTATTCTGAAGATTTCCTGTTTACATTAGTTTTGCTATTTGATGTATTTGTATTATTTTTGTTTTTGAAATCATGAATTGAGGAATGGACTTAATCATTATTATTTATTTGTGTTGAGCACACAATAGGCAATATAAATGGTAATGGATAGATAGTCAAATAAAAATAAACGTTTGCTTCAAGTAAGCGAACGTACTTCAAGTAAAAAAAACGAACGATGTGAAATAAATGTGTTTAAATTCTGCATTTGCTGTCGTGTATTTATACAAATGCAAAATCAATTCGGTGGAAAGTCAGAACAAGCAGGCTTATTGTATTTACTGCAGATAAATTTGTGAGTGATAAATACTCTCATTGTGAAAATTGTTTACGATTAGATCATCATCAGGCTTTACTCTTATATACATGAATATTTATATGAAAATGTTAAACCAGTCAAGGCAATCTGAGTGATAATCACAATGAAGTGAAATAGATTACATCACTACATATGAAAGGCAAAAGTACCGGTGGATGATAGGAACACATGTGTAGTGAAAGCAGTAAGAAAATTGTGAAATATGATAACTAAAGTGTTATCAATGGTAGGTCATCGGTGGAGTTGTAGCTGATCATTGACTTCAGTTTACACATCGCATTCTATAAACCCATTCCAAGTGCTGCTTTTATGCAATAGATGATTTAATTGGGCGCAAATATGTAGAATCAAAACAACAAACCCTTGATAATAGATGGTTATTCTTAGAAAAGGTGAAATTTGTGAGTATCAGTGATAACAGACATCTGTTCGATAACTCGAATGGTCCTAGGTGTTTCACGAATTTCTTCTTCACACAGAAATCAGGGTAGAATATACGAACTCCTAGGGCTTCTGCTATGTGTAGCAGACGGCATCGAAGTCCGTTTGAAACTAATTGAGGTATACGATAGATCACCCGAAAACATCAACCAGGTGTGCTAATATCAATCTGCGTATTATTTTTCACTGTTACTTCATAAATCTAACTGAGATAGGTTCGCTCATCCTTTCGTTATTTTGCCTGTTTGAACGCCCGATATATCTATCTCCACAGGGGCTACTCAATTTTTAAATGCACATAGAGTGGGCCAACTCATGAATTTCATCCTTCGTTTTTGTGGACATAGCTTGTGGACTTGGAAAACCAAATCAACTAAATACTGGTATGCGGTTTGAGAATCTGTTTTCGCGAACAACTGATGTTGTCCCTACCACATTGGATGATGTAGCTAGATACAATACAACTTCGGTCGATAGCTGTTTACAGTATAAGAATAGTAAGCGTCCTACAAATCTTACCTTCACATAACTGCACCGTGAAACTTTAACTTAACCCAAGAAAGATGAATCTTTGATCATTGGCGAAACAGAAAAGGAGGGAAGCATATTTTTTTTCTGAACAAGATAAAATTAAAGGAACGCTCAATGATCCTGGGAAATTTTAAAAAACACACGTGTAATAATGATACTAATAAAAAAATGGAAAATAAACTGACAAATTTTTACTAGATGTGGTATCTTCGTCTACCAACGTAACACTCTTTGAGTCCATTGAATTCATATGCAGGCAAATTATTGGGAAACAAATCAATATTGGCCTGCCCGGAGATCGCCCTAATGAATTGCTTCTTAGTTGTACGATTAACGTTCATTTTGTGTGCAAAAACACCGAATGGAGACAAATTGACGGATAAGTCATGGGTTCACCTATACGCCTAATTCTAGCGGATCTCTTCCAAGCACAGCTAGGAAATGGACCACTTACGGAAGCTATTCAGAATCTTGATCGGTACGTCGATGACACATTGCACCTATGTTATGAAGTTAGCCAACAACACGAAACATAAATTTTTTTACATTTTTACAAGTCTCAATGCAGCTTCAGAACTACATTAGTGTACTTTGTCAGTTACCGCTCTGGAGAATAGGCGAAAGTTGTCTGCAAGTTAAGGATGGTGAGTCATCAAAATAGCTACATTATATCAGTATTTATGTTCATTTGTTACAGTGCAACCTTATGTATTTTGAAGTCAATACCGCTCCATCTACCGTCTATCAACTAATCAACACCATTTCAGGGGTCTCAGCTTTCGTGAATTATGTTTTTAGGATTAGAACAGTTCAATTGCACACAGTATTGGTACCCCAACTCATTAGTAACAATAGGTTCCATTCACGTTCACAAATGAACAAGTATCACTGCATCATCATGAAAGCATCCGAATTTTCGAACTAATGTCTGTTACCACTAATTTACACAAATTTCACCATTTCTAGGAATAATCATTTATCATCAAGCGTTTGTTGTTTTGATGCTTCATATTCGCGCTCCATATCCATCTACAGCACTTGCTATGGGTTTATAGTATGCTTTGTGTAAATTTATGTCAATCATAAGTTTTAACACGATGATCAATCACTGGGATACATCCATGGAAATCATCTAAGCAGCATATGGTCATATGGTCTATGTTCACATTGGTTTGCAGAGACATTCTGCCAGCTACACAAACAATCACCTCGGCAGAAAGGAATTATAGCCAGAGAAACAAAAAAATGATTGACCTGAGTGTTTGTTGTTCGTAGTTCCCACAAATTTTGGTCCGTTCTTAATTTTCCGGCTTTAGAGCTTCTTTCACGCAAGCTAGTTATGCAAATCGTTCTCGTACTTTAGGCGTATTCTTTTGAAACAGTATACCAAGAAATCGAACTGTCTAACCGATGATCAAGTGAAGCGAATTTTGTTATCATTTGTGAAATGTGTAGATTTCTAATTAAACTGAAATTGTTTTCTGTTGGTATGCTTGTTGTAATCATTAGTTTTTCTTTTGATTACTTTGCCTACTTAGCAAACAAAAACTTCAAAAAAGTTATGTTGTGAATAATTCTCTTAGTTCGCTTAAAGTTTAAATAGAAAACGTCTACTATCATTGCTTTATTACTTTACGTTTAAAGCATTCCTTTCAGCACATAAAGAAACGAAAGTAGAATGTCGAGAACATGGATTATTTTACCAATGTTCTTCACCTTCTTGATATCTTCTAGTATATCTCTTGCACAAACTTCTGTGCTGACATCTTTCGAAAATTTTCTTGAAGTTTGGAACGCATGTGTTGTGTATTGCAAAGTTAAACACTAGAGTAGTCTACATAATTCTAAACACTGTATTTTTCGACATTTTTGTCAAAGGAAACCAATGAGTATTGTACTTAATTTCACTTGTCGGAATAATGTTTGCTAGTACAACCAAGTTGTATATGTTAATACACTCCAATATGGTTTTGAGAAATAGTAAATCTGCAGCCACATTGTGCGAAGAAAATAGAATCACTCCATATTCTGAATTCATACCAAAAAATTACAATCTACCGAAGACATTGAATTCAAACTTATAACTGTGAATCAGAGAGATAGAGAATACCTGATTAGAAAATGCAGATGTATACCTCATGATACAGTGTCGCCGAAGGAGAAAAAGTATTCATATGAATGTGGGAGAATAGCATATTCTTTCAGCAAAGCTGTGCTGCTTCATACTATCACTAATGTTTTTATTTGGTTTGAAGGTCTGAGAAAGCGGACAAATATTTTGTAAAACAAAATGAAAGCGCTTTTTCTTGTTTCACAATAGTCAAACGTTTACCCAGTTGTAGTGCTGTTGAACTCAATCTGCAAGTATTTTCCACAGTATACATTCATCTTGTAGATATTACAACAACATGACATTCAGTTGCAATGTGGTTGACGATGGTACAAGTTAAAAATTAGTGAACATAAACACTTTTGCGTGAGTGCCTTTTACTTAAACAAGCTGATTTGTATTCTCACATTATTCACCCTAGCAGTTTAAAAAAACGATTCCTCATGAACCGGTATCACGACTGTATTGTAAACATTACAAAATTTTTCCCTGGTCAAGCTGAATACTGTGCATAATTAAAATAAATAATACGACTATTGAAGTTAGCGTAATTCATTCAATAAATTTTGCTATCTCATAATTCGAACGCATCTATTATCTACTTCCACGGTTCAAACTAACCTATTGAAATAATAAATCATCGGTAAACGACAGATAAAAATTGTGAAAGGACGGTCAAGTAGAACTGAATGCGTGAGATTCGCTTTTATTTTTCATTATTTTGGTCACGTTATTGTTTGAATAATTAGAATTACAAACATATCATTAAACATTAGTGCTTAATGTGGAAATTGTTTCGTGAAGTAAGTAGATGCTACCTATTGACTAATATTGTTTATCATTGACGTGATCAAATTTTTTGATCAATGTCTTTAATTTTCCAGTCTGTGACAGAAGTAAAGTGTAAGTATTACAAAATATGGATGCTACAAAAAATTGTTTCTTGAATATTTTTGAGAAAAATATGGTAATCAAACACCAATAATTTCAAAAATAACTTCAAAGTATTTATAAAAAATTTTTAAACGTCTTGCTCACTTTCCAGTTAATACTAGTATCATCACAAATATTTTTTTCTTTGAAAGATAACAGAAAAAAAACTATCACTCAATCTGTAGTTCGCATATTGTTTTAATCATTTGGAAATCATTTTCGAGAGTTGAATATTACTGAGTGTAACATACATTCACCGTTTTCGTTATTACTCATGTGGTTCATGCGTTGTTGTTGTCTTTCTTCGTTTTTATGTTGTTGCGATTCTTTTCGTTAGACTGAAGAAAGAAGGAAGATACAATGCATCCAGATATGAGCATTCTGTAGCGCAGTTTCTAAATTCAATTGTTCTATTCCAGAAGAATCGTACATCCTATTAATCATATTTTGTGCTTTTCTGATAAAATTTACAAAAACCATGAATATAAAAATTGGTGAGCTTGCTAATAACTAATTTTATTTCAAAATGTTCCCTCATCATATACTTTCAGAGTGCGTGCCAATTACTTATTGTACGATGGTTTCATTCTCACTTATTGTAGATTTAGCAGTTATAATCTATAAAGTCAGTGCTGAATTGAATCTTATGTGACTAAATGTATGAATAAATGTGTCTGTGTTGAAAAACAAACACCTCTATCACACCTCTATCTGCTGGATAACCAACCTGTTTTCTCAGTCCGTCTTCAAAGTATGTTTTCTGTAAAAATAAAACCAAGAAGCATAAACCGTGACATAATGTTGAGCACTAAAAACAGCCATATTTAGTTTGATAGTCGCTTACGGAGACGTTTATAAAAGATCAAATGACTGTATGTTTATGAAGAGAACGCTGTTGTTCCAACAGAAACATTCACTAACTCAGCCAACTGTTCAAGCCATCGTTCCACTGAACATTTCCCTTGAATAATGCTTTATATACGGAAACAATGTTGAGGTTGCTGCCGTCCGAAATACACTGTTCCGTAATCTCGTGGGTCTCTTCCATACTCATGTCGGGTTTTCTTCGAAACTACGAAATTACTGGACAATTTATTTTCGACGGATAACAAGCTTTTTGCCTTTGATTTGAAGGCCATTATCCTGTAGTGATGATCTCAATCGACTGCCACTTGCGCTTATATAAGGATTTGGTTTTCAGACAATTAGCCGGACGCGATATGGTTATAAGAAAATACGTTTGACAAGATAGTAATAAAATATAACCTGATTTGAAGAACTGTCTTTCATGTCGTTTATAATGTATTTCACGAAAACTACCAACAACCTTATACCATCTCGAAGATTGATGATAAACATCAGAGTTCACTTATTACATTAGGCCTTCATAATACATTATTGGACGAATAAAGAGTTTGCCTATAACATGCCACAATATTACAAATGTTGTCAATACCATACGTTTGAAACTTTAAATACTGATATTTTAAAAGGTAATTTTAATGTTTAGGTGACAAATACACTAACATTTTTTTCTGTAACGTAGCCTGGCGTGATGTTACAGATCTGAAGATTGCTGCGATTATTGAATCACAAAATAAAATTGAAACAAAAGTATTATAAACAATCGTCTTTGTTTACTAATAAGAATAAAGCCATTTGTTTTTGATGAATCTCATTTCACTTACTCAAATGTATTCAAAAAACTTTAAATCAAGTATTCATTCCTACTTTTCACTAAAAACCCGTAATATTGAATAAAGTTCAAAACTCATTGGGCATACACTAACTGGTGTCATTCAGATCTCTTTATTAATCTCTCAAAGAAAAAGAAAGAATAATCTCAAAAAATAAAGGTTGATTAGTGTCATTGTTTCAAAAAAGATAAATCGACCGCACCATGAGCAATGTGTTTTGTAAACATTTTCATATTGTTTAGGGATTTATTTTGAATGGCGAATTAGGCGACTTAGAAGTTGTGAAGTCATAGCTAGTTTGGCATAATTTGCCTATCTGTATTGCCTTAGCTCAAACTTCTCATTTGTGTAAGTGGTTCATGTGAACATTATTCATTCTTCCTCAAGTATGATCCATAATCACATAAATCACAAGTATGCATGTAATGCCACGTAAAATTCGCGAATTCATAAATCGAATCATGGATTCCAAATTATTTATGTAAATAGAAGCTCAATCACATACTATAAATGATGTATGCGATTTTAGAGACTAAGCGTAGCAATAAAGTAACCAAGAATGCCGAAGATTTAGGAATTTTCGAGTGCACACCACCCGTTTTTCATACATTCAAAAAAACATTTAAGAACGTTCGATCAATATCCTGTCACAAAATTGAAATAACATCAAACTAACATCATTTTGAAGCACACCAAAGAATAATAAAGTTATATTCAAACACAGTTGATTGGTCAATAAATAGAATTCAATTCAAAAACAGTCAATATATTCTAAAATGAACTGCCATTCCTATGTGTTGGTGGAAAATATCGCCCGTGATAACTATTCAAACCATATATTTATTTAACAACTGAAAATTAGTTAAATTGTAACTGCGAAAATTTCGAAAAGAAAATATTTGAATCCTAGCCCACTTATATTCATCAAAGTCAAACCAAAAAAATATTCCGTTTACACAAGGGCTTATTATATGTGAATGTGGCTTACATTGTGAAATTTTCAAGTAACAATCAAAAATAATTATCAGTTTGTAAGAAGTGGAAACGCTTACCGATATGTACAGGTCTCTCATTAAAAATCCAGTCCACATATATGATGATTATGATCCAATGGCAATAAATAACTTTTGTTAATGAGAAAATCTGGATACATTCATTTAGCGTCCACATGGTACTTCGCTATTTGTTTTATCACTTGTAAAAAGATAGGTTATTGCTGTTCAATTTGTGTCGATAAATCACATTGAGTATTTCAAACTTGTACGATAAGTTCCGAAAATGTATTGGATGATCTCCACTTTAAATCAGAAGATATTCATCGGACTTTCAAAGTTAGTGAATGATCTTTCATTGCGTAGCTGATTTTCCTATCTCAACTGTTCACCACTTCGAAAAACAGTTTAAAACAGAAACAACTAATAGATTTTCTTTTGATTGTGTGAAACAATTAAAAAAAAAGTACACAACCATGACACACGGTTTTTTATTTACAAAACGTTTGTTGTTTTGTTAAAGTTTTTCAAAGATGACCATTTGTAATGTAATTCAGGTCTTATTGAGTGAAATGGAACAGGAATCCCTAATCGTTGGATTATTCTGAATGAAATATTATTCAGAAAGCCGTATAATAATTAAAAGAATCTTTATGATAATCTTTTGACTTATAACAAGGGCTCAGCATAGACATTTGGGCTTCAGTATAGTCATCTACCATATCAGTGCAAAATATAGTTTAACGTAACTTGTGAATAGAAAATGTGGCATTGACCCCATATAATGATAATAATAATAATAGACTTTCAATCATAATAAAATGTTAATTTAATTAGATGATAAATATAAAACAAAAGAAATTGTACCGCGATAACCTTACAGTAAGAGTTGATTGCAGCAGTCATCTTGTCAATTTTACGGATCACACTTCAAATGATTATAATCAGAGAAAAGTCAATTCTGATCATTCTGTCGTTTAATTGATTTGTATGAGAAGTTAGCTAGCTATATAAACTTTTAAATAAGAATAAAAATTTTCCCAGCTTTAATGTACTACTTCATAAATCTAGCTTTATTGATAGATAATAAAGTAATAATTAAGGTATGCTTAAATCTGTCTCTTGCGACAAATAAAACAGTCAACGCCATCTTATTATCATTGATCATCTGCGAATAAGCACGAAACAACAGACTTTCAGAAAAAAACACATAAGCGAATTACATTATTAAAATAATAATACAACAGAAAAGTAGTCCCATTGTTTCATATAAAATAAACTTATCACGCTGCATTAAACTCCGCTTGTTCACATTTTCAATGCAAATTAGAATCAGTGTTTTTTTAACATCAGGTAATTGTTTGTTTCATATTTATGCATTTTCACTTGATTTGAGCTATAATCATAAATAATTATGAAGAATGCATAATAATAATGTGACTAAGGTGTAAATAACATAATAAACTCACTTGCATAAGAGGTGGATTCCATCATGCTGTCGAATTATATTTCGGAGTTTTGTTCGGTCTTAGTTGATGCCTATGAAAGGAACAAAACATTTTGTAATGAATGGTTTGTCTTACCAAGTACACCTACATGTGTGAACATGATATAGTATTTTGTGAATTTTAGTGATATCATATTTAATGAAACGAATTCCTTAGATATTAAAGTGCGTATGATGAGGTATAAGCTTCCTACTAATGTCAATTCGGTCCATTGTTATGGAGGCAATACATCTATAACTACTAGGCTATTCGTGATCTCCTCACCTGATTAAATTATTGTTCATTTGAAAAATCATCAAATATATCTAAAAACACTGTTAATGTTTGAGATAACATTTAGTTTCTGTAAGGCATATCTACAATATATCCTCTGCTTGAACCATGCCTTTTGTTCACAAATTTATTTGAAGTCTCAAGCACCAGTAGGTAGTCCTGTAAAGCTTTATTTTATCTCTTAGGCATTATAGTATAATTTCTTTTAAATTTTAGTGACAGCATAACGTGTCGGACTTTGCCTGGAATAATCTGCATTTCAAGAGTTAAAACAATAATATCTTACAAGCAACACTCTAGATGATTTTGTTGTCCTCTATTGAGTTGACTAAATAATAACCAATGAAGGTGAACGAATCAATCACATTAGGAGATATGATAATATGAATTGAAACTAATTGCTTCTAGTCAAAAAGTTGTGCTTGCTAGAAGCTGACGATTTCAGAAAGATTAATGGATTCAAAAAATCTTATCAAATGCGCGACGCAGAGAGTAGATGTCCGCTAACGCATTTTGTCTTATTTATGTGATGAAATCCACTAAGGATTCCTTTTTTTCAAATAGTGATATTCATATATATTAATTACACAAAAATTTATTTTTGAATTTGATTTGTTATTAGATGTTAGACTGATGAGTTAGTTTTTTTTGACATTAAGAACTGGAAAAATGTGTTTAGAATTCCGTTTCCATGTTTATTATAAACATTTCATCATACGTTTATGGCATTATATCATACACAATTTGCCTAATGTTATCTCCTAAAATCGTCCTACCATAACCTGTGTATCTTGATGGATGTTACTTCAAGTGGTGGCAAAATCTAACAAAAACGGAATGAGGGCAAGCGATGATGATCATTTCAAAATAAGAATCATACATTTTATTATTTAAATATAACACACTATTTATGTCTGTGACTTATCAGATCGTGAATTTAAGTAGCACTATGCGGCATGAGTATTATATCGAGTTATTTAATATCCTCTCTGTTTGATCGCGCACCAACCGATTTTTCCACGATAGATATCAACTTTCGATGATTGACTAAGTGCACAATCAGATTTTGAATTCCATATTACATGGAAATAAGGTGTGAGTATTATGTTTTAGTGATAGTTTTTATGGGTATTTATCTAATGGTTTTATAAATTCTGTATTGGATCAGATAACCTTAATCAATCACTGGCTTGAAAATGTCAGGAATTTGTTTAATAAAACATAATGCATCTATTCGTAAATCATTGGTTATTTCAGGCTCAGGAGAAATTGTCAACATTATATATATATGTATATATTATATTATATTATATTATTATAATATATATATATTATATATATTATTATTATATTATATTATATTATATATATACATTATATATATATATATATATATATATATATATATATATATATAAATGGCTTGTGGAACGATTACAGGATTGATCTTATTTATTATGAGTGCATAATCAAAGTTACACAATTGAACGGTCATTTCATGATAAGGCACTCACTGTGAAGTAACCTAGTATACAGAATCAAGAAACGGTATGTGAAATTATAAATAATGTCTGATGTATTAGAGAGATTGCGAGGACGATTCACTTCAAAATGTTAGTCTAATAAACTGCGTCATGAATATGAAAATGAGTATTTTTAGTTTGTTCGGCGTTGTTCAAAAATTTATTTATTATCTTTGTATTCAATGTTTAGGCTCATATACGTTTTCGAAGATTTAGTAATCTTTTCACTTGTTGTGCATTCTCTTCGTACAGAGGTTCATCAGTTCTTTGTTCGTTTCACATGAAATGCCAGAAGACAGTTTATTTTTTTAAAAAGACATTAAAATGTTTTTCTTCTTATAAATAATGTGCTAAACGTTTACTTCAATCATTACTTGTTAAATCTACTACAACTAGGAATTCATAAAACTTGGGGCTAGTACAATGTTGAAATAGCAAGTGATTTAACTCAGTAGAAACCAGTTTCAACAAATGCGCGATTTCGCACTAGTGAATGAACTTGGAAATTAGAATAATTACTACTTCGAAATAATTGTTATTGATTTAAGGATGATGAAAAATAAGAACTACAATTTCGTTCTTATCATACAACTTATAAATCCTGATTGAAAGTTTGACCAGAGGAACGATGTTTTTAATTCGACTATAACACTATTGTTATCCTTATTTATTATTTAACCTCTTGTTAACCCTGTGAAAATTTCATGTTAATTGTGAGAATGGTTATACGCTTTGCTTGGATATTCTATTGCGTTAAAAAGTGACAGGTTGAAAAATCAACTGGCTTAGAAAGCTTCAGAGTGCATATTTCTTACATCAGTCAGACATATCTTCGATTCAACCAAACATTATTCTGTTTTGCTGATATTTGTTACTTATACACTATTAATGACCGATTTCTTTCAGCTAGTTTATATTGAATGTTTAAATGTTACGTTTCGATAAAAAAATATTTTTTATTGTGAATGTCATGTGATTAAAGTTACATCTCATTCAGTGCAAATCACAAATCAAGTTTGTCAGCTCACATGCTGATTTAATTATTTTCACTCATATTTGCTCCATTGTCACATGCCTTCAAAAATTGACGTAAACGTGAAGTTATAATTTAGGTTTCTACTATTTTATTAACTGTGTCATGTGGTAAAACCATAAGTAGAATACAACAGAATATCTTTTTATGCTACACTTCACAGAAACAAGACTGAAGACAATGCAATGTATATTTTTAAATAAATTAAATAGTGTTATATTGGGCACGTCAGTTTACATCCCGGAACATTTTGTTGCGAATGCTTCCACGTTGACTGTAAAAGTGAGTTCAGTCAGTTTAAAATTACAAGGGTGATTATGATAGTATATTTGAACTCAAGAAATTGAGAACACTTTGTGGAGATGCACTTCCAACAGATGAGCACAAATGGGTTCAAATATTTTAAAGGGAATTAAGATGTAACCTGTCGATGGGAACGCTCCTGTTATGAGATTTGACTTGGACGGACGTGAACATGAGGAAAGTTTCAATTGAAGGAAAACAGTGCTTGCACCAGTTATATAATATTGATGATCTATATATTTATATATATATATTTATATATTTATAAACCTTGAAACTATTTCTGACAAACTTCAAGCCGAAATATGGCATATAAGGGGCAATAACACTTCACTGTTCAATCAAAATTAAAACTAGGAAAAAATTACCTAACATTTTTATACTCTGAAGAGTTTTAGGAAGCTCTACGACTATGGAATGTAGCTAATGTCATTGTATTTAAAAAATGTAAACCAGACCACGTTCGTGATATGCCACTAAATACTGACAATGCTTAGTGTGACCCTCTCAGCGACGTCCGGTTTTTGTTCGTCCGATAACAGTTCTTTTCACTACAATCACAGTTGCCAAGTGAATAATTTCAGGGTTGTCTGTATCTTACAAATGTCCTTATCAAGTGTTTCTGATTCACAGTTCCATCAACCAATTAGCCGTGTTTTACAGTTACACTATTTCTATTTCATGTATTGTCAACTGATGTCAGGTCTCCAACAAAACTTTTAATGTGTTCCTGAAAGTGATATTTCATAGTAATACATGATTGTCAAGTACAAAATCTTTGATTGTTCACCCAGCATGTACAGTAATAAATTTAAAATTAGTGACATTAGTACACTGAATTCTTCAATAGTTTAAATAGTGTTGATGATTTTATTTATTCATTTATCACTTACAAGGGAAAGTGATACTTCACTCGCTGATCCTTTCTATTAAAGTAATATGGAGAATCCTATAACATACCGGTTGACAGTTATCCAGCGAAAGAAACTGATGTTACTAAAGTCACTGTTAAATGCTGAATGTATTATGCAGCTATTCTGCCCCTATTATGATACCTTTCGGTAGTTTGTGCAATGACCAACAACAGGTAAGTGGTCTTATACATGGTAAGCACTCTGTAGTGTTTTTTAAACTTCCATTATTCCATCATGTTGTGTAAACCTAAATTAAATCTAAATTTACTAAGCCATTTCATGTGTTTGTTTTATTTTATTTTTAAGAAACATGAATGAAGCAAACAGAGGTTGTGTGCAATAAGTGATGAACCATACAAATTAAATGAACTAGATCATTTCTATATATCAAGAGCAATGTTTTGGAAAGTAAATGTATTGAAGTAAGAGTTTCTTGTAATCTTACTCATTTTCATCTATTTGTGTTAAGATCACAATGAACGTTTTAAACGATCATGGATAACTGATCAAATGAAAATGAAACTTTCAGCGATCCAATATCAAAAAGAACTTACCATCAATGTGTAATCTACATTTTTAGATATCGCGATTACTTTCGTGTTTTTATTCAAAGCCTATACCTTTTCGGTGAATAGGTATTTTATTTATTTTATTTACGTAAGATAAATTTATTACCAGCATTCATTTATTCACATTGATGTTGAAATAGGCGAAGAAGAAATGTGTTTAAGTTCAATGATATATATTGATAATTTTTGACAGCTTTGATGATGATGAAAAGATCTTATTTAACCACTATTGGTTGGCTTATTGTACCTGAATGCAGGCTTTATGTGTGAACGTTGAACTTATTACCTTGCATTCACAGCCTCATACACTGTCTTCATGTGCAGGCGGAGTTATTTGCGAAAACAAAGGTAGCACATTTGAATGTTTGGAACTTTCATCGCTTACGTTTATTCAATTTTCTGGAGTTTCGAAACTGAGATTCCGATCTAGTCGTGAACATCGACCTCATGATAGCGACCAGCTACGCAGGCACGCTCAATGACTGCCCCACGAACAATGTTATGCTGTGGTGAAGTAAGTTAGAAGAAAGATACAGACGACCAAACTGGAACATGGTGCAAATACTTAAAATCTCTAATAAGTAAACTAATACATGTCATTGGATGTGGGCTCTCTCGTAGAGGTTGGCGAATCCAAAAACATCAATTATAAGAGATCCCGGATGACATGGCTCAAAATCGTTTGGAATAGCACAGTTTCATCTTCTCTCCGTGTTCTTTGAAATTCTAAACTGCTAAATTCCAGATTATATAATTATTTAACTTTCCTAATATTATTTCATTGAATAACATTTCTTCAACAACATATTGAATCCTCGTTTTCTCCATATCTGCTTATACAACTACAATCGCTATCACTGTTGGATTAGGACTGATAGTTGCAGAGCTTTGCTATTTCGTTTGGGCAGCTGGAACTGATTTTCACGCTTTCAAAGTTCTACCTTGTAACAAACTAGTGCTGTTGAACCGTTTCTTTTGTTGATCTTCATTTTCAGTGCCTAGGAAACCTCTAAGTTGCCTTTAAAATTTTGCTGCACAGCATATTACCTTTATACAATACAGCCATTTTCACCCTCTCGTCAACATCTAGTGCCAATTTTATAACTGTGTCTGTTTAAGTGAACTGTGAATAAGGTTACAAACTTCATTCAGTTGATTACCAGACAAAATAAATTTCAATGTGTAATATAGTCATATCCATTTTTGAGATAAAAAAATTCGCTTCGTTTTAGACATAATTAGGATGTTTCGTGAATGTCACTCAGATCGTGGAAGGGTGTTGAGGAACATCTTTTCGTTGACACATGTTTCTACTGTCCACAGTACGACTTCGTCCTAAGACCTGGAGTATCTACTAAACGTATGATCGCTTTAAAGTGTACCTGCCTTGCAACGCAGAATGTACAAAGACAAAGGTTTCAGACTATAAAGATGGTTTTGGAAATCAAGATAAGCAAGACTAACCACTACGTAAACGTAGCTACTATGATCGGGACTTAGTTATTTGTGTGCATTCCCAATGCTGACGTGACAACTCACGTCGAAGTTCAACAGTTAGCGTTCATAACATTCAACTGTCAATATATAGGTGATTTGGATAGCGTTGATCAAGATTTGTCCGTCTCTGATGAGTAGCTAGTAGTCTGGAAGTAGGTGATCGTTTATCAGTTCATATGAACATTTTGATCTATTTCTCGAAAATGAAGTGTTACTTATTACTAATTGAATCAAGCCACGTAAATTCGGAAACAGCGTTTAATGTGATTGCAGTGCAGTAACGAACAATGGGTCGGGAAAATATGACAATGTATATATGTGATTCAACAACTTAGATATTTATGAAGATGCTTTGTTAAACGAAATATGTTTTTAGTATCTCAATGAGCTGTAAAGTAAACATTATTTTCCGATGTTTCTTGATTGGCATTTGCCTTTGCCTTCGGAAACAAAATCAACGGGAATAACGACTAATAGTGAGTCATGGAATCTCGGATCTCTTTTCGTTGTACTCTCAATCGGTTTTACTGTAATAATAACCATCTGATCAATGTCAAGCATTGAAAAAGGCGACATGATAATATCTATAGTCTTTGCCTATTCTCCCTCTTCTAAATGCGGTCGACAGTTCTACTAATCTATACATCTATAGAAACAACATTCAAAATAACTGCAGATTAAAGAGTCTCATATATACCATTAGTAAACATAGCAAATGTGGTTTACTATCGACTCGAATCGTCCACTAGGTTACAACCAAGAAATTATTTGAGAGATGTTCTTTTTCTGGATTTTAATAATGAACTGATCAGATCACTTTCATATCTCATTTTTCATTTGTGAAATCTCAAGGTGTGATTGGTTGCTACCATATATTACTGTGTTATTTCCCTGAACCTCCCAAAGGCCTTTCTGTGATGTAGAATACACCCCCTCCGATATATAAACAGTTTTCCATTGTAACGTTTTTGTGCTCACCGATTAGATTCATTATCTCGTTCTAGTTTTTCGACCAAGGTCATCACGTAATAGTTTTGGTCATATCGTTCATATGAAGTTCACCAGCACGAGTTGTTAATCTAAATAAACTGAAATGGATTTGTGTTGCCATTTCTCATTGTGATTATTGTTTTCATGTACATTTCACAGCGTGAAAATCAGAATGTTTTAATTATTTCTACATATTCGTATTTCAGAGTCAGTCTCAAAATGCTGGCTGAAAGGCTATCGCAACTTTGAACACCTCGTTAGCTGAACATTTGTTCAACTATAACTGCGCCATTTTTCGTGAACCGCCAAAGATTATTTATAGTCGACTTTTCCTTATTCGCTAATCGTTTGTCAATGCAGAGAATATCTATTGAACTGACTGCTCTATCAGATGAACTGTTTTCATACACAAGATTAACAGACTGATATTTCCAACTAAATGTATCGATTTTTGCTGATTATGAATGAACGTGTCAATCACAGTTATCTAATTATTGCTGTACACTAAGCAACGCACTGTGATAATGAATCAAGAAAAGTTATCTTGAATAAAATTACCACTTTTAAAATTTAATTATTTGTTCTTCAAAACTTTGGCGATTTGGAAATATTTGTGCAGATGAAAACTTTATGACGCGTTATTGACTACGTGACTCACAAATAAAGAAGTACTTTTAACAAGTTATGTTGTGAAATAAAATAGCCGTTTGTACATGGCTCGAATAAATAATCTGCACTATTGATCAAACCTTTGAATTCTGACGTAAAAAAATTTCTTTCATCGAACCAAAAAACAAAAGTATAATGTCAGGAGCAAAGTATCGTTTCTTATAATTGTGATTTCCTTAAAAATCTGCTAGCATTTATGTCGCACTTGTGTGGAAGAGTACAGCGTAGCACACTCAACCAAACGTTTGGCAAATGTAGAATCTGCAGCAAACTCCTACGAACAATGAAAATAATTCTATTTTGTGAATTTTCGATCGAAGGCCGACCTTATCAATACAAAATTGAAGACAAACCTAGAAATAGCATATAGAAATATCGTTAAATTTGTTTGTTGGGAGAGAACTGTATCCTGTTGTCCTAGAGCTGCAGCGCTATGGTTCGATATAATTTTTTTAAATGTGGTTTTAAATTTTCACAAAACTGGCATATATTTTGTGAAGAGAAATCGGAAGCGCTTTTTTCCGGTCCACAAGACTGGAAAATTTAAATTTCTCAATTTAGTTGTGAAATACATCTAGAAATAATGCAAAAGAATCGCTAACTACTTGAAATGAATTTTTGAAAATTAATATCCGGAATCATCACTTGGACCTTATTTGAAGTTAACACGTATTCACATGCATTACCAGCAACAAGCAATCTATCAAGCGCCTTTAATTTGCACAAACTGATTAGCTGATGATAAAAAGGCTTCAGAAAAATTAGAACTGGTGATATAACTTAGAATGGTTTCAAGTTTTCAATTCGCACAAGAACGGACAGAAAATCATAATAGATACTCATATAAAACCAAATAAGTGTTAATCTGAATTTCTATGTTCACTGTTCCATAATGATACAATGAAACGATTCAAAATAATTCATCGTGGTACAAATCCTATTTTCTCAGTTATAACTTTGATTGTGGCTTAGCAATAAAAGAACTGCTGTTATATATATTAAAACCATTCATTCATCTGTGAAACAAGAAAAAATTATCGGACGTACCATTCGCATCTCCTACGTAGTTAAATTATTTCTTCTCGTAATAGAAAACATCCAATCTTGAAATCTCGCTTTTCATTATATCGATCTTTGTGCATTTGTAACAAAATTATTTACACTTGTTCTAGAAACAGTGACAGTATTAGTGAACGTTTGATGATTGTGCTATCACTTTGTTTCTGTACATTGCATTACTGGTGAGCAAAAGCTTTCGAGCTCTTACAACATTTTCATACGTGCCGTATTGAAGAATAGATTAACAATCGCATTATTTATTTAGTCTCTTACTCCAGTAACTTAGAAATCATAATCTTTACTCTCCAAATGTTACATCGAGTTATGTAGTACATGTACTAAACTGTTCACATTCTTTCACAGTAAAGTGGAAAAGAAGCAGGGTCTATTGCTGTAATTATTACGTTTCTATTACAAACTTCTATCTGTTCGTCAAATGGCTGTGATTTACTGTCATTGTACAACGAATTTAAAAAAGTGTTATAATTATGATGTAATTTGACCGATAAATTCTGATGTGAAGATGTACAGTGTAAGTGTTTCGGATCGACACATGATATCATTTACATTTCATGTGACTTTCAGAAGGAAGAAATGGAAAGCTGTATACTGTGAATAAATTGCATCTGTATGTTAAGAGCTCTTGTAAGAAACTGAGAATTTTATTATACACACTCGTGATCTCGATATAATTGTGGTTAGTTTTGTAACGGAAAATTCCACCCATTCAAAATTATATTTCAGTGTATTCTCTTTGTTATTTAGAAAGAGCCTCTATTCCGCAAATAAAATCATTCGATATTAATAATCGAATATTGATAAGATTCATGAGACTCGTTTCGATGAACAGCATTTTACGCTTCATCAGTACTATTATTTGCATCGTCGCTAATTCCTAAATATTCTTGGTCAAACAAAACGTTATTTTTTACTAAAATACATGATGTTTTGATTCTGTATCCTGTAGCGTCCAATAACACAACGTTACATTATTTCGTCTTCTGTTATCTTCATTTTATGTGAATTTGTTCGTATTCCGTCAAAGTGGTGAGAGAGCTTTTAGTACATATGCAAAAAGTTCAAAAAGTAGTTGAACGAAGGATTTTATCAGGGTTGTTAGCGCAACGTATCGCAGAAATTGATCTCCTTTATTTTTACGTTCTCCAAAGTGAGAGATAATTACTTAGCTGTTATTCTCATAAACGAGTACTATAACTAAAAAAGATTCGTGGTTGTGGAAGCTTACGTCACAGCTTTACTTTTTTCAGACAGGAGAAGAGTATTATATACACGTTTATAGTCATCAGTGCACTTTAGACGGCCACTTTGCAGTAAAACATAATGAATGAGAAAGGTTTTTATTTATTTAGTCTTGTCAAACGTTGATTGAGTGAAATAACAAACAAGTTTTTAAAATACAATGACGAACATTTTTAATGAAAGCAAATAACTGAATCAAAAAAATAATGTTCAACGTTTATATCACCATAAGTTACTCATAATTTCCTAATCAGGAATACCCTATTTTTTTACCGGACCTTGACAACTGGCAATAAAAATATAAAGACTTGTACAGAAGAAAAAAAATAGCTGGATTTGACGCTCAACTTATTAAGTTGCAGTTGTTTGTTGTTAGGCAAACGCAAACTTAAACAAAAAAAACCACATTACATACGATACGAACGTTCACAATAATGGTCTAAATTTACGAAATTTGTTGTATCAATCAATCTGACTAGAAACTACATGACATATTCTCTACTCTGTCCATGCGTGGTCTTGGTTTTTGACAGGTACATTGACCGTCATTTTTGAAGATAAAACACAATTTTCTTTACACTACTGGTAAGTCTCGATTTGTCTATTCATTTACCCATCCATATACTCATACACCAAATATCTCTATTTTTTTGACTTTACAAACAGCTGTTTCAAAGGACGTGGCTTTCACATATATGAAAGCAATGTCATTGCTCTGACTACAATTGTGTTTTGATGAAGATTATATTAAAGAAACGTTTTGAAACAAAACGAATTTTTTCCGAAAAATTGTCAACAAATTCCATTTTATATAATTGTTCAATTCATCAAGTGCAAAAGCGAATTCACTACATAACGTATATTTGTAAACGAATTAGTCCTAAGTTGTCAATCCATTTTCAAGTGAATTAAGGAAATTGTTTGATTTTTTAAGACCTTGGATCTTTTTTCTCATAAAACCTGATATCTTTAACATACAAGTTGCTGGAGTATACTGATTGAACAAATCATGAAGTAACTGTCAACGTATATCTAATAAGAAGTCATTTTACTATTTCTTTAATGTTCCGAAGATAAACATTGAAGAATATTGGTATTTATTACTTATTTATTTATTGTACATCCAAAACTACCATGAGAAACTTTGAATCACTGAGCAGCATACATTGTTCTAATAATTAACACATCGGACTTGCGCATCAACAACTACTGCAACTCACAGCCTCTAGTAACAGTGAATTGAATTTGCACAAAAACATACGTGGATACGCACTGCTTACGAATCCTCTACTGTAAGGATTCAGCCGTTCTGTAATTAAGGATCCCTGAGTGTGGTCTGAAATAGAAAGATTCATGATTTCAAATTTATAACTTTCGAACTATACCGATTCCAAAATATTTCCATCTGCTTTGTTCGAGTGCTGTGTCCAAATTTCACTTAATTATCAGCTTAGATAATACGTAGTGATCAAACGCCAGGAACTCACAAATACCTACCTAAACAAATTGTCTTGGATTAAATTACCTACAAAAATCTTCACTTCACCCGAAAATACTTAATGAGAAATCATCGAAATCAGAGTCAAACTCAGTTTTCAAGTAATACTTATAGTGATTTTATTATTTTCAAACCTGTTTCTGAAGCTTACATATGATTGATTGTTGAGCATGTATGTGAATTCGCAATTCATTGTTTTCTAGTAATATTTCTTTGACGTTTTTGTTCCTCTTCTATGTGTCCTTGTTGTTCTGTTTTTGTGTTTTGATTAAAGAACGGTGGAAAATAGAATGAATCTGGACACGACCTCTCTGTACTGCAGTTTATAAATGCAAACGTTTTGTTGATGTAGAATCGTACGTTTTCAAATCATATTTTGTGCTATTCTGTTGAAATAATCGAGTCCATGATAAGAAGAATTAGTGGGCATCCAAATGAAAAAAATAACATTTCAAAATTCATTCTTATTATATACATTTATGTAAGAAGAAAAATAAGTGAAGACGTTTTCACCTAACACATATTACTTTTTTATTTTCTTGATAATAATAGCGGGTGAAAATTTAAAATCCGTGCTCCATTACTCGTGCAGATGAAACAATGAAGAGTGAGTTATATGATAGCAATTACATCCTAGATGATAACAAAACTCATTAGACGGACTTACCCTCCCGCGCCTCTGCCAGCATGCTAGCCAACCAGGAACCCTGTACTGTTTTCGAAGCACATGTTGAACATATTTTCTCTGCAAATATGAAACAAAAAAGTGCATTACAGTGTATTATGTCGAATTGTTAAAACTCAATTACGATGTTTACTATTTGAACGAGACAAACAAGATTGAGTTCGATAGTGCTCAGCGGCAATATTTTAACGAAATGAAGATGTAGTGACTGAATTTTTTCGAGTGAATGCGTTTGATTTACGAGAAGCATTCATTGATTTAAAAAACTGTTACAGTGAATGCCTAAGTAAACGTCACTTTTGATCACTAGATTGTTCACCGGAACTTTTCTTTTCGGGGGCTGTCTCTACTGTCTCTGTATTTTTGTCTCAATTTTCTGTCATGATGTCCGGATTAATTCAATTTTAAAAAATTCGTAGGAAATTTATTATTTTGTATGGGTCGATTTCTTTCCTGTTTTTGAAAGGCATGTGATGCCTCATCAGTGGTGATCTCAATATGACGCTAGTTGCGCCAATAAAAAAATATGCTTTTCAGACAAATAAAAGAACGTTATCTGGTTCAAGGATAAAACATTCGATAAGTTAGTAAAAAAGTTAAATCAGATTTGAAAAATAACTCTCCATCACGTTGTTCAAATATTATTTCACTATGACTCTGTCATGCTGAAGACAACCAAATTGTATACAAAAATTTTGAAATGTATACTTTATTAAATATTAGTAGAGGTATACATAGAATGCTAATTGCATATCAGTGCATAACAAAGATTATACATCCAAAATAATTTGAAATCTAAATATAAGCAATGTACAAGTAACTTTTGCTGCCTCAATGACGAATCCATCCACATTAGATTCTGTTTTATTGCTTGGTGTTATGTTATACATCTGAAGTTTACTGCAATCAATGAACTGACAAAAAACAATTGAATAATTATGTTTTATTATTGTTGCTATTATTCACAAAAATGTAAGCCAGTTGTTGCAAAAAAATCATTAAACGTTAACGAATATATAGCAGGATCATAAATTCAGTTATTCTTCCTGACCTTTTCTCAAATACGTGAAGTTACTTTGAATTGCACTCATTGATAGACACTTCTTGTCATTTATCTCTCCTTATTCATCGACTAACGCGAAAAAACTTAATTAAGAAAGTCATAAGAAGATGAACCTCATACTACTGCTGTTTCTAAGTCTGGAGATTACGAGTAATATGAACTATGCTTTTTAAATTTTTACAGCGATTTTATGATTCTATGGTACTATGGTTCAGTTTTAATTAACGACTTATCATTTATTTTGCGCCGTTATAAAGACAATGTAAAGCAGTAGTTACTGCGGCATTTTTTGTTTATAATAATACTCATGATACCATTATTCCTTGTTCATGGAGTATGATTGTTATCCACATAAGTTAACAGTACGTACATTATACTCCTTGACAATTGGTATTTTAGAAAGCTGATCATTTATCTTAAAAAACTTGTGACAGTCACATACTTTAAACGATCTATACGGATCAACAGACTGAATGCAGCATTAAAGTACCCAAGGACTTCAGCGATTTGCGGATCTTGAGGAGCACATTGCCCGTGTTTCCTAAATTCGTCCTTTCTTTTGGAGAAAACGAAAGGATTTTGTCGTCAACATAAAATGAACCAATTATTCAACGTATAATATAATCGAATTCAAAATTGGTTAGTACATTATAAAATGAACAGTAGTTTATATTTGTCGCTAAAAACTATCAATAACGACATATATCTTAACCGTACACTCATTTATCAAGTGTGACGTAGTTGATATTATAATTTGGAAAACTGAATAATGAAAATATTTGAATACACGCAAGCTCATCATGACCAAACTCATACAGCAAACTACTAGCGTTAAATAAAGGCACATGTGCGTGACTGTAGTGAATTTAGCATCGGCCAAGAAAAAAACCAAGTTTCCGTTGAAGGAGTTCAGAGTAAGTAAAGTCTCTTATGAAAATTCCGATGCATATATATTTGGTGTTAATTTTCATACATGTGAATGCACGACTCAAATAAACGAGGTGAAATTTAGTTTCGCGTGCCATGAACAAAACAGGTTTCGCCCCTTCCATCCACGACTTTTTTTGATCACAAGTACTTAAGACAAAAAAGACTTACGATCACATGACATAACGATTATTTGGTTTCAGGCATTCTGTCGAAATTCATTCAGCTTCGACATGGAAATTCAAACAGATATTTACTCATTGATTATTCACTGATAAAATGATATGCTCATCAACTTAACAAAAGATCAGTTGAAAGATATATTTTAAATGATCTGTTTGTACACATCTGAAATTTGTGCTAAGCTTTTAAAATTGAGTGAATCATCAATAAATACTTAGATGATTTTTTGTTATCTCAACCTAAATCATGAAACACGGATTCAATTCCTACAAGAATTCCGTTGTTCTGACAAAATTGTTTAGGCATGGCCATTTGTAATCTAGCTCAAGTCTTATTGGATGGAATATAAAAAGTAATAAAAGTTCTTTGAGTAAATCTCAATAAAATGTTATTCGCAATGCAGTTATCTCTCTGACTAAGATAAACTTGTTCGAATCTTTCTTTAATTCTTATAAAATGGTTTATTGCATTTGGCGATGAATATGAAACATAATTAGTTACACAGTGATCACCCTGAAGTAGGAATGGATTCCAGTTTTTCCTCTGTCATTTTCATGGATCAAAGTTTATAGGATCATAATCTTAGATACATAACGGCTCATCATTATGACTTTTATATTTATTTAGATGTGAAGTTATTACACCTAGAGGTACTAACTAATAAATTAGGCAACCATTTAGACAGTCATAATTTAGGTGTCCATAAATCTGTCTTTTGCGAAATATAAAATATTCAACGTTATTTTATTGTCATCGATCATCTGCGAATTACGGAGAAATAACAGACATTCACAATAACACATTGACGGACAATATTCTTGAGAAAAAAGTACAACGGAATAGTAGTCGGGTTGTTGTATAAGAGGTAAGCTTATCACGATGCAATGAAATCTGCTCCTTTATATTTTCAACTATAAATTAGAGTAAGTGATTATTTTTATCATCGGGCAATAGTTGATTCACGATTAATGCATGTTCATTTTATCATGGCTGTAATTAGAAATGATTATAAAGAAAGAAGAATACTAATCTGATCAGAAATGCAATTACCTGATTCAACTCACTGACAAAAGAGAAAGATTAAATATTACTGTCAAATTACATTTCGGATTTATGTTGAGCCATATTCGAGACCTATTAAACAAAAAAACACTCTTTACTAAAACTGATTTCTCTCATTAGAGCACTATTGGGGAAAGAAACACGATATATTCGATTCTGATGATCATTGATTTGGTATTCATTGAAACTAATTTTTTGTGTAGCTGAGAGATTTGATTCTATCAAATATCCCGAACGAATACACGTCCAATTAATAGGCTTTTCGTGTCTTTTCCTCGTGAATATTTTTTTAATTGGTCGAAATACTTATTTATTTATTTGTAGAAAATCATTGATCATAATGATAGCGATTAAGGTTGCTAAAGTTTACCCTCCATATATCTTCTTCAGATTTATGTTTCAGTAATATCAATACTTTCACTATTACATGGTAGAGATTGCGTATCACACTACATGTTGTTAATTTTATTCTTCAAACTTATTTTAAGTTAAAATTGTTTGTATCGTTTCAACAGATTGAATTAGTTTTGAAATGCTTTTTCTGTTCTCTGAAACGTGAGTTAATGAAATCTATCAAGCTTAGGCATTTTCACAACGAATCTCATGTCACTAACTATACTCTGCGATTTTGGAGTTTAAACGTAAATAGTAAACAAGCAATGTTCTAGATAATGTAAAGATGTTCAATTAAGTTTACTATTTACCAAAACATGTAGGTAGAAAAATGGATGATCTTACTAAACAGGATAATAGGAATTTAAATCCATAATAGTTTTTAAATCCTTAGTTTTCGCAATCAGCTATCGATTTCAGTAGAATTAACCATTTAAACAAACTGATAAAATGAGTGACGTAATATAAATATGTGATTCAACGTTTTCTATTCTTTTTATTTCAAACAATTTACTAAGATTCACTTTTCTTTTCAATTTATCATAATTGTGATCAGTAACGTTAACTAAAATTTGATTTTAGGTCGATTTATTTCTAAATGTTAGAGTCATGCGTTACTTTATATAATAAAAACACTGAGTATCACAAAATCCCAACTGTTGAAACAGATTTCGGATTTAAAGACGTTTGATACAAGAAAACATTGAAAAACGAAGATCGTTTTACGTTTCTGCATCCATTCCGTGTTAAAAGGCTAGTTTTTTTGATGATCAAACTGATCAACAGCCATATTACAGCCGAAACTGGGAAATTATATTAGTAAAATTGATTTCTTGTTTGATATGAATATTTTTTAAACGTTTATTTTAATGAATATTATTTTATATCTAATCATAACTTTTAACATCGTCTTACCACATTTCCTGAATTGTGAAAGACGTCACTCTAGTCGGTATTATGCACTAAATATAAGAAAAACGGAATTGATATCAAGCACCGATGATCAATCTAAACAACAGTTGCTTATTTCCAGATAAGAATTATTTGTCTGAGCACTGAAATGGAAATCACTATTCATTTCTACGACATTTCGTACCGTTAATCAAAATAGCTTCAATAACATTTGGTGGTTAACGCGTTTAAAGTTTGCTTGTTCACGAAGTTTAATATAATTTATGAAAAAACACACCGCATTATGCGGCGTAAGCAGTGAGTTGTGCATTTTTTTATACTATAAGCCTATGTCCTATATGTCTGAGTAAGCTAAAATGAATTTTTCCATGAGCTTTATAACCCAACCATAATTATAAAAACTGTACATTTATGATTTTGCCAGATTATAAATCGAATTTCAAATGAAAATGAAGTATGACTATTTCGTTACAGTGAGAGTAAATATCGGTATTGCGTTTAGGAATATATATAAATCTGAATTGATCAACAGCCTGTTAATGTCATTACTTTTTGTTTACTTAATGTAACACAGTGATCATAATTTATTAATTTTTTAAGTTTGTGGAACATTTGTCAAAAAATGGAATAAATAATTTCAATTCAAATATCGAACATGAATAAATTGAGTCAAATAATCCAGTAGTAAAATAATGTTTGTTATCATGGAAGCAATATTACTTTATAAGAATCACAGTATGTTGGAGGCCACGTTAGGCTGAACTGGTAGAAATCCCAACTAATGCGAATTGACCCAGAAATAACAAGTGAAGCAAATGCAAGAACTTTAGAACACAAAAGTCTAAAAATAATAAATAAATATTTTGGCTGGCAACTTATCGAAATGGCCCGTAAAAATTACAGTTGAAAAGAATAGTTGTCTGATCATTCGGAAATTAACAGGAGAGAAGTTATGTGCATATTTGGACATTCAAATTAGGACCTCTTCAGAGTTTCCAAAAAAATAATCCTGTGATCATGAATAATCAACTTTTCTAAATCAGCAGATTATGAATTGTGTTAATGTTACGCTCGTCTGCAGGTATGTTTAAAATATTATCCGTTACCTTGGTAGAACAACAAGAACAAAAAAAATGAACCAGCTTTCAGCTAGGCCACTGTGATCGCTTGATCAAAACATATCCGCTAGAAGTCTTCATAAAGCGTCTGAGGGCTTCTGTGAGATTTAATTGAGACAGTCGAATAAATATCACTTAAAAATGACACAGTACCAAATCACAGCCTAGGGTTTTCCTTGGAAGGAAAAAGACATCGATGTTAACGGAACAGTTCATGTAATATATATCCATAATATAAATATTTCTCAAGCGATTTCTGGGAATCGAATATACTCTACATTATTTTATCATATTCAAAGACGATAAAATAAAATCATAATGATAAATACCTATTTCCGCGAGAGCAAATGTATGAACTGTTCTAATGAACATCCCACATAAGATTACCTATCAAAATATTGAATAAAAACAATAACTTACAAAAGGACACATTTACAACCAAAGAAGGATATTATCAATGAAACACAGTTATTAGATTCAAAATAACAGAAAACATTATTATTGATGTATATATAATACTGAATTCAATCAAAGGTCAGTAAATATAATTTAATATGATTGAATACTTACACCAATATAGTTTATAGATTTATCATTGTATACAGGTCTGTACGTTCTCTTATAGTTGCTCTAAATATTTTTTACACAAAAACGTGTAAAGCAGCTACTTATTTCACAAAATTCAATGAGTAAACTGATATAGTGTTAAGAATCGAGGATTGAATTATGTTCTGCGTTGTATTCATAATCATGTTCACAAACGTATTTGTTATCTTTGTAATCAAAACTGATTTTTGCGGTTGGGGTAGCAAGCTGTTTTCTTTACTTTTTAATTATTAAGTCTCTTACTATTCTTTCGATAGATTGAGATTTGATATATTTGATATTTGATATAAATCGGAGAATTGCACATGATAACTGTCATCCCTGAACGTGTAATGAATAAATTTCAGTAACAGATATTTTCGTTCAGTAACAAACTTGGTATCACATGTAAGAATAGTAATTATTACAGAATCCACAATACTTATGTTCAGTAAAAATTGAGTAAAAAATTGCGCAAGTTAGTGGTCCAACTTTGTTGAAATCAGTATGAACGATTGAGTAAATCTGCACTAACAAGTCAGTTTTCCAATGCAAAAAGAATTCACTCTTGCACTGATGATAATGAAATTTCAGAAAACAAAAAGCTAATGCATAGTATATGGCTTCTTAAGGCTAACTTATAATTTGACCTGATAAACGATGATCTTTTAATATGCATTTACATGATATACGATAGTTGTTCTATCAAAATTCTGTTTTTATGCACAATTATTATATTAGAGTTTCTAAATGTTATTTTAGAACTGTAAGTAACATATGGATTAAGAGCATGGGAATAAGTACTGCGTAAATAACTAATTGAGTAATCATCTGATATACAAAACTATATCGGTTATTTTTGTAACATATATCAGATGTACTTTCAATTCCATCATATATTCCTGTTATGCCGTTATTGAGTGCAGAGCAAAATTCATGTTATTTTGAAAGAAATGTAAAAGTAAATCTCCCCAATTTAAGTAATTTGTCATAATATTTCTTACAAGTGAGGAGCTATGAAAACTTGGGAATAACGAGTTCTGGTCAGAGTCAAGTGGAAAGAAAAGACGGTGAAGAGATTTGATGCTCGTAACGTGAAGCTGATGGTATTGTATTTAGAGCACAAGCTTTAGAATGTCTGGGCAATTGTGTTTTCTACTGAAAATCTATTTGTTTCAAGTTTAATGACGACCACCGACTCATACAATGAGTGTCTTGGATGCATGTTGCAGATTGTACAAGCGAAATTGTGATCTTAGCGTTTTATGAAGTACAAAACTTTTGGTATCGACCTCTTTATTACAGATTAGATAAACGGATGGGGATAATATACTACGCTGCCAAAAATGATGATTTTTGAGAAGAGAAACTCAATTGTTATAAACTGACATGAAAATTGGTAGAACAATGACAAAGCATCCTATCTCATTTATTAGTTCACCTTCAAGTATTATTGGATGTTGAAATAGAACGTAACGGTTCATATATCCAATTTACTTTTAAATCATTGAATGTCGAATGAACCGATGGGTTAAGAACGCGTTCACCAACTACTAAACATATGACTGTCACGTTAAATAACATTGATATCATGTCAGCCCCCAAAATATTGTTGAGAAACCTACAAGAACAAATTCTGAGGTTCATGGAAATAAATAATTTTTGTCACTATTATCCATTCATTTGTTTGGTTAAACCGTGAAATCATCCTGTATATCTCAAGGCGATTGTACAGCGTACAGTGTTATAAACACTTCACTGTTCAATATCATTTTTTTAAGCGAACAGATATCTTTTCACTTTTTAGGCTCTTAAGATTTTAAAGAATTTTCACTGGTGACAAATATGGCTAATATTATGTCAGTCAAAGGATACACAACTGAATACCAAAACAGAATTTCCTTTTTTTTCAGAGCGAAATAATAACCCTAAATTTCCAAACAATATTTACAATTTGCATAATTTCGTTCAAATTTAATTCACACAGTTTCCTGATCTACACGTATTTCATCACGCATAAACGTGCGTTTACATTAAACATTTTAACTTACGCTGACTTCATATCGAAATGTTTATATATTTTCGAATTTTTCATACTGACACATTAATTAATCGCATGTCATGTAGAATATCAGGAATGTGAGTCTCAATTGAATGCAAGAATAGGTGCAAAAGTTTCTATCGAAGCTAAATGTTGTAGTATTGTATACAACAATACAAGTTTCGATAAATTTCAGATAAAATAATAACGGTGGTCCATGTAATGCAGTAAGCTTTCCGGCGGAGTTCAAGCATGGAATATGATACTGCGAAAGGCTGTTTCGAATTTCTGTTGCCTTTGCATTGATACATTTATATTTATTGCTGCTTTTGATGACTCCCGAACAATATATAACCATTATGAGTGACTGTTTGGAAGGTTCATCAGTTTCTGTCGTCAGTTTTAAATAGACTGTCATCGAATACTAGAATTTGCTTTCAAATAAACATAAACCATAATGCACTGAAAATCATTGACCACCAAGGACAATATATTGAAATACGTTCTGAAAAATTGGGTTGAACGGATGCATCACTTCTTTTAAATTCCTTATATGTTCAGTTATCAAAAAATTACAACATTTTTATATCGAGTAGTGCCTACATCGCGTAACTTGACCAATTAAAAACTATTTCCACATTTGTCAACATTTTATTGAACCAATCTAATACCATTGGGGATGGGAATAACGAAAAACTCTGCGCTTCCACACCTTCGCAAACTTCTAAAACTCAGCCCATAACTATTGTAAGAGTGCTCAATGATGAAATTCCCGGAGTTCCAGTTGACGAGACGTGACCGATGGAGTTCAGCGCTGTCGGATGTAGGCAGTAACTAACGAAGAAAAATCGGTGAGTTTAGATAAAATCATTCAGAGTTAGACATTACCACTGTTGGATGCCGGCTCTTTGGGCCAATGTTTTGGTGTTTGCGCAAAATAACGAAAGCCCGGTCTTTCAATCCAACGAGGTGTATGAGTCAAGAAAGCGCAATGCTGATGAGCTTCAAACAAGGATGAAACAGCTGTACAGTGCTTTAGGTTTCTAATAGTGGTCTAATATTGATTTTATTGATGATTTCGATTGTGTAAATATATTTTTTTATAAATGCAAACGCTGAACAGTGTACTAGTTCAAGACATTTTTGAATTGGTGTCAATAATATGTGGGTTACTGTTCTGTGAATTAATGTATAATTGGTCGTGAGTTTGTCGAACAAACAAAGAAATAGATCTGAATTTCTATTCACATATTTACTTGAGACGTACGCATTTATTTAAATAATTTTGCTCTTGTCAAACCTTTTGCTTAATCGAAAAATGCTTGATAAATTATTCGGAGTCATCATATACATGGTGATTTAGTTTGGTTGAAAGACGTTCAACAAATGATTAGACTACAAATCGACCACTGTCTGATGCCATCTAAGAAAAACTTCGAATACACTGCTACACCTACATCAATAGATGAATAATAATGATTGACTGAATTAGTTATTCGTTCAGAGAAGACTTCATTGATGAAATAATGGATTCGCGTTAGATGAGCAACAGTTACCACTCACCCGTGAGCATTACTGTTTCCGTAAAGGTTTAGTTGTTACACCCCGATTTACTGATTTTAGATCTTTGAATGCTCATTCAGTACTAGTAAGGCGACCAGAAACCGATGGTCATCAGAGCTTATAAAAGAAAACCAGAATAAATGCTATAGCTTTAGTTGAGCATGACCATATACCCAAATAGAATACAAAGTGTATGGGATGTCCATTCACTAGTTAAACTATATATGAATGATTTGTGAAACTTCACGACTGATCTACAATTCTAGTCTCGCATAACCATTTCAGAATTTGTGGTAATTTCAAGATAACACCACACTAACTTTCGCTGTTCATGACTGAAAGAGTGGGTACAATCTATATAAAACATCACCAAGCGAATGTAAATTACAGATAATTCTATTCGTGCTAAGGTTCAAAGGTTCTGTTATTTTATCGTTGGGCCAGTCCATCATGAACGTTGTTTCTATTTAATAGGTAACCTGTTTAATAAACGCTCGTATTCTTACAAATCAAAAGTCAAGGTTCTGATTAATTATTTTAATTTCAATAGATAAATGCGCCGTAGAGGTTATCAGAGAGAGGTGAGAGAATGTATAAAAAAGCTATCGATGCTTCCAGACTTGGTGACGAACCACTATTACTTCCATTAGCATTCGACTTTCGCTTTACTCATATCACAAATAGATAGAATAAGGAGGAAATCTTAGCAAATTATATGTTAGTTCAATAAACACTTTTCATATCCTACTAAATCAATTCACCTTCGACTCACTTGTATAGACTTTTTCTTGACAGATTGTGTTTACGTGAAACGAAACAATATAAATAGAAGAGGACAGTTTATCAACTAAGCCTCTGTTTCATTGTTTTCGCACTGAATAACAGCTGAAAAAAGTAATTGTAAAACAATTATTCTATCGAAAACTACAAAGCTGACGATGTTATTTGAACAATCAACAAATAAATGAAGGTCTTAACAATCTCCATTCACTTTAACAATATCGCGCAGATAGAAATGTTGTGAGCATACACCGTTACAACGTAATTGATGCGAATATACAATTTTATGTTCATTGTATAAAATTTATTTATTATTTGACGACAACTGTATGTGTCATACCGATATGATGGTTTCGAATAATGAGTGTACTAGCTATTTTATTACTAACACAATTCGCGATAATGCAGACTGCGAATCAGTAAGTAAGAACATTATTACGTAAGCGATATTTAACATGAAAAATTGCCAGGTGAAGAGGATTAAATCAAACTGTCATTTCAACTGACATAAAAGGGATGAACTAGTGCTGAAACAATATACAGAAATGTGCAATATTATAAGCATTCCTATATGAATCTGTAATTCCTTTGAATTCATTATTTTCTACCGGTGTTTCAAATAATCTGCACATAGAAAACAGAGATGTCAGACTGAAGCTATAATATGATGCATTAGCATTAGAAATATAATGTAGAATGAAACTACTGCTTTTATTCGTCTTATTTATCTGTCAAAGGCGATGATACTCTTGTATTTTTCTCAATAAATGAAAAGCTTTCTGTGATATGATAACTTTTTTACAACATTTGATAAACTTCAACACAATAACAGTTTTTCATACAATTAACTTGTTGAACTATAGAAAGCTCTGATCGTCTATAACAGCTTCGACGGATCAGACAATCCCTACTACTGTTGAATGATCGCCTAAGGAATTTCTGCAACGCAACAGATTAAGAACTGAAGAAAATCCTTCATATCGGTATTTCGCATAATGTGATATCATCCATCGACTTTCTTAAACCGTGAACAACCATGTCATGCAATACTTTACCGAATTCTTTCGCGTTTTTGATTCCATATCCTGAAATACTGTACGCAAAGAAAGTAAGGATTCACGAAAACACGAAGAACGTGTACATCATCATCATTGCATAACGTTTTGAGACAGGACGAACAGGGTCTCAAACTGTCGATTTCCGTGATCTCGTGGAACTTAATCATGAAGTCGACACCTGCAGAAGTGGCTGAATGAAGTTTTCTCTTACTTCATAGATATCTGCCATCTTTTGGTTGGGCCGACAATAGCTTACTTCCCTTATGTTCGCACATCGCGAAACACACCAGTCAGTGTTTAGAAATATCTTACACATCTGTGAAACGCCTATACCGATGAAGTTTTTACACTTCGTTTATTGACCTGCTTTATTAAATAAGATCCTGTTTCTTCATCAAAGCGTCGCTCACATGTGTTTCCAACGGACACTGAGTAGGTACACGGTTATTAGGCCAGAAAATAAAGCAGATGTAATATGCATAAAATAGTATGAAATATCGTGATAAGTGAACACGAGAATCATGTAAAGACATGAGATGTATAATCAAATTGCAACGAGAATCTAAAACATGCGATCGAAAAATAAGCAGCGAATTAATATAACTGAAAAAGAAGCCCGATCAGAGAGAATTCGGAGACGGCAAATTGATGACTTACGTGGTTTCTGGCGTGAATATCTAATAATTTAGAGACGTCAATGAGCATATAACGGAAACATTACAAAAGTAGTTATCATACGTCAGCGACTCAATATTTTTGTTACATTGTTCGTTACCTTTTTGAGGGATTCGAGGTTGCGAAACCGTCATTGTGTGCTTTAAGTGACGAAACTTTGAAAAAAACATTTTCAGCATACATGTCTAAAAATAATGTGTGCACCCTTTCTTAGCAATGCCAAATGAACATATTTAATCTGCTCACTCTCAACGACAGATGAATGATCGTTTTACGGAGGCAAAAATAATTAGAAATGATATCAGTAATGAAGGGTGAGATGAAAAATATAAAGTGATGTTGGCAATTACCTCCCAGAGATATTATAATTGATGACATACAACAAATACGTCATTGGTGATAAGAAGCTTGACTAAATGGTCATATCGTTTTTATTCTAATAAAGAAATTGTTCAATTAATAATTGTTCTTTGTTATAAGCAAGTTACAATATTCTCTGCTAAAAACATATATCTCCCAAGGATGTCGGCCAGCAACAATATCACTGTTTAATTTCTCAAATTATTCTAGATTTTAGGATTCCAATCGATATAATAACAGACACTGAACAGAGAGTAAATTGTTCTAGAAGTAAGAACGACAGAACACATTCAGGTAAGATCGAAGTTTTGGAAGTTTGATATCTTTGCGTTTGAATCAATTGATAAATATATCGCCTACATTTACCTCCAAGGACATCCGTAAATGTGATTACTTGACGGACTATTGTAGTTCGCTTTTTAACAGCTGTCCGAAATTCGTTTTTTAGTAAGCTATTTTGTAGCTCTATTAATTGCACTTTTACCATTGTATAAAATAAGCATGATGTGTGTAATTAGCAACCTTGAATACTCTCATTTATTGTGGAAAATACACTTTGTTTGCCTGATCAGGAACTCTTGCATTTAAAAACATGTTTTGTACCGGCCAGTTAAAATTCCCTAGTTTGTCAATGTATTACTCGACCTCGCACCGTTTCCGAGTATCGTGAATAAATATTAGTTTCAAGCATATCAGCTGGCGATAATTTCATAATTCTTCTACTATTCTGATACTTTTCTTCTTTCATTTTACATATAGAAAATTGTCATTTTCTAAGGATGATATATACTGGTATGTTTGGTAATCTCATCGTTTAATTTCCTATCACTTAGTTGTTGAATCACAAATGAATAATACAATAGGATTTATATGCGTGAATAAAAGGTAAATAGACCGAACGACATGCATCAGCTCATTGTTTTGTCATGAGCACGGTTGTAAAATTATCTTTCATCATATTTCAAACTTTTTTTTTCATATCTTAATATAGTTTGTCAAGTGGAGACAACTACTCATAGATTATGCATCAGTATCTTCACGAATAACGTAAATGACGTTGCACGTTTCACTTGATAATGAATGTTTTCCCGGGTGCTAAACACTAAGATGAGCAAATGAAATATTGTGTACAGTTATCCAAATAATGTCCTACACGACACACTTTTGACGTTAATTTACTTAAAATGTTTAATAAACGTCATGTGCTTGTGAAGTATCCAGCGACTGAACACTTGGGTGCTGACAAGTATTACGCAAATCAGTTTATAATATCATGTCTGACTTAAAAGTCACCTGAGTGCTTCCCTTTTATGTTAACCGAATGAAACCAAGCCAAATATTTTAACTTCAGTAATGACAATAGGAAAATAAACTAATGAGAAGAAAAAGGGCTTTTTATAAGAATGCAGCTTAATAGAGTGTACCAAAATTTCATTCTGAATAAAAAAGCAGCATGAGAGGATTGATTGATCAATATATTAATATATTGAATCAAGCGTTGCAGATCGATACGTGTTTTTACAAGATGATGACCGTCCCGTAAATAGCATTGAGGTTTTTCGTTTTCTGTATCTTGTTTTCGTTTTGTTTTTCTGTTTAAGTTATTTTTTATTTATTTTATTCTTGGATGCATTGAAAAACGTTGAAAAATAGGATTGATATAGACAGGTGCCAAATGAAGTGCAGTAAAATATGCGAATGTTCTTTTCAAACAGAAACGTACTTCCTCGAGTTCGTATGACGTTTTATGCTGTTAAAATTTTATGAAATCATTGAAAGAAACAATAATGAACAAACATGTGATACAACAATTAATTAAAAATTTCTCTCTTCAGTTATTCCTCGAAAATGTTACCTGCATTCAGTCGTATAGCCTTTGGGGTATAGTAGATGGATATAAATTTATTGTGTTATACTTTGTCATTCGAAATGAAATATAATAACGTAGTTAGAAGAAGAATAAATTTAGGAGAGGAACTTACTCGAACGCGTCCTCGCCTGCAAGTTAACCAACCAGTATACCTATATTCTTTCTCAAGTACTTTTTGTAAATATGTTTGCTAAGTAAATGAAGAATAATAAATACAATTATTGAAAGTATTCTATGTTATTGTTATTCGCTTGACTTTAAACACATTATTTTGATAACAAATTTATTGTCTGTTGTGGTCAGAATGTTCATTAGCTGTTGAGGCGGTGTTGTGTGAAATGTGATAAATTAATCAAGGTCCAAATAAATCAATGCACGAGAAACCGTTTAATGTTCACCTGAGAAATTAGTAGTTGAACTGAGTGAATCGTTTCTAAAAAACTATTGATATTGAGTTTATAAAACGATTTTCGCAAATAATGAACAAATGGTACTTTATGAGCAACTAAGCGTTATCTAGCAGTTGAGATAATGCATTTCATATGAAAATGATTTTATGTCATCTTTCATGAATATTGATAATTCAGATAGTCGAAAACATTGCTAACCTACATTATAAGCTGGAGTAGGTCATACGGAATACGCGCGTAGTCATCAGGCTCCAAAGTTCATTCAAACTTTCATAGTCATAAAGTGAAATATTGATGTATTTTGCATAACGCTTCTTTAACAGAACATTGGCTCTAACCTATCGCATTTGAAACTTCTACTCACATATAAAATTGTTATTCATTCTTGTTGACAAATACACTTACATTGTATTTCGTTTTATTGCTGGGAACAATGTTATTCCGTCGAAGTGTGCTGTAATAAATGAAAAAAGAGTAAAAACATTCCAATGTTATTCGCTCATTTTTCATTGTTATTCGCCAAATTCAAATAATCTGGCTGTTGCTGGTAAATATCACTTTATTTCGAAAAGTGTTTTTAAAAAAATTGGGTGGATCAATTATTGGTTCCTGCCTAACATCGAATTAGTAAGTTTGCTGTATGACTTTCACAATTATTTTGATATTCACTGATTACCTGGGCCTTCGAAAATTTCTTTCTGCGATTAATAATGTGAAAATAAAAATAACTTTTCACATATACTGTATCTTGTAAGACTTCAATTTATAAAAGTTCATGAAGTTCCACAGTCTGATTGGAAAAGCAGATTTGTGGAAATGTTGTGCGGACGATGAGAAAATGAAACAAAGTAACCACGTCAACATAGTTTGATAGCGCTCACCACGTGAGTACAAATGTCTAAAGTATGTCAGTGGTTAACATGAGTAATTCATGGATGATGATCGATGAATTGATTATAATTAGATGAATAACGTCATATAATAATCAGTCATTCATGGGACAAAACAAAGATTCAAAATGAGCTTCATAATCATTTACGTACTTGAGAAGATCCGTTCTGAAATGTAGGTCTAGAGCAGTTTTGAAGTAACCACGATTAGCTAATCTTCCAAAACTACTACTAGCTATCCTAGCACGAGACACATTAAGTCAGTCAATTCGTTGAAAGTAGGCTTTCTTTCCTCTTCGTCCCATTTTATTCCCATCTCTGCCTACTGGACTCGCATTCGATGAGGTAGGAGCCTATCTATTCGCTCCAAAGTAACTAGAGAATTTAGTTCCGCAATACAATTTAACTGTTCCATAGTAAGAGCAACGTTTTGCATCTTAATTGCTAAATTCGTCAATTGTTCCAGATCATTGTAGTCCGCATTCCCAGTTCTAAACAAGTCCTACAGAGTTTCACGTGCATTTACATGCGATTGTCCGAATAGCTGGTTTAAAATAGCCTTAGCTCTTTTATATCTCACATGGGGTTCCAAAATAAGGCATCTTTTAATCTTATTTCTTGCCTTTCCCCTACAGTAATGAATTAAATATAATAAACGCAGATTATCATCCCTTACTCTGGGTTCTATAAACGTTTCAATCTGTTTCATAAAGTTAATATAATCACGATGTTGTCCATAAAAATAACTTAGTTCAACCATTGACAATTCTTAGCCAACTTCCGGATTCCTAAACATCAATTCTTTCCCAGGTTCCTTAGAGTTCTCGTCCAAATCTTGTTCCTTAGCGCTTTCTAAGGGTGACGTACAAAGATAAGTATCAAGCATAATATCATCCTTAGTAGAGAGTGAACCCATTAAACATGAAGTATCATAAATAACTTGCCTTGCGTTCCAGGATTCTTCATGGGCCCAAACCCTCTCCCTGTTTGATTTCTTTCGAGATTTCATAGTTAACTGGAATTCAACGGAAAATAAATACCAAGTAAAAAATATAAAGTTTTCACCGGTAAATCGTCTTCGTCAATGAAAATCCAAAAAGATCAGAAGTACGTTTTCCAAAATACAGTTTGATCAAGGCTAAAGATAAGTAATCCAATGTTCTTCTTCCAGGAAGTTTGATATTGTTAACGATGGAAATTACAAATGTTTCTTTGTTCTTCTCAATAGTTGGACTACCACAGCAATTCACTACGTTCCAATAGGTGCAGGTTGAAACGCGCTGTCCCAAATTCGATACCAAACACACAATAATTCTAGGAGATAGCGGTGTTTATTAAATATGAAATGAAAATACAGACAATTACTCAAATATTGTTACACCTTTCAAGTCCAATTTACTCTGATGGGTATCCGCTTCTGGAAAAATTAGTGCTTTCAGTCCAAAATAGTACGGTATCAAATCCAAAATGGCTGTAGCCATATTAAATATCAAATTTAAACAACATACGTACAGTTCAGAAGCAAACATAAAAACTTCAATATAAGTATAAAATACAGATATAATAACAATATACAATGATAAAATCTCAAAATGGAATCAAATAGAGTACCAAAATGTCAACAGAATTAGTCCGTCATATCATAAAACAAATATATATACATGGAGGGATTTTCCAAAAAACAAAACATTCAAAAAAGATTCTACAGTAGGTGCAGTCGTTTGTCGAAATGCACTGATAACTTATGCGTAGCTTGTACCGTTATATGCAGTACGTGGTCGAATACCTGATGCATCACTACACAGGCTGAGCACTGATTGCAAAGATGGAATTCAGTAAGGTCAAAAATCGCATTTATTGCATTCGGTAATAGTAGCAGTTGCACTGATCTGATTGAGATTGAGGTGGAAAATGTTGAAGAAGACAAGAGTTAACATTCACGTCGTGTGTCAGTTTGCACGTTCTCTGATTAGTCACGCTGCATTAACAATCGCTGATTCACACTTGAACGAGGAAAGCAATTACACATTACATTCCAGCTTAGAAATCGAAGTGTATATTTTCACAACAGGGCAAAATGATGACATATAATTTCAACTCATATGAAAATAATTCTGTTATGAAAACATTTTTCATACAAAACCATTTGTGATCTAATTCTGGTCTCAGCGGCTGAAAGAAAATGAAATTTCTTGTTACTTAAGTATACATAAAATGCCATTTGATATAAATTTTGATATAAATGCAGTGATTAATGTTGAAATAAAAGTTTATTCAAGTAATTTAGCTGTCATTTATATGGAATGTATATGAAATAAAAGTCAGAGATTAAATATTGCTCATCTTTCTATCTTTTTTTCATTAGTATCACACTTAGATTATTTGTTCCTATGATCTTTTGATCTGTCAATAGTTGTCCACTCACTAAATATATCCGTGAGTGTAAAATGTGGTCAGTCTCGATTCGTTGTCATCGATAATCACGCATTTCACCACACGTCAAGACACCGATTTCATAAGGATGCATAAGGTCACTTTCAGTGATCTGTAGTAGGATTGTTATAGTCCATTCTTGTCGAAAGAGTTGTAACAGGAATATATAATTTTTATTTCCAAATTGGCACGATCTATAGGCATGTTTAGTCGAAAAATGTAATACGATGTATGAAACGCACATTATGGACAAGAAATCATCTCTACGTATTGTGGAATCAGTATTCTTCATATTAGACTGCACACAGTTCAACTAAATCTCATCTTACATTTAGTACATAAGTAAATAGATAACGCAATAATTATCTTTATTTACGTCGTTTCATTCAAGTCATTATTTGACGGATTGATTCGCGAATCGCATTTGTGATATTCTTATCAATCTTAACCTTATCAGATTTCTAGTGTCCTTGAATGAATGAACATTCAAAAAGCAGTGTGATCGTACAGTATGAAGTTCTTTGATCACTGTACAAATAACTGCGATTGTTCATTTACATACAACGTTAAATTACTATTACCGACTACTTCACTATCAATAAACAGATGATTTCGCAACTGTGCGTTTTTAGGTGAATATAGCTTTAATCACAAATGTTGTTAACGAAACATAATGGCACAGCAATTAAAAATAAAAAAACTGCATTCGACTCACAATTAAAATATAAAACTAAATTCTGCCAATTTCGTGCATTTCGGGGTTATATTTGGCTATATTTGCGGCCTATAAATTAAAAAAACAACAAACAGTTATTATTTTCAGTGAAAGCAACCTTGTCAACGAAAACGATATACATCATTGCAATGTATTATATGATATTCGACTAGGTGAAATTTTCCAAAACTGTCGGTATAATCAGTTGTTGCTTACGACATACATATGCACTTGCTAAGCAAATCGTGATTTCCTGACTAAACGAGTTCACTGTTGTACTCAAATTTAGTTATATCATTCAAGAAAAACAATAATGTATTGTATTGTATTAAGTTTACGACGAACGCCAACTATGTTCACTAAGACAATTAATTTCTATTTCATTATGCTGCACCTGTGATGCAAAAGGTCGCAATGTATTGCATTTTATTGAGCCTAAACATGTGAATTTTCGGGTCTTCTCTTCATTTCGGTAGAAACGTCTACATTAGAAATGCTGCCCGTCCTCTTCTGAAATCATTCTACGCTTTTCAGCAACTACACATGACTTCATATATTCGCGACTATTAACAACATCTAAACGCTGTTTTCAATTTCATTGCACAATGAATAAAAGCTTCTTCTAATGAGCCTACTACTCTACCTTCATTCATGCAATCAAAACAGGGAAGTTTTTAAGAGGTTCTGTATTATTTTACAATAAAAATAAGTTTATCATACATAATGTTGACACCTAATACTGTAGAAACAACTTTCCTATGTATCACTGAATGTTTATCTTACCATAGTCCATGAATTTTGAAAGTTTTCACACCTCAGTTGTTGGGCACATTATATGAAAAAATACAGAGTGATATGATGTTCAATCTCCAAACTGATCACACATTTTGGAATCTGCATCAAGCGTACTGGTATTTCAAGAGAAATTACAAATCATCATTTTGTTATTTGGGACTGTATCAGCTCCAATGTTTGATATCCCAATGACTACGTACGCCGTAGAACGTTCACGATGTCGCTTCAATGTATATCGAATAGTAAAATATCGTTACAGTATATACTGATATCTCGTAATTTTCAAATAACATTTTTCTAGACATCACATATTAAAATATTAGCCGGGGCAGATTTCAGTCTATAATGCCTGATGCTATAACCGGACACAATGAAACCACATGTCTTATTTGTGTGATAAGAACCACATGCTATTACTTCATCTGAGGATGTTATTGTGCCGTAAACTGAATAAATATTATCTTATTCAATTATCAACCATGAATGAAATAAAGCAAAGTAATCAAAATTTTCTGATTGTCATGACAGAAAAGTTACTATGTATGAAAAACAGAATGTTGCAGGCCACGTCAAGCCAAACTGGTAGTAATCTCAAGTAATATTTGGCTTTCAATCAATCGCAATGGTAGTAAATTCTAGTAAATCAACCAAATAAATCTACGAAAAATAAATGAAGAGAAAATATACAAAGTAATTGAAATAGGTTATAAAATTCAAAATTGACAGAACAGATTTGTGGTTATTTAGTTATTGACGGAACAAAAAGCAATGACTTATCATGTTAGCTAATGACGTGGTTATAAACCAATTTATTTGGAACCGCGTCATATCTCTTATACAACTATTCATTTCCAAACATTTGAACTAAATTGTGTTATTGATTTTCATGTTTGATTCAAATTATCAAATTATCAAGTTCATATTTGATTTGCGGAAGCAATTTTAAATATAATATCAGGGATACATTGTATATCGACCTACGATACGCGCATTTCCAACCAATTATTCATGTTCTCAATAGAAACTGAAATTCTTGTTTCTATTCTAAATGACAGAAGTTACCGATATTCATAGTTATATATGTATATATTTGATATCGTATCAAATCTAATCTCATCACGTAAATAGATGCGGTCAGAGTATTAAATCGCGTTTCATACATTCACACGACCTCTCTTTATTTTTAAACTAGTGCATAAATGTAGTTAGACAAAATTAGAGTCCTTTCATAGTAACATGATAACATCGTACAAGTTTGCACGTCTTCTCTTCCCACGTCAAAATATTTGTGCTAAATGTTGGAACAAAGCAACTGAAGAAAATATAGTTCAATAGATGAAGTAACCGAATGTACCAAATCAAGAACAGTTTGTTGAAAAAAATATTTATATATCCAGATATATATGAATGTTGGAATTGTATCAGCCGAAATTATCTTCCATCAAACTTTGCTAAAAATCTGATGATTGGTATTATTAGGGAGTAGACTGCTTCATGTTCATTATCAAGATAGCCAATGTACGTAAATTCGTATTATTCTTAGTCAAGCGCAACATATTTTTCGTAATCAACTTCATCACTAAATGTAATTCATGCAATTTAATTTCGACGTATTAGTTATCGGTTCTGCGGTGGTTGATATTTGATATTCGAACAGCGTTCGTTTTTTTGAGCGTTAAAAGATACTTTCAGGCGATGTTTAATTAAAAGGATGAACGTGAGATATGTGAAAACGTATGTAACCGCTTCTTATTGACCATTAGGCCACAGTAAATTAAACCCATTGTGCAATTATTAAAGAGTATTGACCAACATCTTTCACTGGCTGAAGATCAAAATTTTTTTTTCACACACTGACATTCTAACTAAACCGCTACTCTGTACTATTCTTCATGGTGAACCACATCAAACAATCACAGTGAATGAAACGTTGATTTCCTGCTGAATGAAAACCTTACAAAAATCGTGTATCAAATTATTACATAAGAAGAAAAATTTTGAGATGACCATTTATTCTCTCCATTGATGTTGAAATATTTTTCCAGTACAAATTATACGCAACCTCACTGAATGAATGATCACTCGATGACCAATATAAAACTAACACATTTTCCAAAGTAAGATAGGATGTTAAATGAAAATTGTATAAAAATGACACTGATATAGATTTGATTGTCTTTCAAGAATAATACTGAGAACAGTATATATTCCAGAAGGATGCAGAATCAGTTTCTGTATTAAAACTAATAGAAGGGTTATATTACGACAACATTTGGCAAAAAAACTGTCGAACCTTTACGCATTCTCTATATAATATATAATAACTACTTCTGGTAAAACGGTATTCAAGAAAGCACCTGTTCTCTCACAAAAATCTCTTACGATAAGTGTTTTGCAAAAATGGTATATCGAATAATGACAGAATGAATGTCAGTCCGGTTGGGACTGTTCAATTCACTTGGATGACATCGAACTATTTCATGTATTTGATTTGAGTCGGAATATTACATATGAAAACTCACATCTCTCAATGCTATATAAACATCTGGTTGAAGGATACTGATTTCTATTTGCGTAACGTATCTTCAATATTCCGATATCTAATTTCTATCATGAACAGTATTCGGTTGACAGTTCTTAACATTCATATTCAGTGCAAATTGAATCAAACAAAGTGCATTCCTGGATATAAATACATTGAAATACAAATAAACAACTGTGCAAATCTGCACTACTAAGTCAGACGTGAAATCAGATGACATACGACTACAAAATGTCAGTTTTATGTTGATGATGAAAAATGGTGTATATTAAGTTTCACTGCCATATTGTTTTAACGTCCATGTCATATGACCACACTTCCATTCCATTCATTAGAGATCGTAATTCACGTTTCGTGATAAGTAAACAACTGTAAGCTTGCTTGCTGATTTATTCATTTTCTCTAGTTTTTTATTTGTTGTTAAACAAACATAAGACTGATGAATGGGTGACGATTCAATTCTGGTTTTCATTGTGTCACGCAATTAAACCATAAACAGAATATTATCTAACGCCGATCTATGCTACACGTAACGGAAATATGACTCAACCTAAATAACAATTTATTCGTCATTATATGAAGTTCCGGTTCGAAAGGCATACAGTTTAAGAAGCTTAAAAATCGAGTTTTTATTCTACTGCCATGTTCACAGTAGAATCGCATATTATTTATGAGTCAATTTAGATAAAAGTTGTCGACGGTAGAGCAGCTTCTATTAGCTATGATTTTGATATTGGTCTACGTAAGATGCATTTGATTTTGAGGGAAACAACTATTTCACAAGTGACCAAATAGTGAAAAAAATCTCAAGACGATCCTTCAACTATTCATAGTAAAATGGAATGAACAGAAGTAAGTTGAAATGTAAATCACAACGAAATATGACGGAAATGGTCGTATTAAAGCACACTTACTTGATTGCGTACAGTCGAAGAATAATAATTTGTGATCTGTATCAGGTGAATGGAGAAGATGCTCAATGCTTGTACATTGAAACTGAAAGTACATTTGGTGTACTCAAGTTCATGGAAATCATAATAATTGATAATTTTCTCAATCTATCCTTTATGTTTACCGTCAAATGCAAACCACTTAGTCATACGGAGAGTGCCAAGGTAAGCATATGACAGTTCGACCTGGCATGAAAGTAGTGATTATTGAGAAGGATAAGCCAATTACTGAACAAAAACGTAGAAAATAATTTTGAGACTACATAACATTCAACATTATCTATCAGTTCATTTGCTTCTATAGTTTTCGATCGTCCAAATATCCAAATCATTTTATGTCAGATAAAACGATAAGTTTTTTCGGTTTTTAAAACCTCATCATAGGCGGCTGTTTGATTCGCATTAAAAAATCCATCATGCAAAGTATTTATATGCTGGAGAATGAAGCTCTTTGTATCAATAAGACCGTATACATAAGACGTTCAAAAAGCAATCATTGTGAAGCATGTCGATAACATTATGTTAAGTGTGTTAGTATATTTCTTACTTAGATTATGAAGAATTACTGTTGCATTAGTAGTCAGTGTATAAACATTTTCAGTAGGTGGTTACGAATATTATTAATGAATGACATCAAACAAATTATAACATCGTATCACACACTAACACTAACCTAATACATTCTGATAAATATAGAAACGCTACAATATTATAAGTTGGAAAGCGTTATACAACAAGAAATATCGAAATTAGTGTTGAGAATATGAGGCTAAATAATCGATGAATTATGACATTATTTGTCTTCAGCTTTTCGAATTTACAACGGTCTTAATAACTATTCACATATTTACTTAACATATGCTCATTTATTTGAATATATTTTTAATGTGATGTTTGCAGAATTCTGCGTTTAACTTCTTATTTTTCATCGCAGTTGTATCTGTATGATACAGTCGAATTACACGGGATTAATACTTATCAATACAAACTTGACCAAAAAATGTATTGATTTATTGACTGAATAATAATCACCTTGTTAATCATGTTGTATCATCGAACAATGTTTGATAAATTATTTGGAATCATAACATATATGGTGATCTAGTTTGATTGTTTGTCCGTTGACAGACGTTTAACAAAACTATGAATCTTATTTTCACTTGCTTGAAATTGGTCTAACAATGCTGTCACTTGAACACTCTTTGCCGTACATTTTGATAACGTTGAACCGGAATTGTCAATTTTAAAATCTTTAACAGAATTCTCACTTCAAGCGGACTCTTTGAAACACACGAACTGATAGTAAAACACAAAAATTTACATGCGCACGTGAAATGACGCACGGCTATTAATTTTTGTTTGACTGCATGGAACTCAGTGATGGATTGTGAAAAAAGCTAGCGAAGAGGCCAGAATATATGTTTAACTTCTCGTTCAGTAGAACCATAAAACCTACCTCCTAAGTATGACACATAAGCTCATGTTAATCCGACATTTTCTTTCAAATCAAATCACCGCAAGTTGTGTATTTCTCACTATTTGGCTTAGATTAATAGAAAAAGCGTAAAAGGCCGATCGTACGTGGATCGACGAAAATGAAACAAGTCAATTGAAAGAGAAATCATGAATTTGTGAATTGGGTGTACATAGAAAAATTGTTCCAAAGAGAAATAGAACACATCAGTATTGATGTATGTTAAGTAAAATACGATGATGAGAATGAGGCCAAACGTAAACAAATGTTCAGTTGCGATGACGTACGAAGCTGAATGAAACCATGTTTCAGAATAATTTTTGGTTTACTTCATATGAGAGACTGAACATATCAGATGTCATTCAACAAGTCACATGGATGTGAATGATTCGTGAAATTTGCAACATCAATCAAAAATTGCAGACTCGAGTAACAAAGAATTATAAATACTTCTTGAGACTCTGCAATGTACCATGCGAACGAATGACACGAGTGACAATGGTTGCGTTTTGAGAACGTGATTATGAATGTGAAGCTATCTAAAATGGGGCCACGACTGAGTATTGAACGTAAATTTGCTAAGATCTGGTTGATGTTCCTCGTACAATAAATTTGCACGCTATCATTTGGTATTCTGTTCCACAATAGACTGTATCGTGTTACAAAGAAATGACTACGAAATGATTTGACGTGTTTTTGCGTTAGCTTTATGCGTATTTATTTCCCAGTCTGTAGTCGAATTCCTTGTTAAGAAATGTGCTTAATTTAACGAAAGAAGAATTTATGAGAAAAATTTATTCTCATCCTTCTGTGTGTCTGTATACTAGCAGTCGTCAAAAGAAGCTTCTTTGTACATTTTCCTACACGTATTTAGTCCATGATATTCATATTTGAAAAGATGAGTGTAAGATATTCAATTTACATCTGAATTCTAATTTTGATGAGTTTAAGCTGTGTCTCTATTGTCATGAAGTTCTTGTTTATGAAATTAATTAGTATTCTGCATTGAGAGATAATGTGCAAGACATTTCTTTTGTTGAGCTAAATCATGAGCTGATATATGCGTCCAAAACCGTACACTATTTTAATTAGAAAGGTATATCAATGTGATGTTTAATAAAATGCATGATGACGTGCTTTTTGTGGCTTAAAGGTAGCTGCCATGTTTCGCTCGAGGAAAGTACGTCAGTAAGATCACTCAACATCATATATTTCTCCAGATCTTCAGGATTATGGCTGTATACTATTTTCAGATCATCAGCATATAAGTCTGCTCTTCTAAATCTTCGAGTAGTATATATGCCGTGTATAACTGCGCCCGTAACTGCCCTTGATGATGAAAAATATTCGTGGTAACTAACCGTTTTTTGTGGCCCATCTTGGAATGAACTCAGCCATGAACATAGTGGCTTAATGTATCTGAATAACTGGATTTTAAAACGAAGCGTTTTGTTTGTGTTTGTATAAAAGCCTTCCTTAAGTTGAAGAATATGATCGACTGCGTGATATCACTAAAATAGTAAAACGGACTTAATTTACATGGTCAATATCTCATGTACACACGCTGTGAGATCGACATAAGAATGTTATTAGGCAGATGATGTCTTAATTCCGAATTAGATTTTTTCTTCAACTCCCAGGATACCTCTAGAGTTATGTTCATCGGTCGGTTATGTTCAACATTCGCTGTAGGTCCATACCTATTTGGGAGGAGGATTTGTGTATTGTACCACTTATCAATAAAACACTCTGAAAAGAGTGATGTAGTGAGTGGTTAGAAAGGAGTAGCGCGAAGATTAGTGCTCAATTTTTTAGCATGCTTACAGGTGTCCGTCTAGTCGTGCTCACTTATCACCTTCGAAACTTTGTGTCCACTAAACTTAATTCCATCGACTTCACAGGAATGAAATTTGAGTTTGGTGCCATTCATCTGTTGCGATATCGTTTGATACTGTAGCACTGTAAAGTTTGTTTGACAGCATAATTTCGGAAAGTTTGTCGTTCATTATCCAGCATATATGACTTCGCATTGTAAAGGTGCAGATTTATTGAAATTATTATTCGTGTTGTGAATAAATATATTTATCAGTTGATCGCTATTGTTTGCAGTTAAATAAATAGTCCAGTCAATGCTTCTGAGACAATTCCGGAAGTTCACACAATCAATCTTACGATAGCGCTTACGAAATGAAGCGGATTTAGGTTTTTTAGTTGTGGCTCTTATATCAATGCCGCATATGACGATATTATTATCGTTACCTGTGAACATTTTTCAGCATATACAGTATTAGGAAGGAGATTACTGGTGAAAACTGATTCCAATGCATTTTTATATCAGGTTGGGCATTCAACACGTTCAGTTTACTCTCCGGCCTCCAAGCATATAGAAACTGGTTGAAACTGTTAAGGTTCCTTCATCAAAAACAAACGGAATTCATGCATTTCGAAGACTACACGAATTGACCTGTTTGTGAATGTTAGAGATCGATGTTTGTACAGTGTACGCAGCTGTTTAAAAATTATTGTTTATGAACATGACATGATGTTTGTCTGACATATTCCTAATATTAAGATTTCGCTTCTCAACAAAAAACTGGTAATCTGTAAAAGGCTGCTGTGTATTTAGGTGTGCTATATTTGTGACCGTTTTCAAGAACGTACTCATGAAGCATAGATAAGCAAGATGTGTTTGCTTCAGTAAATATTTTTTGCTTAGTTTTTGAGGTTGCACTTCCTACGCTGCGCCAAGACTTCTTTTGAGCAGTTTTAGATCAAGGTCGCCAAGCTAGACGATGGTTCATTCTCTTGATCAATTTTGACGAATAAGGTGAATCTGCAGAATTTCAAGCAAAACGGTGAACGAAAAAACAATTGTGGAATGCCCATTATGTTTTCCGTAAGTCTTCCAGGGCACTACTTTTGCTCGGATGATTAAAATTTTGTTTTCCTTACAGCAGCACAGTTCGAACAAAAGTGAGTAAATTGATGTTTCACATTTACTCTTCAGGTGTGTGACTTGGAAAATTACAACAACCATACCAAACGTTTTCAGACAGGTATTCCTTAGCAAATCCGTGAATTTGAGGTCACTACTGTTATATGCATTCGCATTGCCGAAAGTCATCAGCTTTTCTTACCTTATTCAGATGCAAACAGCAGGATGTTGTCACTTTTCGTTTCTCTCTCGAGTTTCCTACTATTATTTTAGGATTACGTGTACGTGAAAGGTGCTAAATCTACATACTCATCGTTGATTTGGGCAAGTGGATGTTATAACAGTCATATCGTACAACCATTTTCAGATTTGGGCTTTAGACGTTTATTCTGTGTTGATAATTCAGTACCTTAACAATGTACGACTTTCACTGTAGATATACGTTGCGATGGTTTATTACACAAATAACGTGCCGAAGACTGTGAAATTTGTTGACCACAGATACTTCTTCTAGCAGATGTAGGCGAAACTCATTCAATAACAGGTTTATCTCTGAGTGATTACGTAGAAGGAGACATTATTCGTTCTTTCTCATGGGTGGTTATAATGGGAATTTGAGTACGATTATGTGAACTAACTGGGATATTACTAAAATCATAAGGTTTAAGAGGTGATTCTGTAGATTGTCTGTTTTCTTATAGGTGTTGCAATCATAATTAGGCGATAAGTAGGTTTAAACCAGTGTTTTGCGAAGGACAGAAATAATTTGAAACTGTAGTTGTTTCGCACAAAGATTCATGAAAATGCTGACCTGTGAAAATGACTCTTCAATTATCCTAACAATCTTATCTCTAACGGTATCAAATCTTGCTATCATTTTTAAAAGTTGTTTATTCACATCACAAATATTGTCACAAGTGAATAGTGTGAAGCTTAATCGAGTATTAGTTCCATATATGTGAAAGATTTTTCGCATCTTGAATATTGTCAAAAATGAGTAATCCGATACATGGAGAGCTGTTGATTAAGATTTTATCATTCACAAACTTCAACTTTCATTGCGTTTTTCGAGGTTTCAAACATCCTATAACTAACTAGCAGAGATGTCGGATTCCAGTAACATTGTGATACAGATGTATTAAAAATATAGTGCTGAATCACAATTATATGAAGCAATTATCTGTCAAATGCAAAGATAATCTTATGGTAACACGCGTTTGATGTGATTACAACAAACGACAAACTTTATTGTGACCATGATTTTTACAACACGTGATAAAATGGCCACGTCACTCAACATTCACGCAAACACACTTTGTTTCGAACCATTATTATGGTAGAATATCTCTTGAGGTTTTTCCAACCTGTCATTGATTTCCGATGGATTTGATTGTTCTTTTTAATTTAAACTCATTATGACGATATACTCTTTGAAAGAAACGCAAAATATATCGTTATTTTAAATGGATACTTTAGAAATTGAAAAAACGTGTTCGCAGTCATTGAAATTATTAACAACTTATTTTCTATGTCAAAAACTATTCATACTGTTTTCAATAGATAAATTACGTCAGATGCTGAAAGTGAAAAAGTAGTACTGGGATTGATTCTTTGCCTAAAACATGTTAAGGCGCAAACCATATCATAGTTTATGTTATTTCAGAAAAAACATCACATATCCAGCTAAGTCCATTCAACCTCCTTTCACTAATATAGACCTTTTATTGACGGATTGTGTCATAGTAAAATGGGACAATATACACGGAAGAGCACAGTTTCACAAAAAATCTCCATTTCATTGTCCATCACATATAAATCATTGTTTTTATTGAATGTGGTAATTGAATAAAATTATTAGATTTCATGCACTATTTCTCATTTTATTCTCCCTTCATGAGATTAGAATGTTTTCCCAATGAATGAGAGATCACATCAAAATGGTAACATCATGATCGTTTGAGGTGAATTACACGTATTACATTTGGTGATGTAGGTAACTACTTAGAAAAGTCGAAGCCAAATCAGTTCAAAACTCCGTGCTTCTATTCAAGGCAACAATTAGTGCAAGTCGGCACCACTTTCGAAAACCTCGTCGAATTATTCTGCTTAGACTTTAGTCTTTTCTGTGGAACGTATAGATCTCACATTATTTCGATTACCTTGTATCATTCTTGAGCCAGGAGGAGGTAAAAAAACCGCATATGACTTCTGACAACGCATATCCTAAAATGAAAATTGGGACATATGAAGGGATTGTTTTTCCCACCTGCGGATAATCAGTATTTGACTATCCAGATCTTATTACGTCTATAGAATGCGGGCAAGAAATATCTTGAGTATCTACAATCTACAACGTCAATGCGTTTCATGAATTGGATGTCCTGAAACGAGAGGATTTTGCACGCTCTCGTTTGATCTACTAAGTGAACACCTACTTCGAATGCCACCGGCAAATACCATAGACTTGAAGAGTACGGTCCACCGATTTACTATCAAAGGCATGGTAATCAGAAGAATAAAAACATTCAGCGATAACAGTGGAAAAAAACATAGAACCCAGTGTTGTAGACAGTTTCTTCAAGAGGCATGGGTAATGCCACCTTCCAAGCCGTGGTATTTGTCAGGAGTTGTCCAACTCAAATTGAAACAGACGTCTATCGTGAAACATCTACCACTGTCGTCAAAGTGGATGTATCTGTTGCACGCGATTTATCTGTAACCCTTGTAGACGTAAAAATAACCGATCTCGTCAGCCAGTTGTTCCGTTACTCAAGCTGCACAGGACGTTATAAAAGGTGGTTCTTGGTTTTACATATTAGATCCAGCACCTTGGTAGTGACAAGTGGAAGTACGACCGCATTATAGGAAGAAAATTGCATTCATAATAACAAATGGTTTATATGATCACCAAGTTATGCTTTTCGTTTAGACGAATAGTCCGGTCAATTTTCGAAAACGTGTGCGAAAATTGTTACAACATATTGCGTTCTACAAATTTTTGATTGACTTTGATCAAATAATTGCCTACGATAGCACACCTGAACAACAAAATGCCAACCTGGAAGCCGATCTGCAGCGTCTTAGACAACATAACATAACATAACCATGTGATTAGGTAATTAAAGAGTGAATCAGTGTATTAGTTTGTTCTATTCACTGTTCTTCGTGTTTTTCGAAAACAAGAAGTTTATTTCAGGCACTTTCCTGCAATATATTTTGGCGATCTGATCTTGAATTTATCATTTTTCATGTTGCAATGCGGTAAACATTTGATCAGTATAACGATAGAGAAGAACGGATTCAGAATCTGGACAGACAGGATTCACATTTTGCTTAAAAATCTTTACAGATCACCGACCCATCAATATCTTTAAAGTGATTTATGTTATTATTATTATTCCTTATTACATTGAGTGTTGTCTACCGTAAATTGTCTGCTATGATAGTCATGTGATATTGTCGCTTCTGTTTTGTTTTGAAACGATGACAGGAATTAGATCGGCAGTGACCTGATGACGTTTAATCAATTGATCAGCGAATATATATATATCGAAGATATATCCAAACTACTTCATTTCAATCCACACTCAAAACATTTAAATGTTTTTAATCGGAATATGTGCCCAATGTACAACAAAACGATCACATCAAAAACGTACTGTAAAGAGCTTTAATGTGTACGTTAGGCGCATTCTTTGGAAAGCTCCGTTCATTCTCATGATATTGGACACCTCCATGTTACCGTATAACGAGATACATTATTCACCTCTTGGTATAAAAAATTTGTGTAAATGCTTATGGTACACACTTTTTTTTCGTAGCAACTATAAGTTTGAGTGAATACTGTGCATTTCCTGAACTTGATTAGCTTTTACGTCTTTAGAACACTTTTTATCAGGATGAACTAGCACGTTTTGGATGAAATTCAAACGTAAATACTATAAATGTCAGCGTTTCAAGGAGTTACAATATTGTTCAAAATATACAATGGAATAATTCTTTAATATTCAGCATGCTCGGTTCGCATTACAGAAAATGTAATCCTTTTCATATGATTCATATAATCTCGAAAATCAAAACCAATATGCAGTCAATAAATCATGATGCATTTTGCGGGATGTCTACTACAAGCATCCGTAACGTATGCATTCCTGAATTCACAATAAATGTGCCTTATTTTATACAGATCTGAATCTTTGTAGTTGTGAATATCTTACTCAGACTTGACGTGGAAACTCAATTATCGTGAATACTTTGTAGAGCACTTAGAACACGGTTTCAAAAACATAATTCATCCGGTACATCATATGAGAATTAGTATAAGAAACAAATCTTTTTAACATATGAATGATCATTAGTATTTTTGTCTCTAATCTTGCACATTGTAGCAATAATTGTCGCCATCAGTAATTTCATATCTGCCACAACACGTCTGCGGACAGTGATATTATTGTTCATTCACTTCGATTTTCCAAAATAATATGATTGCGTTTCTGTGAGGTATAAATGACTTCAAAGTGACAGTTACTTTTTCCGTCAGTCATATCCGCTGGACTCACTGAGAAATACTACGATAAATGGTTTTTACGCTTGTGCACAGAAGCTACCTAGTTGAATTTTAGATCAATTATCTGACTCACAAAATCACTTACGGTAATAGATTGATGGATTATTATTTTGGGTTATGTCTGGGCTCTATCAAGTGCGTTTATATCATAGTACAAAAAAGAGTGGATTGGCGTGATAAGCAACCTCAAATACCACGAAAGCATGTAGAGTACACTTCGTGCACCTGATCAAAGCGCTTATTATTAATTAGCGGTTTCTGAAATGATGGATTATAAGAGCCAATTGTGTAAATGTATCATTTGAATTGACTCCGTTTTTCGAGTTCGGTGAATACGTAATCATATCAACCGATTATCAAATCATGATTTTCCTTATATAATATACTTTCATTCTCTCTTTTTGCGTTTTTGAAATTGTCGTTTTGTCAATATGATTAATAGAGATGTATTTCATTGCCGCATCGTATTTTTGTTAAACACAAAATTATTACTTTTCAGCTGATTACTATAATAAGATTTATATGGGTGAACGGGAGCCAATGCACATCAAACCAATGGCATCAGCTCAAATATAAATCAAATTATTATTTCGAAATAAATATCTTTGTTACATTTATCGAGATTCCTATTATTAATAGCAGATATCGTAATATTTTTCTACATGAAACAATTATCTTTCTTTTGTTGACGTAAAATAAACAATATTCGACGTTTGTTTATTTTCAATGACTTTGTTCATGTTATCTGATCCGAGAGTATCCAGAGATCAAGCAATTATATCACCTTATTTTAACGGTTACAATTCGAGTTACACTAAATATATCCCACTTTTCAAATCGGAATATCGAAATATAAGTATTAAACAAGAAATAATCGAATGCCAAGATAACATTTTTCAAACTTTCTGGTATTATTTAGCAGCAACACAACATTTCAGATAAAAATGTAAACCAAAAGACATTTTGTCAGTCTTGTATATTGTTTTCATCTATTCGAAAATCCTCATTTTGACAAAGTTATGACAAGCTGATAAATTGATTTTTGAAATTCACTTTCTCTTATGGCTTACGACGTGATTTCTTCGAAGATTTCTTTCTTGAACTTTTTGACACATTATTCAGTTCGGAGTTATTGAGAAACAAAGGGAAATAGAACTGTTCCGGACAGCTGCCCAATGAACTGCAGTTAATATATGATTTGTTCAGACAAAAGCGTACTTCTTCGAAATTGTATGCTTTGGAGCCCTGGGAAAAAATATTACAAAATCATGAAAAGAAACCCAAATGATCATATAGGCAAATGAACTACAACCATGAGGCGTCAACCGATTTTTCTTCAAAAAATAGATGAACTTATTATTTGCAAAAACGCTTTCAACGAAAATCACTCATGCGATCCAGTTTGCTCAATGAATGTCTGGTATGAAGTAATGTTACAGTTGAGCGATCACATCGAAATGAAAATAACGTTTTATGAGGCTTCATAACTTAAGGGGGAAACTTACTTTCCCGCTATCGCGCCTGCATATCAACCAACCTAAAACCGTATACTTTCTTTATCACCTCTTGTAAATATGTACGCTATGTAAGTGAAAAACAAATACACTTCTATTGACACTTTACATTGATTTTGAAATAATAACTAGAAATGAATTTTGATAACCTCCACAATACGTATTGTGGTCAATTATGGTCATCAATTACACAACTTCATGAATTCATGAATTCTCGTTAAAGATTCACGTACGATGATATCAGTTGAATGGAGTAAAAATGATATTGAGATACAAAACGACCAGTGAACGCATAAGATATGATGATATACCGAGAATTATCAAGCATTACAGCATTTCGCACGAAAAATGAGTCATCTCACGTGAATCATGATCTTTCAGACCGTTGTAACTCTTCAAAACACATTCGAAATCAGATTGTACTTGATTGAATGCTTAGATTATAGTCATTTATTAGGGATCCTAAGATAGGAATACACTCTATAGTTGCAAGACGATATACTGATATTTTCTTTCCGCGAAACTAATTGACAAGAATTAGATTCCGAAAAATCTCATCTGTTCATAATTGTTGACAAATGCACTTACATTGTATACTGTTTCATTACTTGGAACAATGTTATTCCTTTGAAGTGTGCTGTAATAATCGAAAAGAAAAAAACATTTGAAAGCTTTTTGTTTATCGATTCTGGTTTAAGTACAAATAATCAGACTATCGATGATAAATATCATTTCATTTTGACAAGTGTTTGCGAAAAATAGGGTGGATCAAGCGTTTGATCCTGCTTCATATAACTTCGTGATGTCGCTGTATGAGTTTCAAAATTACTTTGATATTCACTTACGTCAGCGCTTCCGCGAAATTAAAATCTTTTTTTCACAGTGTCTTTCAAAGAGCACCTTGTTCCACAGTTCCATTCCAATAACAGTTTTGTCACTTAGTCACACGCTTGATTTTCAAAAAGAAACTATGCAGCCACCTCAACGTAGATTCAATGCCTTCAACCCTTCAGCACCAATCTTTGAGGTATGTAACTGGTTCAAATTGAAACGAATGTTCATCCATAAATAAAAATTAGATGAATAATGCCACAAAGAAGTCAATCATTTGTGAAATAATCAATGGTTGAAAAGAAGCTTTAATTTAAATCACTTACTTAAAAAAATCCGTTCGGTTATGAAGATCAAGAGCAGTTTTAAAGTAACCATAGACACCCTGGATTTGAGGAAGTTGAATTGCACACATTCTATGTTCGTAAAATTCGTGTGCCCTTAAATGGAAAATGAATCTATATTTTTGAGGTATTTGCAGAAAGTTAATTCAGCATATATAATTATTGACATACCTAGTCATTGGAAATGCAATGCAATGGAAATAGGATAAAATGTCACTTAAATAGTTAATGAATCGAGTTCAATATACAATCAATACGGTGCGAATACACATTTATATGGATTGGAAATACATTCACACCATAACGTTTTAACACTGGATAGCTTAAAATAAATATTTCCAAGACCATCAGCAAATCGAAGTGAGAAAAATATTAAACATTTTTCGCGGAAATTTCTAAAAACAGTAAGTGATTCACTACGTCTCATCTGAAATGAAGTGCCTCCATTTTGAGAATACCGAATTGAGCTATCGTTGTAAGAAGTTTACTGCTGAAAATCAAGTTCATACTGTGAAAGGTGCGGCTACTTATTAACATGTTCTGGTAACTTATGTCAAATGTAGTTCTTGTACCTGATGTTTGAGATCGAATACAGAAGCTAAACGTGGATTAACAAGAAAAACCTTAGCTCACTAAAATAAGAAAATTGTTGCCGCGAAACTAAGGGTACGTTTGGTACTCTCAAATGGATATTTTGGTCAAAAATGCTGAAGACGACAGTTATCATGTTCGAAAATGGTTAAACCAGATAGTCTACTTTCACGTTACAATACAATTCCATACTGATCCATCATTTATTCACTCTCAAACGTGACCTGCCTCGAAATATTATTGTGTTTTTTATACATGTGACATTTTCTTTGGAAATGTACTTTCGAGAAAACTAAGTACACTCATTTCAATCGACATCTTTCCGAAAAATGTATCAAGATTCAGAGTTGGTTAGCAGGCAATCAAAAAATGAATTTCTAGTCTTAAGTGTTGAGTATGTCCGAAAACTTACTGAATCAACAAATATACGGTATTGACATTATGATTAGTTGATAACACAGCAAAACGATGACGTAAAATTTTCACTCTTACCAGAAATCTTCTGCTGTGGAACAATTTATTAAACAGGGCCATTCGTAATCTAATTCTGGTCTCAACGGCTGAAATAAAATGAAACTCCCTGTAAGCTGGGTATGCTTTACCAAACTTTCGATAATATTGGCCGTTTAGATTTTTAATGAGGGAATTCATATTTTTTTTCAAATTTGAAACTGCTTCAAAATTTTGCTTATAGTGGATATTCTAATTTTTAAATAGTCAGCTTTGTTATCAAACAACCTCCTTTTGAAACTGAAATATGTTATTCATTTTTTTGAAAATGCTCATATATAAGTAACTTGAAAATGAAGCATTTTTAATTTAATACTCAGATTTACGCTTTCATTATAAGAATTTTTTTTCAAGCATTAGCAACTCAGTGATGTGAATCAAATTTCAAAACATAAAGAATTGGGTATATTTGAAGACGGACATAGAAGTCTACACTTTACACAGAGAATAGAGTTCTAATAAGTATTTCATTCTGTTATTGAGCTGTCACATACATATGGAATGGGATTCAAAAATAAATTATTTCTTCGCATTCTTTCTACTATGAGGTTCAGTCAAGAAATAAGAACACCTGAACATGGTAATCAAGTGTTCATTTGAACAGTCAGTCAGTCAGTCAGTTGCATCATAGAACTTCGTACGTATGTACATAAGTTCATGTTGCAATACCACATTTGCACACAGACGCAAATGTCAAATCGAATCCTATAGTGATAAAGATAGTAGAGGTATTAATGTTATTAAGAAGACTAGGGTTCGAAGATATTATTCAAGAAATATAATTCAGTGAGATAAGGTTAGAAAGACAAAGGTAGAGGTGCTGGCCAATCCAGAAGATTAGGATTTGAGAGAGCTCAAAGAGTGGATGCACCTGCGCCATTGCAAACGATTTTGAGCCATGTCGTTTAAGGTCTCTAACCATTGATGACTTTCGTCTCGCGGACCACAACCAGGTAGTCTACATCTACCAACATGACTCAGTCCACTTGTCAGTGACCTCATAGATTTGTGCCATGTTTTGGTCTACCCGCCCCTAACTTTCTTCCAACCTACTCATACACCACAAAACATAGCTCGTCGAGGCAGTCGGTGGTTAGGCATACGTAACACATGTCCCAACCACCTCAACTGATGAAGTTTCACCACTTCATCTATTGATCTGCCATCCGTACCTAGTACTCGCTTCCTAACGACAGCATTGTTTACTCGGCTGTCCCACGATATACGAGCAATGCTCCTTAAACATCTATGATCGAATACTAGTAACCTACGAACATCTTCTACTCTTAACAGCCATGTTTCACAGCCATATAAGGGAACGGAACGAACTGCTGCGCAGTACACTCGTCTTCTAATTAGAGAACGTATATCACGCCTACGCTATAAGTGACGCAAGTTGGCAAAAGCCAATCGAGCTTTCTGTATCCGAGCTGAAATTTCGTCAGTCACCAGACCGTCAGCACTGATGAGACTCCCCAGATAAGTGAAGTGATCAACACGCTCGACTACTTCACTCCCTATCACTAGTTCAGGTGCCAATGCAACCCAGTCTTGAAGCAACATTTTGCATTTCGAGGGGGAAAACCGCATCCCGAACATGCCCGCATTGTTGCTTATGGTAGTCAGAAGACTCTGCATTTTGTCAGCGTCTTCACCGAATAGAACTATGTCATCGGCATATTCTAGATCAGTAAGCGACTTTCCTGGTTTAAGGTCAACCCCTGAAAAATCTGATGAGCCTAATGTTAACTCTAAGAGGATGTCTACGACAAAGTTAAACAAGAATGGAGAGAGTGGACAGCCCTGACGGACACCACTTGATGTAGAGAATTCAGATGACAGTTCGCCGTATGCTCTCACCCGACCAGTGGTGTTCGAGTAGAGTGCTTGTATTAAGTTAATGTACGTCTTTGGTACACCTTTCAATGACAGACATTGCCACAGAACCTCACGATCCACCGAGTCGAATGCCGCCTTAAGGTCAAGGAACACGACTACTGTTGGACGTCTGAATATGTGTCTATGTTCCAGGACCTGTCGTAGTGTGAAGATGTGGTCTATGCAACCACGTCCAGGTCAAAAACCAGACTGGTTTTCTCGAGTCTGCTCTTCACGAGCTCTAGTTAGACGTCTAAGTATAATCGAAGCTAACAATTTAGAAACTATATTAGTTAAACTTATTCCCCTGTGATTGTCACAAGGGGACTTCTGTCCTTTCTTGTAGACTGGGACATTTAGCGACTGAGACCAGTCAAATGGGATTACGTCCATTTCCCAGATTCTACCTAGGATCTCGGTCAGTCTAACCGTTAAAACTTGACCACCATTCTTAAACATCTCAGGGGTAAGCCTATCGGGACCTGCCGCTCTACCTCCCCTTAGATTTCCTATAGCTTTCTCAACTTCATGTAAACTGAGAGGACTTAAATCGATTTGTCATTCAGGATGACTGGAGATCGTGGGTAACCGAAGTGTGGCTGAAGGCCAATTGAACTGGTCCCTAAAGTGTTCTGCCCATCGGTTCAGCCTACTAGATTGAGAATGGATAAAAATACCAACCTTTTCCGAGATAGTCTCACTCACATTCGGGTTCCGAATACCGGTTTCTTTATTAAGGCGAAAAAGTTTTCTAGTGTTGCCCATCGCCACTGCCTTTTCCGTCGCTTTTGCTCTCGCCACCCACCACTGTTCACGGTCGTTACGTAGGCTTTTTATAAGTCTGCGCCTAAGCTGACTACGCTCTTCATCATGTTCAGAGTCAGGTGGGATGCGTCTTCGAGCATCCATCAGTGCGGTGGATGCGACTGAAATCCACTGCTTCATCCTAGCCTTGTGCTTTACCTTGCTAGCAGATACCATTGCTGTTTTCACAGCCTTCTTGATATGATTCAAACCTGCTTCAGGATGGGAATCACCTGCATGGCCGCCTAACTGTTTTTCTAGTTCCTCCTGAAATATTTTCTTAGCTAGATTATCATCAAGTTAAGCCCTTAGAGGCTTCCTTACGGTGTCTTTTCTACGTCCAGCAAGCCTCAAACAAATACGTTCTCGCACTAGGGCATGATCTGAATATAAACATGTGCCCCAGAACGAGCGACAACCCTATATCGAACCCCTCCATCGGTGGCTGATGGCGATATGATCTAGTTGTGTCCAACGTTGAGACGACTTCGGGGGTCGCCAGGTCAAAAGATGTTTTTCTTTATGCTTGAAATTAGTGTTCGCTATAAATAGTTGGTTATCTGAGCACAGTTGCAACAGACGGTCACCATTGTCTGTTCTTTGAGCCGCGAGACCGTAACTTCCACCTAGGTGTCTTTCATTTTCACTTAGTCTACCTACTTGTGCATTGAAGTCACCAGCCATTATAACTATATCAGAGCGCTTAACTTTTTGGAGGAGGTCCGAAAGCTTTCTGTAAAACTCATCTTTTACATCATCTGGGCTGCAGTCGGTGGGGGCGTAGGCTGATATGACGAAGAGGTAACGACGAGTGTCCCTATCTTTGCGAGTCCTTACTGTCCCGTTCAGTCGGACGGCGCACAAGCGACTATCTACAGGGATCCAGTCAAGGAGAGATTGTTCTGCCCTACGACTCAATGCTATACCTACACCGGCGAGGCCCCTAGAAGCAGCATCAGGGCTACCGGATACACGAAGGGTAAATCGAGCTGCTTCTTTATCTTGACATGGTGAGGTCAAACGAGTGATGCTACTTGAATCTTGTATGCGTGTTTCTGAGACGCATCACACATCGATGGAACGAGATTCTAAAGTCCTAGCTATTGATGCCTGTTGCCCTATTTGACACAATGTCCGTACATTGAATGCTCCAACATGTAGTTTGGAACGGGATTTAAGTAGACCAGGAACGACGTTTCGCAAACTCGCATCGTTTGCATTTGCTGTGCACTGTAATAAATGAATGTGAGAGGGGTTAGTTGTGGAGATAAGAGAGGTATTAGGGAATGTAGGAAGGATTTGATTTTGAACAATTTGATCTCGTGTGCTGTTGCGGGTATGAGGGCGGTTGTTACTTCCCGGCTCCCCACACCGTGGAAGGTTGTTTCTTGAGGAACCTGAAAAGGAAGATGGATTAGTTTTGGTGCGTGACCGCAGAGTCCAAGGGACAACTGCTTGAGGCCGGTCACGCACCGCCTTTTTATGAGAGGTATTTAGAGGATTAGCTCCGTTCTTAGAGGCCCTTAGTGGGCACCCTTACTCAAGGAGACGGAAATCCGTGAGTTAGGGGAGGTGTGACACTTTTGGGTTCGACCTTTTCTAACCCTTCCTTCCTTGTGAGAAGGCAGCATTGCTGCAGATGCTGGTTGTCCGAGGGAAACACCTTACTGCTGTCACATCCCTCTGCAGTTCGCAGTACGACTTCGCCCTCAGACCTTGGAAAGCTGCTTTTAGTCTCATCGTTCTCCAATCGACCTGCCTGGCATGGTAGGACCTGCAGGAATATGTGTTCCAGCCAGTGTAGCTCGGTTGGGTCATAACGATAGGCTAGGCCGACCACCACGTCAAGGTAGCAGCTTCGGTCGAGATTTGAACAGTCAATAGGTAATAACTCAGCAAATCTATCGGTGTGTGAAAAATTGTCAACATCATTTCACCAAACACAAGCAATTCTTGTTTACAGAGTTGTGACAGGAATACGTGAGTTACAATAATAAAATGTTCCTAATTTATTAGCATGTTGAATAATAAAATACATAATGTTTTAAGAAACAAGAAGCTTAACAATCTATTTTCGAAAGCCTTATCATTATATAAGATTGCACACAGCCCAGGTGAATCACATTATATTTCAAGTAGGCAAAGTATGACAGAGGTCGTTTTCTTTTTATTCAAATGCAACCGAATATCTGAAAGCTGAATTTGCGTATCATATTTTAGGTATTCCTATTAGTCCCTAACTTCTCAACAGTGTGGCGTAATTGAATGAATGAATAAACTGGAAATTATTGAGATTATACAATTTGAAGTTACTTTATCACTGAACGATTAGGTCCGAATGCTCATATTAACAACTATAAATTTCAATTATTGATTTCTCTCACTATCAAGCAATAATTTATTTATTATTCTTTCATATTTAGTTCAAAATAGCTTTAATCATAAATTTTGATAAATGACAAGAATGGCTGAGCGATTACTGTATTTGACTCACAGCTAAGAGTGTCATATTGAATTTGGCTGTCACTTTGCTATATGGGGTTATGTTTGGCCAAATTTGTGGCCTAAAGAACAGAGAAACAACAAGCAATACAGTTTCTTAATTAAAGTACTGTTGAAACGGAACATTTTTTTGTGATTTAATACGTGGTAGTGGAATAAATTCGAGGATTTCCAAAAATGTTCGTTTCCCCGTTTATCGCTTTCGTCATACACATGCTTTGAATACGACATTCATGTTTTCCTTACTAAATGAATTTACTGTTTGACTCAAACATCATTATTTATTTCAAGAAAAACAATAAAGGAGTGAGTAATTCCTAATTTTTTCTCAGTATCTCAAATGCGTTCAATAAACAATCAATACCATTTTTATTATGCAACACCTATCAATTATAATTATGAAATAAACCGCATTATATTCAGCTAATGCATCGGAATTTTAAAGTCTCATTTTTGTAGATTCATATACCTTAAAAATAGTCCTTGAATTCAGCTGAACATCATATAACGGTTTCATGCAAATTTTTATGACTTCATCTAATATGCCATGTCATCAAACTCACCGACATTCCACTAATTCACGACCACTAAAGTTATAGAAGTTCTTATTTAACTCATAATCTTCCATAATTAATGGATTCATCTAATTATCTGTTTACTTCACAATCATTTATGCTTTCAAAACGTAAAAATTGCATTAAATTTTTGTTTTCTTATTCAGAAACATTTTATAAATTTGTAGTCAGAAACATTGACTCAGTGCAAGATTATAATATTCCCTTACCATACTCCATGAATTGTGAAAGATGTCACTCCACTTGGTATTGGGCGCTAAATCAGAGGCATAAACAATAATGAAATTAATAGATGATTTTCACTTAACCAACACATTTTGAATTAAAAATTTGCATCAAGCGTCCTAACATTTCAGTATAAATTACTTCTCAATTACGAATGTCATCGATGCCGCATACGCGTAAGCTGATTCAAGATATTGCCTCGCCGCAGATATAACAATACTTTTTCTTAACAGTTTAAACGGAGATTATTAAATTTTTAAAGAAATTTTTTTTACATATCACATCTTGCAGGTTAAACGTAGCTGGATTATATGATTGATGATTGACTATGATGTTGGTATACCCAAACACAGTGAAACGAATTAGCTTTGTATACAGATAAGAACAACATGCTTTAACGTGATCTGGAGACGTCAATTTGCCAAAAAGCAATCAAATGTAGTTTAATGGATTATCTGTAGCAATCATTTCAGTTTTATAATTATGTTTTTTATCATGGATAAAACATTACTATGTAGGAATGATCAGCCGAACAAGAGCAGAGAAAGTTAAGGCACAAGCTTCATACACAGAAGCAAACAGGGAAGTGAAGAAGAGCATCAAAGCTGACAAACGAAAATATGTGGAAGATCTAGCAATGACGGCGGAAAAGGCTGCAAGAGAAGGAAACATGAGACAATTGTACGAAACAACGAAGAAGCTCACCGGGAAATATCGTAAACCAGAACGACCAGTGAAAAGCAAGGAAGGGAAAATAATCAGCAACACTGAATAACAGCGAAATAGGTGGGTAGAGCACTTTCAGGAAGTATTGAATCGACCAGCTCCACTGAACCCACCCAACATCGAAGAAGCATCTACGGACCTCCCAATTAATATTGGCGCACCTACGATTGAGGAGATCAGTATGGCCATAAGACAAATCAAGAGCGGCAAAGCAGCAGGACCACACAACATTCCAGCAGAGGCAATGAAAGCAGATGTAAAAGCAACCGCGAAAATATTTCACATCCTCTTCAAGAAGATTTGGGATGAGGAACAAGTACCATCAGATTGGAAAGAAGGATACTTGATCAAAATACCAAAGAAAGGCGACCTGAACAAGTGTGAGAACTAAAGAGGCATCACACTCCTTTCAATACCAGGCAAAGTCTTCAACAGGGTATTGTTAAACAGGATGACGGACTTCGTGGACGCCCAACTTCGAGATCAACAGGCCGGATTTCGTAAGGATCGATCGTGTACTGACCAAATTGCTACATTACGGATCATTGTGGAACAATCAATTGAATGGAACTCACCACTCTACATCAACTTCATCGACTACGAGAAAGCATTTGATAGCGTGGATTGGAAAACACTGTGGAGGCTTCTTTGACACTACGGGGTGCCTGAGAAAATAGTCAACATCATACGGAATTCTTATGATGGATTCAACTGCAAAATCGTGCACGGAGGTCAGCTGACAGACTCTTTTGAGGTGAAGACCGGTGTCAGGCAGGGTTGCTTACTCTTACCCTTTCTCTTTCTCCTGGTCATCGACTGGATTATGAAGACGTCATTATCTGGAGGGAAGCACGGTATCAAATGAACAGTTAGGACGCAGCTGGACGATCTGGACTTCGCAGATGACCTGGCTCTTCTATCGCACACTCAACAACAAATGCAATAGAAGACGACCAGTGTAGCAGCTGCCTCTGCAGCAGTGGGTCTCAACATACATAAAGGAAATAGCAAAATTCTCCGATGCAACACAACATGCACCGACCAAATCACGCTTGATGGAGATGCGTTCGAGGACGTTAACACCTTCACATATCTTGGCAGAATCATCGACAACCAAGGTTGATCGAATGCAGATGTGAGGGCGCGGATTAGCAAAGCGAGGGTCGCATTTCTACAGTTGAAAAATATCTGGAACTCCAAACACCTTTCAAACAAAACTAAAATCAGGATTTTCAATACAAATGTCAAGACAGTTCTAATGTATGGAGCGGAAACATGGAGAACTACTAAAGCCATCATCCAGAAGATACATATATTTATTAACAGTTGTTTACGCAAAATACTTCGTATTCGTTGGCCAGACACCATCAGCAACAACGAACTGTGGGAGAGAACAAGTCAGATTCCAGTGGAGGAGGAAATCAGGAAGAAGCGGTGGAAGTGGATAGGACACACACTACGAAAAGCACCTAACTGCGTCACGAGACAAGCCCTCACATGGAACTTTCAAGGCAAAAGGAATAGAGGAACGCCAAGGAACACACTACGCCGAGAAAAAGAGAAAGATATGACAGGAATGAAAAAACATTGGACAGAATCTGCGTTATGTTCACTAAAGTGTAACTACTTTTGCAGTCCGCTTTAAACTCGCAAAAGTAAGGTTCATTCGCGTCCCACTAAGTGCAGGACCAAAAACCATAATTCTTAGAAAGAACGGTTCTGCTTTAATTAAAAAGGGAAAGACAGACAATTACCAAAAACAATATTACACCTTCGAGTTACCAATCACCAGAATAGTTGTCGTTTCTGGAAGAATGAGTGCTTCCAGTCCGTTACTGCTAGAGTAACAAATCCAAATATGAATGTAGCCATATTTATTATCAAATTTAAACAACATATGTATAGTTCAGAGAAAACATACAAACTTCAATTTAGGTACAAGCTATATAAATAATAACAATATACAATGATACAGTTTCAGAATGGAATCAAATAGAGTACCAAAACATCAAACGGAATAGTCAGTCATATCATAATGTAAATTTATATACATGGAGGGATTTTCCAAAAACAAAAAATTGAAAATAGATAAAAGTCACAAAATAACAGAGTGAATCGACTGAGATTTGTTGAACACCATAATTCATTACTGAAAGACCATAATAGTTTATATTGAACCAAGTTCCAACTACAGGAATCAATATAAAACGAACATATTTTATAGAACAGTAAAAACTTTGAAATGAGTTTTGTATAAAAGTGACAGTGATATGGTTTTGGTTGTATGTCAGTAATAATATTGTCATTCATAAATATTGGAGAAGGACGCAGATTTGATTTAGGTATAAAGATCAGTTGTCAAATGTTAAAACGATTACTTCTGGAGATGCATCCGTTAAAAAATTTATACTTCTGAATAAAGAATGGATCAACTGCCTCTGATCAGCACGGAATTCTAAACATCATTTGTTTCTCCCACATCATTTCGTTGTAACGAGCGTTAGGCAAACAATAATTGATCAAAAATTTCACACTTTATTTTCACAAATCAGGTTGTTATTATCGTTTTTGTAGGTCAAGACTGCATAATGCAGTCAAAAAACATCACATAAATACATCGTTGTTTGATTTTCATTATTCACTGAACTAGTACTTGATTTGAATTGTAGAAAATATTATGAGCACTGCCTTCTCTGAACAGTAAGTCATTTTTCTTCAAGTAACTTCAATCACATATTTTCACTTGTAAGAACAGCATTCATTGAGGGATTCACAGTAATTTTGTTTAACGCAAAGCAATAACAACTGAAAGGTGTGAGAGGTTCATGAACATCAAAATCAGTATAGTCATCTGCTTGGATACGCACTACCAAATTGACAGTGAAATCAGTTAATTTACTGCTTCAAGCGACTTCCTGTTTCACCAAAGCTGACGAAATCTCGGAAGACAGTAATTTTATGCACTTCATACTACTTCTTCATGCTGAAAGGTAATTCAAACTGATGTTAGTTGCTCGATGATGATTCAGCTTTTACCTTCAATTAAAATTTGTTCTCTTATATATCTTCTTAGCATTTAGAATATCATGTCAAGTGTGAGAATGGTAATGCGCATCGGCGATTCGTCACACTGCATGAGATAAGGACAGCATGAATGATGAAATGGCCCAAAGAGCCTTACAGCTTATTTATTTCACCCTTATAAGTCACATTGACGAGTCTACTACACAACGCTTTTATATTGTTGTTTTGTTGTTCTGTTTTAACAACACGGTTTTATTTAAATGTTCGATTTCTTTCTGCTCGTTTGTATAGGGTGTAAAATAATACGTTTCACTGCCATGATGTTTTACCACAACGGTCATATGATCAAACTTCGATTCATTCACAACAGATCAAAATTCACCTTTTGTTATAATTATACACTATTAGCTAGCTCGTATTTTGTTTTGATAAGTCGACCAAACATTGATGAATGCACGACATTATAATTTGTGTCATCACTATGTCATGAATTTAGTCGTGTGATAAGAGCAGAAGGAGAATATGATCTAATATCGATTCACCCTACACGTACTTAAGGTTTTGCGAGAGATAATTTTTCATATACTCCTGATTAAATAAAATCGTGGTTGAAGGGGGAATGTCTCTTTAAAGGCTGGAGCAGTTTGGTACAAGCCATGACAAATTGATTGAAAAACTTCACGCAGTTAAATTGATAATATCAGTCAGCGTTTAATGTTTCATTTGTACTGAAAAATTGACCGTAACAGTTTGATTCAGGAGTGATTTAGGAGGAAAACCTTCATTTGAACTCTGGTCTTAGCGTATGCTAATGTCAGGTGCGTTTCATGTGAAAGGAAATATTTGTGAACTGTCATTTTAATGCACCTAATGTGCACACGATGTTCAACGATAAAGAATAACAGTGTGTAATGTTTGTCGATACAATTGAATAGGCAGGTTGCAAGTACACTCAATCTGATGGTTAAGTAATTAGAACGTTCTTGAAAAACATTGACAATCACAGTATTTGCTGGCTTCTTCTTTGTTCATTGTCAAATTTTGACACCTGTACGTACAATGAATGTCCGTTTAAAGATTGCGCATGTTGTCATGGCAGAAAAGTAATCTCACTGCATATCGATATAGCATGCGAATGGTTTTAATGTCATTATTACAGATAAGATAACAGGCTGCTAAACAATTTCATTACATATCAGGTCATTTTTCAATTCACTTGTTATTACGAAGAAATGCAAAATATGGAATAATCTTGTTTGAAATAATGTGCTACGGATCATTTGTTCGATTTTCTTTGAAGTCATCGTGTGTCAGAATAACGGATAAACTTGCTGTACGGAAAACCGTGTTCCTCGATGGAAAACATATAACCGAGACGCTAAATAACCTTCTCAATATGTTTAAGAAACATCAAGGACGAATTACAAAAATCGTGGGAACAACGGCTATAGGTGTTGTGTGAAGGGCATGCGATTTATCAAAAGAGACGAAATCGGGAAAGAAAAAGAGCAGCAATGTTATTCTTTTGGTATAAAACCAGAGCATTGCTCAAATATTCCTAGTAACCTAGACAATATAAAATAAATTCCAGACAGAATCAAATCTGCTAATAAAACTGTTGTAAACAGTCGTAATGTTGCAATTAGTGTACTCGCATTTAAGAAAAATGTGGAATAACGTTTATGAAACCATTGCCGATCATAGTATTTGCTGCCTATATCTTTGTTTCTGAAATTCCGAACGCTTGAACGTACAACGAGTGTCTGAATAAGCATGTCATATGTCGTCAGTGCAGAAAAGTTATCTTACTGCATATTGAAATAGCAAGAGTATAGTCCCAACGTCATGTTTACAGATAAGATATGGAGAATGAGATAACATAGTAGGCTGTAAAACTGATGATAATCGAGAACAATAATCCAAATATTACACAAAGGCCCAGAGATACTTACTACAACTGCATCACATTTCAAGTCATTTGAAGGGTATATTATGGCTACGGTTGTGGATAATACCTCAATGCTCAATAAAAATATATAAACGGAATTACCTGCAATTTTATTTACATGAAGCTCAGCCGGAAGCAGATATGGCTTGTGTCCTGAAGATGAAATTATACAACTTATAGCATGAACATATAAACTAGTTTCCTAATCTACAAATTGTTCATCACCGAAGAACGTATATTCACATCAAGCGTTCCAAGCAGTCTATTTGTATAGCGAAAATTCATATCAAAATTCATTATTTTATATTGTCAGGTTTATATGAGATTGTACGATGGAGCATTTATTAAGCCCACTAGTTCATTCAGACATTTCACTACGTTTTTTTAAGAAAACATTATTTTTATTATTTCACTAAATTACACATTCACATATTTGCCCTCTGGTGTATCAGCCCTGTCTATTTGTGGCTCACTGGCCGACCTCGGTAGTGTGCCAAAAATAAAAAGATTCGACTTTTTTCATTTGCCTTCAGATTTAAGACTGCCTTAGGTAATTTGCTGTTCATTACATAGACGAGTGAATTACGATGTTTAGGAGCACGTCATAATTTGCTGAACCGATTCATATAACCTATGATTTAACTGAATAATGAGCCGTCACATATTTGGTGAGTATATCAAACTTAAACATCCGCATTTTTTTCAATCGCACAAAGTAATCCAGCAATCAAATGATTACTAATCTAAACATGCTGAGACACATTCAAGCTTCACATATCATATAAACGTAGGACATAAAGACGTTCAGACACATTTTATAGAACTGCTTTGGTGCAGCATGGTCCCTCACACTATTTTTTAAGAACAAGCAATAATTTTGCTTCATGTTTTAGGTATTTTTGTTTTATAGGTACTCAGTACTCTATTTCTTTTAATGAAACATGACTAGCAGGAACGGATCCAGGTATATTTCTCACAAACGTAAATAATAGAACTCAAATATATTGTAATTGCATATAGCACACAAATTTCAAATTCATTCATTTTTGATAACATAACCGTATCCTTCGTTCAACAGTGTAGGGGATCAAGTAATAATGGAATGGGTGTCAAGAATATGAGGCTGAATAATCGATTAATTATAATGGAATCTGTCGTTATTTTGTCACGTTAGAGACGTAATAGATTTAACCTACAGTTTACATATCTACTAGGGATAAACGCATTTACTTGAATATATGATTCATGTGACGATTGCAAAACTCCCCGTTTCAACGTGTTAGAATCTATTGCGGTGAAACATGTGTGATACAGTCAAGGTACATAGGACTTTTGCGTGTTGTTCTTGACAGGTTTCTTTTCCGCTTAATCAAGTGAAAGGATAAATAGGATGAAGTATTTAAGGTATATACTTCATTGAAAAAAAATAATCGGTGCTACTTAAGTTCCTGACGCCTAAATTCTGATTTAATCATAATATAGTTGAATGTCATTTAAAAAGCTATATATACCGATCAAATAGGTGAACCGTCCTAGTAATTTTGAAAGATTGCATTTAATTCAGTGTTAGAGACGTATTGTTTTTAATGATTTAAACGTACCTAATATAGCATTTCTGAATCACATAAAACATTGTTTACTCCTAAAGTAGTTATGAAAAAATTAAACGGAGCAATCAACTAATAAGAAAATCAAAGGCAATAAAATGTTATTCAGGAAATGCTACAGTTCTAATTCAATGATCTTTGATTTTCATAAACAGTGCATGTTGCTCAGTAGATAAAAATAGTGAAAAAAAATCAGTCGCAAGACTCTCCATTATCTTTTGTGTCGTCGTTGTTGTTAAACGTGGCATTCTGCGTTATATAATTAAATAATAATCATAACGACTTATACTCAAATGCAAACATTCTACAAGTTGTATGCTAGCTTACAAACAAGGTCAAGACGTCATGGTAGTTTTCAATTTTTTTGTAAAACTATGTATTGTCACTGAAATAATTAACAGGAAAATATTTGTCAGATCTGCAGTAACCTTATGTTTTTTCATAAGGTTCATGAACTTATGGTTTTGCTCAAGCGGTTGAATGCGTTAGCCTAATTTGAACTCAATTCAACCGGTCGATATATCAGATCTTTTCTTGCGGCGTGTGACTTAAAAAATTACTTGTGTCATACCAAACGTTTTTAGACAATTATTCTTTCGCGAACTCATGGATGTATGCTCACTAAAATTACAGACTAATTCGTTCTAGAAAGATATATGTTTTAGCTTTGATTCGTCTTCGTGGTTCTTATAATTATTTATTACCCATATGTGCTTAAAAATGTGCTGCATGTTGACGCTCATCTTTTATTTAGGCAAGTGAGATTCGGAACTGTGTTATCGTACAGCCATGACTAATACTTCTTTGAGCAAATACAGATAGATTGCTCAATGCTCTGGTTCATGAACTTTCAGATTTTGGCTACAGAAATTTATTCTGTGTTGACGTTTCAGTACTTTTAAATTCTATATCTTCCAGTGTTAATACGCCAAGTGATGCGTGATTACACATATATTGAAGTTAGTTGGCAAGAGCTACAAAGGTTCACAAATATAAAGGTGTGACTAACAGATTCATCAAGCAAAGGTTTTACAGATTTTGATCTTTTGAGGAGTTAAGGTGTAGAAGATATTTTTCACTTACCTAAATTGTTGGTCATAATGCTAAATTGATTGTGGTTAATACTTTTGATAACTCTGCTAGTAGAACCTTCGAAGCTACTGCCGGTCCTAAGCCCGGTAAAGGAGGAGGGTCGGACCTGAGGTTTGCGACCCCTTTCCGTCAACAACTAACTTGCCAAAAAACGCTAACCAGAAAAAATGATTCAAACCATTTTAACTCTGCCTTGGGTGTTGGAAGAGAAATTATGACGTCCCGTGATGAAAGCCGAGTTCTTCCAGAAAATACGGGGCCGATGCCTCTTCTGACAACCACAGCAACCATTTTTTTAGGTACATGGAACGTTCGTTCATTGTGGGAGAGTGGAAGACAATTTCAAGTTGCGGCGCATATGGAAAGATACAACCTCGAGGTGCTCGACATTAGTGAAACGCATTGGACACAGGTAGGACAACTGAGAATAGCTTCGACGGAATTGCTGTCATACTCTAGTCATGAAGAGGAAAATGCTTCACATACACAAGGAGTTGCACTGATGCTGTCCAAACATGCACAAAAAGCACAGAAAGGATGGGAATCTCATGGACGCAGGATCACTGAAGCATACTTCGAAACAAAGAAACAGGACATTACAATTAACGTCATCCAGTGTCGTGCACATACCAATGACTACAATGACAACGGTAAAGATCAAATCTACGAAAGGTTGCAGTCTATCGTCGAGAAATGTTCACCAACGTAGTTATTTAAGAATAAATTATTATTTTTATTATTAACGGATTTGACGATTCCTATGGGTGCTCTGAATGCCAAGGTTGGCACGGACAATACTGGCTATGAAGACACCATAGGACAACATGAAATGTGAGAAAGGTACAAAACCGGTGAGAGATTTGCAAACCTGTGTGCCTTCAACAAACTGGTCATCGGTGGTACAATATTACCGCACAAACCCATACACAAAGTCACAAGGATAAAAAACCAAATTGATCAAATCTGTATCAACAATACGTTCATAAGGACTATGGAGGAACCAGGAGAGGAGCTGATAAAGCTTCAGATCACCACCTGCTGATCGTCAGAATGAGACTGAAACTAAAGAAGTACTGGACAACGGGGCAGACAACATCGCAAAATTTAAAATACGGCCTTTCTTCGGGATATTGAAAAGCTCGACGAATTCGGGATAGCCCTTACCAATAGTTTTCAGGCCTTTCGAAATCTACTCAATGGAGAGGACGCAACATTGGAAAACAATTGGAAAGATACTATGAAGGCAATCACACCTACAAATCACGAAGTTCTGGGACACAAGAAGTACCATCATAAAGAAAGAATCTCTGTTGATACTCTGGCAACAATTGAAAAGAGGAGGAACAAGAAGGCAGCAATCAATGTTAGCCGAACAAAGGCATAGAAAGTCACCGCACAGGTTGCATTTACAGTAGCAAACAGGGAAGTGAAGAAGAGCTGACAAACGAAAATATGTGGAAGATCTGGCAATGACGGCTAGAAAGGCTGCAAGAGACGGAAAATTGAGACAATTGTACGAAACAGCAAGGAAGCTCTTTGGAAACTATCGTAAACCAGAACGACCAGTGCAAAGCAAGGAAAGCAAAGTAATCAGCAACACTGAAGAATAGCGAAATAGGTGAGTAGAGCACCTTGAGGATCTGTTGAATCGACTAGCTCCCCTGAACCCACCCAACATCGAAGAAGCATCCAAGGACCTCTCAATTAATAATGGCGCACCTACGATTGAGGAGATCAGTATGGCCATCAGACAAACCAAGAGCGGCAAAGCAGCAGAACCACACAACATTCCAGCAGAGGCAATGAAAGCAGATGTAGAAGCAACTGCGAAAATATTTCACATCCTCTTCAAGAAGATTCGGGATGAGGAGCAAGTACCATCAGATTGGAAAGAAGGATACCTGATCAAAATACCAAAGAAAATCGATCTCAACAAATGTGAGAACAACAGAGGCATCACTATTTTTTCAATATCAGGCAAAGTCTTCAACAGGGCATTGTTAAACAGAATGATGAACTTCGTAGACGCCCAAATTCGAGATCAACAGGCCGGATTTTGTAAGGATCGATCGTGTACTGACCGAATTGCAACACTACGGATCATTGTGGAACAATCAATTGAATGGAACTCACCACTCTACATCAACTTCATCAACTACAAGAAAGCATTCGATAGCGTGGTAAGGAAAACACTGTGGAGGCTTCTCTAAAACTACGGAGTACCTGAGAAAAAAGTTAACATCATACGGAATTCTTATGACGGATTTAACTATAAAATCGTACACAAAAGACAGCTAACAGACTCTTTGGAGGTGAACACCGGTGTCAGGAAAGGTGGCTAACTCTCAATCTTTCTCTTTCCCTTGGTCATCGACTAAATTTTGAAGAAGTCGACATCTGAAGGGAATCATGGTATCAACTGAACAATTAGAACGCAGCTGGACGATCTATCTCACACGCAACAACAAATGCAAGAGAAGACGACCAGTCTGACTGCATTCTCTGCAGCAAAAGGTCTCAACATTCTTAAAGGAAAAAGTGAATATCTCCGATGCAACACAACATGCACCAACCAAATCACTCTTGATGGAGATGCCTTGACGGACGTTAACACCTTTACATATGTGGGCAGCATCATCGACAATGAAGGTGGATCCCAAGCAGATTTGAAGGCGCTGTTTGGCAAAGTAAGTGCTGCATTTCTACAGTTGAATAATATCTAGAACTCCAAACAACTTTCAACCAGAACCGAAGTCAGGATTTTCAATACAAATGTCAAGACAGTTCTACTGTATGGAGCAGAAATTTGGACTACAATGATCCGGAACAATTGACTAATTTAGCAATTAAGATGCAAAACGTTGCTCTTACTATGGAACAGTTAAATTGTAGTGCGGAACTAAATTCTCTAGTTACTTGAGAGCGAAAAGATAGGTTCTTACCTCATCGAATGCGAGTCCAGTGGGCAGAGCTGGGAATAAAATGGGACGAAGAGGAAAGAAAGCCTACTTTCAACGAATTGACTGAATTAATGTGTCTCGTGCTAGGATAGCTAGTAGTAGATACGGAACTTTAGCCAATCGCGCTAAAACAGGACATAATACGGAGGCTATTCGTCATCTGCGTGCGAGACAGAAGATTACTTCGAATGCGTGGGAACGTACCGTACGCCCGTAACATAAGAAAGTTGTTTGTTGTATCTTGTTTGTCTTGGTTGTTCGTTTGCAGTTTTTTGCTCCAGGAATCTGTAAAATAGAAGGTAATTGTAATTATTTTAATTATTGTTGTTAGAACGACATTGGTCGTCTATTTGTAATAAACGAACTACATTTTGGTCGATTATTGCGAATTAAGAAAAAACTTTGATACCTAACTTTGGAATTCGATTTTGCTTTGATTTGGGATCGTGAATTGCATATAGATCGGCATATCGAACTACTAAGGAGCAAGGAGCAAAAAATTGGACGTAACAAAGTTTCTTCAATTTTCTTCTTGGTCGTTGGATACTGCTGCTTGTACAGCTGTGGCTACTAATGAAAATACTATTGATGATACTCCTGCGAGTAATAGTGATCGATGGAAGTTGAAAGACACTCATCGTCGTCGAAATGATCGTACGTTACGCTCACATACTGATACCCAAGCTAAGAAGCATGAGAATCAACATGATGCAACTATTATTAAAAAGCGTAAACTTCGTTCCCTTTCGGATGTTATGACCAGCAATGGAAATAGTAGTCATCAGAATCTTACTAGTGACAGCGATAGTAAAGAGACAGAAAGTGTGAGCAGTCCACCTATAGCGACTGGTCGATCAACTTAATCGAATGAGCCTTCTGATGTTTTGAAGTCATCGAACAGTGCCTCAAATGTTACGTTCATTGGAGATGCACAAGGTTGTGCTACTGTAACTATTCACACTCTGGTTGAGCGTCGATCAAGTGATGATGAAAAGGAAGTGTCTAATGGTAACAGTCAGTCTACAGTGTCGCATGATAACGATGTTATTGATTTGCATATGTCTTGTGTCTCTGAAACGGAACATGAAGAACAACAAGTGAGTTTATCGGTTTTGGATTCCGATACTTATGCTGTTCTTGCATGTAGCGAGATGAGTTATACAGAAATGATAGAATTTCACTCCACGGATGCTAGGGCAGCCAGAAACGACGCGACTTATCTGACAGAACTGAATCATGATGACGATGATAATAATCTGGATGTCACTGATGTGACAAATGAGTTGCCGACGACGATGAATGCTGATCAAACCTCCTCTGTATCAGGAGATGGAGAGTTAGATATTGTTCCTATGTTATGTCACTTAGAATCTTCGGGAGACGAGGAAATGTCAAAATTGGAAATCCCAGCTTTGCATATAATATATGGGTCAAGAGCTTTTGTTGATAAGTCAGCATCACGGGCATTATCTTATCTGCTGTTCGGAGCAAGTGGTGGTGGATTGACGATTCTGATTAAAAATGGAGCAGGTTATCCTGGCAGAAGAGTGATGTCAATCGTAAGCGTATGGTTCCATTGTCATTATCACAGAGAAGATGAAGAGAAGAAGAGTAAATACCACGCTGCTTAACAGATGTAATTTGGGAAGAATAACCTAAATTTAAAACAAAGGCCTAATTGGTAACACGACAACCGCATCACATACTAGGTCATCTCTCAGTTCCACTTAAATTATGGATTAGTACAAAGGAAAGAATAATTGTTTTCTAAATAAAGTGCTATGTATCATGTATCCGATTTCGTTTGAAATCATTATTTGTCAAAAGAACCCGTAAGCTTGTTAAACAGAAAACCATGTTCATCGATTGAAAAACATGTAATTGCGATTTGACATTACATTGATTTCAAGGTATTAGTCTGGATGTGTTTTAGAAACCTAAAGGACGAATTCTGACAAGTGAAGTTGGAAACTCTTCAGTTATTCCTGTTTTTAATGCCGAGTAATAGCTAGAAAATTTCGAAAAAGTGGTCCTACTTTTATACTCATCTAAGTATTCGATTTATTCTGATAGATTATACATGTAAACTGGTGACCTAATCTACAGGTTATTCATCACCGGCGAACGTTTGTCCACATCAAACATTCTAAACTACACTTAAATTAGAGTTAAAAATATACACTTAAAAGTAATAATCTGTGAGTCGTGCACATTAGTGCTACACGAAATACATGTTCACGAATTCACATTTTCCGGTACTCGTAAGCGCTCAGTTATCACCAAACACCAAAGTCATTTGAAAAGAAATTCAATGCCAATAAGCTTCCTTCGACCAAAAATCATGTTGAAATATATATTGCCAAAATAAATTTTAGCCTACTAATTGGCGAACATTCATCTTCTAACAAATAGTTTGAAGCTCCAGAATTTCGGTTAAAAAATACACTTTCTGCATTTCATAGAAGCTGCTATCAAAAAAGATATGCGGATAAGATATTCTATTTGTTCGTTGAAAGCAACGTGTTATATATGATTGCAGTGCTTTATGCGTGATACAGTCGAAATATACAAGGGGGCTATTATTGTCTTGGCCAAAAATATGGCATTCTTTACTGAATAATTTTCGCTTTGTCAACTTCAAATATTGTTTACTTGTTAAACATATTGCCTCATTGAACCGTGCTCGATAAATTAATTGGAATCATATTATACACGGTGATCAGCTTACAATGTTTATCACTTTAACAAATATATACACCTTATTATTTATACAATCATATCACAAGACACCAGTTCAATCGTTTATTTTGACCATATTGAGCCTGAACGTGCTCATATATATCAGTAAGGATTTTCGAACCCGTTAACAAAAATTGCCTATTCAGGCCGACAATTTGAAGTCAAATTGGTAACGTCAGTTTTTTGTATGAGGTGAATCAGTTTAAATTGTCACTGACGCGAAATGTCACCGAATGTTCAAATGCGATAATCTTCATAAATGAAAAACAATATTAAGAAGAAAAATTTGCAATTTGCTCGACATCAGCAACCGAGGCACACTGCTGAGCGTTTCAGAGGAAAATTCACTAGTCACCAGTGTGAAATTCATTGAAACTTCTATTTTCGTGTCACAATTGCATAACTAGTCGTAGTCTCAAGTTAACAAAACAAAAATCTTGAGAGTGAATGATTTGAGGATTTTGTACAATGTGCATCAAAATTTTGAAGTGGAATATGAAAAATTTATTTTATAATTTATTCATATAAGGGTAGTAAGTATTTTATTATCTAGCCAGTCCACCGTGAAACTTGCTCATATTTTATAGGTAACCTACTGAACACTTCAGGCAGGTTGCTTGTTACTCTAGGAGTAGAAACACATATATTTGTTGAAAAAGTTTGCTGAAAAATATAAGGCTAGTCTTTACAATGTGTAGTGGATTTAAATCAAACACTTGTGGCACTCGTATCAATGCTGTATATGATAATATTGTTGTCCCTTTCTTGGGACGTTTTTCCAACATATTCTGTATTGGGAATGAGATAACTGGTGAAAATTAAATTCAATGTATTTCTGTATCCAGTTTAGCGTTCAACATCTTCATTCTTGTAGCAGCATACTAGATTCGGATCATTAGCATAAAACTCTGCTCTTATAGAACTCACGGTATGATTTATATCATTTATTCACGAAATAAACAATAGTGGACCTAATGTACTTCCGTTCGTAACTGCACTGGGTATTTCTGTAGGTGTCAAAAGCCAATCGTAGTAACAAACAACTTGTTGATGAATGAATGACTGTTGAGAATGAAGCGTTACATGAATATGATGTAGTACCGATTCTGAATAACTTCAGTTTGAAAAGAAGCTTTTTGTATGTGTCTGTATAAAAGCTATCTTAAAGTTTAGGAAAACGACTGACACAAGAAGTGATTTGTTCTAATGTTACTTCAGATCACACGACCGAGGTCTCAAGAACACATGTTGTTAGATCGATATTAGATTGTTCGAGATATAATTATATACAAACCTGAAATTACATCCAGTTCTGCATTTTCAGTCGACTTGGAGATTGTAGATTTGAGTTACATTGTGATGCGCCTTTGATAGAAAGAAAATACTGAAGGGAATTACTTCGGTTTCCCGTTACATCATTTCACCTGAGAGACTTGAATGTGCATTGTAGATTTTCAGTTATTTCGAAGATGCACATCGAAAAGTGACGCGAAATATAACACAGTTGTCAAAAAGGATATCGGAATTTATTATCAGGCAATGTTTGACAGAATATGGAGTAAATGGATTTCAAGTTATAAAAATTATTATTATTATATGTAGTAACAGTTAACCATATTGTTTCCAATATATGGAGAACATCAGATAAAAGGGATGCTTTTCGGCCGACCAAAAATGTGGACGAGGAAATCATTGCAAAGTTTTTGTCAGTTCAGAAAAAACATAGCACATTCAGCTAAATTCATACACCTTCAATTCACAAATATTGAACTTTTATAAAATGATTATGTCCGAGTGCTCTGCAAACTGGAATCCCGTCGACCGACATATCACAGAGTTCGTTAAAAATGCATGCCTTGTCAGCAAGATTCAAAGTTGAATGCCGAAGTTCCGCCAGTTTTAATAAAATTTCTTGATCAATCATGATCAAATATACATGCTGATTTTGCTGGTTCAATCCACGGAAATGTGTTTTGAGTTTTGGTCGACGCTTTCTCAAAATGGACAGATATCAGAACCGCATCAGAACACATGCATGTTCAGACTTAATTGTGTGGATTATATGTGTAGCCTTCAGTATAGCAATCTGTAAAGAGTGATTAAGTGAATGGTTTCTAAGGAATAGCACGAAGAACAATGCTACAATTTTTTCAGCACGTCGGCTTGTTTACAATCTGGTCTTCCCTTTTTAAAGTGATTAGGTGTAATTGTTTGATCTGTTCACAGTTGTCGGTTAAAGATGTGGAACTTTCAATCCCCTATACGTGCTTTCCGAATGATATTCAGTATATTTTGAATAATCTCGTACAATATATTTTGGCAATACAGTCTTGAATTTGTCATTTTATCTGAAATAGTTTATTTTTTCAGGATATATATATACAAAGTTCGACGAGTGGTGTTTCAGAATGCAGGTTTCGTTAGATTTCCGGATGATAGGCAGGAGTCACACGTCGCTAGAGGATTTACCCAGTTCACAGATATTGATTTTCGTCTCCTGTAGATTGTCTGCTTTGATAGATTCATGAGATGTCACATGTCTTTTGTTAAAGAACGTTGACAATACGTCATATGAGCAGCAAACATATGCCTTTTTAAAAGGTTATTGAGCAAATATTTTGAGCAGAAAGATAATTTTTTTCAAGAAAAATGAGAAGGTCGAACCATCAGATATTTTTTGAGGCACAACAAACGTTTTAAGACACGTATTCTTTAGCGAAGTCGTGAATCTGTTGTCAGTAAGGTTGTATGCAACAGCATTGCGGGAAGGCATGATTCTTTTGTAACCTTTTCAGATACAAACTGAAAGATGTTAAGACTTTGGTTTATTTGTCGAAGTTCCTGTAATTATTTGAGGTCAATGTGTGCTAAATTTTCGAAGTCCTTGTTTATTTCTTCATGCAAGTTCATTCAAAGTCATCTAGCGCTGATATGGCTATTACCATTGGGACCGACTGTGTATCGATCCTTCTAACCCTGGTGGGTATCCGCTTCTGGAAAAATTAGTGCTTCCAGTCCAAAATGCTATGTATAAAATCCAAAATGGCTGTAGCCATATTAAATATCAAATCTAAACAATATATGTACATTTCAGAAACAATCATAAAAACTTCAATATAACTAGAAAATATAGAAATGATAACAATATACAATGATAAAATCTCAAAAAGGAATCAAAAAGAGTACCAAAATGTCAACAGAATGAGTCAGTCATATCATAACACAAATATATAGACATGGAGGGTTTTTCCAAATAACAAAACATTTAAAAAAGATTCTACAGGTTATAGTACTTCTGAATTCTGCGACTGTAGATTTACCCTGTGAAGAGTGGTTACACAGATTACTTGCTTAAGATAAAGAAATTTGTTGATCAGCGGCACACGTTTTTAGAAGATGAGGGCGCGAACCTAGGTTTAACAGATTTCGAACTTTTGCGTGGTAAGCAAGTTGGACACAGTGTGCTTTTGCTCAAAAGGTTGACCATGGTGGAAAACTGGGTGTGATAATTGCCTTTCAAATAAACGTAGAAGATCAAGAGTAGAATATATTGTTGTTTGCGTGTTTTATTTCCAAAATTACTGGAGATAGGGAGGGATTTTAAACATTACACGTTAAGTAATTAGTATGAGAAATATTATCAATCGATATGTAAGTTAAAACTAGTGATATAATAAGTTAAGAACGATATCAAATTATTCGGTTTACATAAAACTTTTCCGGACGCTGATATAAAAAATGTACATTTTAATTATCTGAAAGAGGATCGAATCTTAGGTGCATTTTTAACGAGTTGCTTTTTCCCATCACAAATATTTTCACAAATGGATATAATTTCTTCGCTTGGTTAAGATATAAGATATAATTATTCACAACTGTGAAGTTTCATTCAGTTTAGTGCTTTCCATCGATCTTTCAAATTATCTTTAACTGAACAGCAGAGACGGCAGATTTCACATATATTTTGATGCAGATATAATTGAAAAAGAATACTGAATGTAACTATTATTATCGGTCACGTCATTTAATCCAATGGACTTGAATGTGCATTGTATATTCCCACTAACTTCAACGAAGAACTTTTCGGAAGTTTACGAAAAACTTAACACAGTTGTGAAAGCGAACGTTAGAAATTTGGAGAAGATTTCTTTCCAGATGTAAAAATTATTGGAACACTATTGTCTTCAGTAACAACAAACAGTAACGTGGCCAATTGATAAATAACTGCAGAAGATTTAATCGACGAACCAAATGTACAAGTACTTAGAATGCTTTGAAGCGTTTCAGTTTCTCAAACATGTATATTGGGATATCATTTAATCCTGAATATCAAAACAAATTTTCAGTAAATCAGATGTGTGTTTTGCAGCATGTTTGGCACTTGATGCAGGCATTTCTTATTTCACAAACCGTTTGCCATATATGGAGACGATTGAATCTTCTCACTACAGCTCCTGGAATGTGGTTTCGAAAATATAATTCATTGAGTACATCTTGTAAACAAACGAATAATGATCAGTATCTGGATTCTTTTTACCGTTTGTGGCTAATAATTTGGAAGCTGGAATTGGTCACATGTCTGCTGATGGTAAAATATTTATTTTACTTTGGAGTGCGATTCACTTTGATATAATTGACTTCAAACTAACAGTGACTTGTTATGTCCTTTATTTCCGCAGAAACCACTTCTATGTGCTCCTAATTCTAGATTTTATGTTTTCGTGCTCCAGCTTCTCTGTTGATTTTTAGATCAAATATCTCACTAAGAAGGAGATTGACAGTAGTTGATTGATGGATTACATCAGTAAGCTATTTTATTGCTCCATCAATTTCATTGCTAAGTATTTTTAAGTATGAAATAAGCTCGGTTTGTGAGATTATCAAACACAAATTCCCTGGACGCTTGTAGAGTACAAATTTAGATCAAAATAAGGACCCTTTCGGTTTATTAGTAGTGTAAAGTACGACGGATTATGATAGCTTATTGTGTCAATGTTTCTATTGACTTCGCACCGTTTACTCGGTAGGTTTAAAAGGTAATTATATCAATCATATCAATCGACAATGAATTTTCTGTAAATATGATCCTTTTTTCTACCTTTTCACATATTTGAAATTGTCGTTTTCTCAATATTATATGTCTCATCGTATCACTTTAAACACATAGTTATTGCATTTCCGCTGATCAGTATATGAATATTTTTGTGGGTGAATAGGAACTGAATTACTTCGAACCACTTGGATCAGCTGAGATATATATTAAAATGGTTCTTTGTTAAATTTATTGACATTTTTAATAGTAAAGCAATTATTGTATGATTGCACCACGTTAGAAACTAATCCTTCTTATGTTGACGTATAAAAAATTTCGATTTTTGTTTTATTTTTAATGAATTTATTCACAAAAAACTGTTTGAGAAGTATCTAGTGACCAGACACACAGGAATCCAGAAACAACAATTATATCAGTTAATTTTATTTGTTTAACTTTCTAATAAACTGAATATATCCTACTTTTCAAATCTAAAAATATAAATTTAAAACTTTTAACTCCACCGCAGTCGACGTAACAAGAAATTAACGAAAACAAAAGGAAAGGTTGATTAATCTACAGGTTACATTTTGACGCCACATTTCATCTCAGAAAAAAAGTTACGCAAAAACAATTTTAGACTATCCTCCACTATTTTTATTGACAGATTCGATTCTCATTTTCAAAAAACAATCATAGTTTGATGAGTGGTATTGGTAAAATCATTGTTTTCTTTGGCTGTCTATCTGGTTTCTTTGATGTTCTCCTCCTTGGTCTTTTAGTTACATTATTGATTTCCGTTTCGTTTAAAGGCTGTGGAAAATAGAATAGTTCTTGACTGATGCCCAATGAACTGCAGTTAATATATACAAATGATTTGTTCAAACAAAATCGTATTTCCTCGATAAAATATTGCGAAATCATGGAAAGACAGATTACTGATTGTACTTGCCAAATAACTACAACTAAAAAATCCGTCTATCAATTATTTATGGAAATTCAAAAAAAATCTAACAATTTGTAAACAGATTTCTTCCTGAAAATCAATACTGTAGTCGATGAAAAGCATATTTAGTCACTAGTAATACATAATGTAACAATAAGGCGATCAATCAAAATATAACTGGGTTGATTGAAGCCTAATAAATTCTTGAGAAAACTTACTTTACCCCGTTCTCCCCTGCAAGGTAACCAACCTGAAAAACCGAATTCTTTCTTCAGTACAGCTTGTAAATATGTTCGCTATGTAAATAAAACGATAAAATAAACATTTGTTGAAAGTTTTTATTATTGTTGCAGTTATATCTTGAAATGACTTTACCTTAAAAATATAATCTACATTCCTAACAACATGATATCTTAAAGAATACTCACGTAGTACTCATTTCTTAGGGAGCCAAAGAGAAGTTTACACTATACAGTTGGTAAATGATATATGGATTTTTTTGCATTACACTACTCTACAAAATCTTTGGCTCATACGCATCTCATCTGTTCATGCGTGTTGACAAATATACTTACATTATAAATTGTTTCATTGCTGGAAACAAAATTCTCCGTCGAAGTGTGCTGTAATAATTGAAATTAGGCGAAAAGATTTGAATGGTATTCGATGATCTTATCATGTTTATCGATAAACATAAATAATCTGACTGTTGCGGATGAATATTGTTTTATTTTGATAAGTGAATATAGGAAATAGGGTGTATCAAGCATTTGGTCATGATTTCATCAACTTCGTGATGTCGCTGTGTCAGTATCATATGTACTTTGATACTTATTAGTGCTTTCGCGAAATTTAGATCTTTTTGCCTTTCGTCATAACGTTTGAAATTCTGAGAATATTGTATGACGTGTATTTTTGAAAGTGCGACATGTTCCACAGTTTTATTCGAATACAGCATTCGTCATATACGTTACTAATGAAACAAAGCATGCACCTTAACGTAGTTTGATTGTTTCGAATGCTTAAGTCCAAATCCCTGATAAATGTAAGTGGTTTATGTAAGTGATGAAGGTTTTTCTTCAAGAATGAATATTGATCCATATATATTACATTAAGTTAAATAATGTCATATGACAATCAGTAATATATAAAACTAGTCATCGAATAAAGATAAGCTTCAAATAAAATCACATACTTTTGAAGATCTGTTTTGTTATATATGTTAAGAGCTGTTTTGAAATGGCGAAATACGCCCTTGATTGTAGTAGGTAGAACAGCACACTGTCCATGCTTCTTAAATTCGCGTTCCTTTAAAAAAAAAATGTGAATAATGTATTGAGTTATTTTCTAGGAAAATAATTCAGAACGTATAATTTTCAACAAACTCCGTCATGCGAGATGAAATGTGAATGAAATTGGATTGAAAATCGTTTAGCTAGTCTTTGAGTCGAACTAAATTTACAATGGATAAGAAGCAAATACATTTTTATATCGACTGAAAATAACATTGTACACTAATTTTTTAAAAGTGGTCAGTTAAAATTACATTAAAAAGACTTTCAGCAATTTGAAATGAAAATAATATCGATTATTTTAGCCCAAAATTAGAATAAAAGTAAGTGATGTACACCATCTTATCTAAAACGAGGGTCTTTGTTTTTCGTGAATATCGATTTAGGCTTTCCTTGTGAAAAGAATTAATCGGGTGCAAATCAAGTTCATACTATGATGGGTGCAGCCATTTATCTTTATGTACTGATAAGGTGTGTGGAATGTGGTGCCTTTATGTGAGCTATGAGATCAAAAACCTGCTACATTGCTAGAGAAGCTAAACGAGGATAATTAAGATTTTTCTCGGCTCATTTGATTATGCCTACTCTTGCCGTGTAAATAAGAGCAAGATCTTGGCTTTGACCTCGATATATTGATCAAAAATGCGGAAGGCGACAATGACTCACTTTCAATTCGTGTTTGATTTCATACTTACGGTCATTTTGCTTTCGCATGACAATATAAACGAATACCGATTCATCTTTTATTCACTTTCAAGCGAGACATGCCTAAACTTAATCGAACAAGAATATAATCTAAATAAGATCTCGAGATAATGAAAAGCTGAAAACAGGGTAAGACAATAAAGTGCATTTGTCAATCTTACCAAAATTCTTTCTTTAGAGAACAATCTTTTATACACGGCCATTTGTAATCTGGTTCGGGCCGCAATGGCTGAAATAAAATGAAGTTTTTCTTGTGAGCTAGGTATTTTTCAACAAATTTTCAATCAAAGTGCCATTTGAATGAAATGTAAGAATTCATACTCTTTTTCTGAATTACTTTGTTTGTAATTGAGCTGTAAAGTTGAGATTCCTTTTCAGTTTTGCATATTTTAGATATTCTAATCACAAAATACTCAGCTAAGTTATTGATCAAAACTATGATGAAACTCTAAATGTGGCAGTCTTAATAAAAGGATAATGAAGAGTCACCTACGTTTCAGTTTTTGAAAGTTAGATTATTTAAATATTATAAAACGTAGCTAAATTTAGATTATTTCTCACTTTCGTGCTTTCAACACTTGAATATACTTTACGGCTTATCTCATTTTACTTCTGAAATCTACAAATCGGTGATATGGGTCAAGATTATTATTATTACTATTATTATTATTATTATTATTATTATTATTATTATTATTATGAAACGATATTTACATTTAAAGATGAATGTAGAAGTCTATAATACTGTTTCAATAAAAATATACATTAGTAATCGATCGGTCGCCTGCACGGATATATATGGATTAATATACAGAAAGAACTTATTTCTCATCATTCTATTTTCTTCTTAAATTAGACAAAAAACAAGTATTCAACAACATAGAATACCTGTGATCTTTTAACCAGTCAGTAGTTCTTATGTCACTGAATCTATCATCGAGTTTGAAAAATAATCAGTCTCGTTAAATAACACATATACTCAATTGTGACATAAATGATATCAAAAGGTATGAAAAACAATAGTTCACTGTTATTGATCTGATGTAAGATTAGTAAATTCTATCCTTGGTGATAGAGTCGTAACCATAATCCATAATATCAAGTAATCAAATGGCCTGATCAATTAGAATTTCGATTTAGAAAATACATACTGTTTTAAGGAATACACTTATTGAACAAGCAGGCTTTCCCACCAGTGATCAAATCACTTATCATGACGAAAGACTGCATACAGTTCAATGAAATCACACTATTTTTCAAGCACATAAATTACATGAAAATCTTAAGGAATATCATTTGATTCATACGATGATGCAACTGAGTATCTGACAGCTGAATCAGCAAATCATATTTCAAGAATTCTTATTAGTCTTAGGCTTCTCAACAGTGCAGAGCATTTGATGAATGAAAAAACTGAAAAAAATAGTAGGACTGTACAATGTAAATTCACTTGATCCTTGTACGAAAAAACTAAAACTATTCATATTTACTAAGATAAACTACAAATATTGATTATTTTACCATCAGGCAATTATTTATTCACTATTTGTGCATATTTTGTTTATGATAGCTTCAACCACAAATTTTTATAAATAACAAAATAGGATGAGCAAACACTGCATTCGACTCAAAGCTATAAGTGTCAAATTGAATTCCACTGTCTCTCTGCACCTTGGTGTTACGTTTGGCTAAATTGGAGGCCTCAAAAACAGAAAAACAACAAACATTGGGATTTTTGAGTAAATGCACTATTAAGAACAGACAATTATTTGTCATATAATATATGGAAGTGCAATAGGTGTGAGGGTTTCCAACTAGGTTGATTTTATTAACTTATGTTTTCAAGATACACATAGGACGAATAAGCTGATCACAACAGCCTAAATAAATTAAGCTACTGTTAAACACAAATTTCATCATTTATTTCAAAAAATAATTCTTATAGTAAGAAATTTTATACGTTTTCTAAGTATCTCAAATGCATTTACAAAACATTTAATAGTATTCTAATACTGCAGCACAAGTCCATTCAAATGATGAAATGTATTGCATTCTAATAATCTTATGCATTTGAATTTTAAAGTATTTGTGTCAGCTTAACATCATACAACGGTTTTATGCAAATTTGTATGGCTATCACACATGCGATGTCATCAAATTCAATGGATTTCCACTAATTGGCGACTGGAAACGTTGTCAAAATTCTGATTCAACTTCTATTCTACAAGAAATAGTAGATTCATCGAATAACGTGACCACTCTACTCTCGTTTATGCGATTAAAACGTAAAAATTTTATTGTAGTTTTGATTCCTTTGTCAAAAAAGTCTTATAAATACAAATTAGTCGCTCCTGCTACAGTAGTAACATTCGCCTATTGTGAAATAATCTTACCATAGTCCATGAATTGTGAAAGAATTCGATCCATTCGGTATTGGGCGCTAAATTAGAGGCGAAAAATAAATATCGAATGATGATTTTTAATATACGTTATCACTGAACATTCAGAATGTGTATCAAGTGTCCTAATATTTCAGGAGAAATTACAACTCAAAGAAGGTATGTCATCCATACTGCATACGATGTAGATGATTCATGATTTTTCTCGATCGTACATATTATAGTATAGGTACATGACGATTTATATGGAGAAACGTCTTAGTCATTCACATGATCCAATATGAATCGTAACTGGATTACGTAATTGTGAATTGATGTTGATGTTGGTATAACCTGATACTTTGATAAGAACAATATGCTGTAACTTGATCTGGAGATGTAAGTTTGCTGAAAAGCAATCAAATTAATTTTTTCGCTATTATAAACAATGTATTAAATGTAGCAATTATTACAGTGATAAAATTATGTCGGTTATCACGAAAAAAAAATTAATATATAGAAATGACAATATGTAAGAGGCCAGGTTAAGCCAAACAGTAAGAAATCCCACTTTCTGTCCCATTTTATCCTCTTCTTTGCACTACTCGCAGTTGTAGTGATTGAAAGAACAACCAGACAAATTATTCTAAAAATAATAAATGAAGTAACAATAAGCAGGATAAGCAAAATATCATTCGAATTTCAAATACAAGAAAACGTTATCTGAATGTTCGAATAATCACATATCGGAAATCATAGTTTTATCATGTTTGATAATAACGCACTACTTTAATCTTTGATAGATGAGGATTTCAAACGACAGTATTTTGGACAACATTATTCGATTCCGAAGAAATTACCTCAATTATAGTGTACAAATCTACGTGGGGTTCAAAATATCCTTGTTGACATTCAATATCGGAAATGTGCAAAACCAATATTTACCATATGAATGAACAATTGATTTTCGACTTACGATGCGCGCATTGTCTATCAACAAATTCTATGATCAGTGAAAATTGAACGGCTTATTTAGATTTTAACTGACGGCAATTAACATAATATATATGTATGTATATAATACTGGATTATTTCAAAATGTTTTCTAATCCCGTAAGTCAGTGATGTCATTGTATACAATCTGATGAACTTCATTCACACAATGGCTTCATATTTAGTTTTAGTAAGTAACTATATTGATACAAAATAATATTCATTTCACGGTGATATTATCACATTTCCTAACTTTGAACGTTTTCTGATACTACGCAAAAATATTTGTGCGAATGGTTCAAACGAAACCAATCGTAAGAGTAACTCAATCTAAAACATCAAGAATTGATTGCTGAAAATAAAATTTGTGTGTGAAGAATTATAGAAATGCTGAGAAATCATCAGCTAGGAACAGCTATAAAGAATAATGTTAAATTGCACCGAACAGCATTATATTGTATATCCTGCTAATCAATCGTATTACACAGTTTATCCAGAAAACCGTTATTAGATAACGACGAGCGGTGTATACATCAATACAGAGTGCAAAACCTCTGTGATCGCTTCTCAACAACAACAAAACAACAGGTATTCGAAGCAGGTGTGAATCGATTAATCATAACCAATCATCATATTTTACTTTCAGAAGATCACAAAAGTTTTAAGCTTCCATAGTAAACTTTTCACCGATCAGCTTTTCTGAAGAAATTCAGTAAAAGTAAAGCTGATTATCCGCTGATGGAAAAATTTTAATATTTCTCGATTACAGGACATTCATGTCCAACACATTCATCAGATGAAAAGTCAGGGGAAAATTTATTCTGTGCATATATTTTCATGTAGTTTTTCTAGGGAAAGTGATATGCAACATTTTTCCTTCCATCATCACTTTTTTAAACTACATGAGCATTTTATTTATTGAGGGAGTAGATGTGAAATGAAGATCGCATCAATATTACACTGATTTTGATTTGTTTGTTTATCTGGACTGATAGTGTGATGTAGAATTTATTTCGCAGGCGGCTGTCCTAATCGCGTCCAATAGAAACACACCGGTACGACTCTCCTAGATACCCGTCCCAGCCAAATCAGAAAGCCGAAAATTCTAGGAGAAAACCGTCTCTATTGTTATAAAAAATGGAAATACAGAGACTTACGATGTTTATGTTTCTTCCAGGACTAAATTACTCCGTAGAGTATCTATTACAATAGCTAGTAAGTGACACTAAGTTCAGCAGCCACTGCGTCTATCCAAAAATGTGGCGGTAGCCATATTATATCAAATTTAAACAATATATGTACAATTCAGAAGCAAACACAAAAACTTCAATATAGGTACAAAATATGGAAAGAATAACGACATACAATGGTAAAATCTCAAATTGGAATCAAATAAAATACCAAAAATGTCAAGAGAAAAGGTCCATCAGGTCATAGCAAAAATATGTAAACATGGAGGGATTTTCCCAAAAACAAAACATTCAAAAAGAATTCTACACCGGCCCGCAAAATCCCTCCATGCAAAAACAGCAAGCGTTAACGACACCTTAATTAGGGTTCCCATGTTATCCCCTAATCCACACCGGAATAACGTGTAGGACTTACAGCAGTACGCCTACCCGCCATCCAACATGGATATGACCTATCGCGCTAACTAGATACCTATACCTTCCCATCAGGCCCTTGATTCCCCTATCTATCGTTGAATGACCTAACGGTAGTATAAACCTTCCCCAATTAACCCATACGAACATGAACAACGCGTCGCAAACCTGGTCATATCCTATCCAAGGACTACATTCTCTATCGTGGGGACGAGTCGCCAATCCACCACCACTTGCTCTGATCAGCAGATACCATGAAGTCCGTGATGCCAACTTATCAACAGAAGTTTTTGACCCATAACTAATATGCAAGGGTGAGATTTCCAATTTTGACATTTCGTCGTCTCCAGAAGACCTTAAGTAGCATGACGTAGGATCAATATTTATCCTTCCATCTCCTGATGCAGAGGAGGTTTGAACAGTATTCATCATCGTCGGTAACTCATTTGTCACCTCAGTGACTTCCAGTTTATTATCAACGTCTAAATGATTCCGTTCTACATTAGCGTCCGTTTCCGCGGCACAAGACATATGCTCAACAATAGCATCGTCATCACACAGCACTGTAGACTGTCTGATACCATCAAACATTTTCTTCTCATCATCACTCGACTGACGGTCAACCGTAATAGGAACAGTTACAGCTGCACAACCTTGTGCACCTTCAATCAACTTAACCTTCGTGACGAGGTCCCACGGCGTCGAAACACTAGGAGGCTCACTCGATGAAGTCGATAAACTAGTCCCTATAAGTGGACTGCTGACACTTTCTATATCCTTATTATCACTGTGACTATTGAGGTTCTGATGGCTACTATTTCCATAGCTAATCGTAGCATCCGTAAGAGCATGAGGTTCAGGCTTTTTAGTAATAGTAGCATCATGTCTCCTAGGCTTCTTAACCGTTACTGTATCACCATCACTTATCCTAGAAGCTACTCTAGGTCCAGTTATATAATTTACCCTAACTGAAGGGTTCCGAAAATAAGCTTTATTCCGTTCAGTCAATCCTGTCTGGGCTTTATTCATATTTGCTGAACTCACCAACCTCTGATTACTCGAATCCAAATTACCGTTCCAGGCCTTTCGAGCAGCTAAAAGGCTTTTATCGTCACACACTTCGGATCCATCTTGATGCCTACCTTTTTCACCTTTTTCTTTCTTTTCTACACTTAGAAAAGCCATCTTATCTGTTACACCATCCGGCTTCTTACGAGGACACGCATCAAGAGAATTTACATCGTTACGGTCACGTACTCGTACTTCATCAGGGTATGCTTTCGTGATATAATTGACAATTCTCTTATCTTCCGAGTATGCTTTAGGTAGAAACGAAGAATCCGAATGTCTCGCACGCAGACCACTATTAGCTTCCTTATTATTTCCTGTTTTAGCCTGATAAGCTAATCTTCCAAACCTACTACCAGCTATCTTAGCACGAGACATAATAAATTCCGTCAATTCGTTAAAATTGGGCTCTCTCTCCTCTTCGTCCCACTTGAATACTAGCTCTGCCCACTGGGCTTGCATTCGACGAGGTAGGAGCCTTACTATTCGTTCTAAAGTAGTCATAGAGTTAAGTTCAGCTGTACAATTTAACTGTTCTAAAGTTAAAGAAGCATTTTGCATTTTAATGGCCAAGTTCGTCAATGATTCGGGATCATTAAATTCGACATTCCCAGTTCTAAATAAGTCCTCTAAGGTTTCTCGCGCTATCACATGTGACTGCCCAAAAAGCTGTTTTAAAATAACCTTAGCTCTCTTATATCCCGCCTGTGGGTCCATTATAAGACAGCCTTCGATCGCATTTTTCGCTTTTCCCTTACAATAATGAATTAAATACAATAAACGAACTTGATCATCCTTGATTCGAGGTTCTATAAACGTCTCTATCTGTCGTATGAACTTAAAATAGTCGCGAGACCTTCCATCAAAATATGAAAGTTCAACCTTAGGTAATTCTAAACCCTCTATCGATGACTTACGTATCTGATCGGTCTCTGGTACTTTAGGACTCTCACTTAATCCTGATTCCTTAATGCCTGCCGAGGGTGACTTACAATAATAAATATCAGACATAACATGAGGATTACCCATAAAAAGGTTATTATCAACGACTTGCCTAGAGCCCTGTGATCCGTCGAGCTCTTCCACCCTCCTCACGTGTGATTTTTTTCGGTTTGACATCATAAATAAAGTCCAGTAAAGACAGTAACGATACAAAATAGAATAGATCCAAAATTCAGTTCAGAATTAAGATAAACGATTAAAATTCCAAATGTTTCCTTGTAATTCTTAATAATCCAAGCAGATCCAAATTATCTGCGTTCTGGTAAATATTTCCAAGTATAATTCACGCAAGAAGAGCAAACATCAGACTGTAGAATTTATTTCGCAGGCGGCTGTCCTAATCGCGTCCAATAGAAACACACCGGTACGACTCTCCTAGATACCCGTCCCAGCCAAATCAGAAAGCCGAAAATTCTAGGAGAAAACCGTCTCTATTGTTATAAAAAATGGAAATACAGAGACTTACGATGTTTATGTTTCTTCCAGGACTAAATTACTCCGTAGAGTATCTATTACAATAGCTAGTAAGTGACACTAAGTTCAGCAGCCACTGCGTCTATCCAAAAATGTGGCGGTAGCCATATTATATCAAATTTAAACAATATATGTACAATTCAGAAGCAAACACAAAAACTTCAATATAGGTACAAAATATGGAAAGAATAACGACATACAATGGTAAAATCTCAAATTGGAATCAAATAAAATACCAAAAATGTCAAGAGAAAAGGTCCATCAGGTCATAGCAAAAATATGTAAACATGGAGGGATTTTCCCAAAAACAAAACATTCAAAAAGAATTCTACATGTGAACGATCAGTATTCCATAAGAAGGAAGAATTTACTTCAGTTAGAAAATCAATCGTGAGGTAACAAAACAAGTTCTGTCGACCTAATACGTCTAAATGAATTACTTATCGACTTCGCCTAGTAAACACCGTTCTCAAAAATAGCATTTGTTTTCTCACAACAATCGGGTAGAAAGAATGCCACTTGAATTAGTCAAAGAAAATAAACTATCATATATTTCTGTGTCATGCTGTTATGTTTTATCAATAAAGTTTAACCGACAGCGGCGGATTTCTCTCCGCTCATTTGTATAGACTGTCAAAAAAAAACGTTTCAATGCGATCGTTAGATAACAAAAATGTCACATTATGAAGCTGCCGTCTCATTCAAGCAAATAAGAATTCACGTTTCGTGATGGTTATACAATTTTTGGGCTTGTTCACTGACGTATTTATTTTCACTTGATTTTTCGTTATTGGTAACTATACCAAACATAGTTGGATGAGTGAAATTTTAATTTATGGTGTCATTATGTTATAAAAGCAGTCATGTAATAAAACTAGAAACGGAATATAATCTTACATCGATCTATGCAACACGTAACACTAGAGACAATTGATAATATATTCTTTATAAAATAAAATCGTGGTACAAGTGTCATGCCTGTTTAAAGGCTAAAGCATTTTGTTACAAGCGATGACACATTGACTGTTAGTGACGTTTAAGATATCAGTGACTGATGTGACATTTGTAAAAAGGAAATCGACCGGAACAGTCACGTGGTGCCACGTTTTCACCAAGCGACTAAACTTTGGAAGACCACAAGGTGAAGTTCAAGTGTGATGTTTTAATTCAGGAGTGAATTCGAAAGAAACACTTCAGTTGAACTCTGGTATAAACGTATATTCACGCCAGGTGCCCTTTGTATGAAACAAAATAAACTTGAATAGATAAATAAGAAGACATTTTGTGAGATAGTACCATGTTATTTGTGTAAATACAGTTTTGAAGATGAGGTCAAAATTTCTTATTTAGCATGACATTCACTCACTAGAACCATGGTAAACAAAGGTCAACATACAGTTGTTTCTGATAACATAAAGTTGGACTTTTCTGATCAATCAAGATAGCTTCGAGTAGTTTCAGTGTGTGTGGGTTTTGATAACATGTCACAAATCTAAAGGCTGATTTTGGGTCAATTTGATGACCACTCATCATTAGATGTTTTGCAATGGACGAGGCTAGGTTTCTTGATCGATGTTAAAATGATGGGCTAGGTTGTTTAATCATGGATTTGAATAACCATTTTGGATTAATCAACCTAGCCCATCATCTCAAAATCGATCAAGAAACCCAGCCTCGTCCATTGCAAAACATCTAATGATGAGTGGTCATCAAATTGACCCAAAATCAGCCTTTAGATTTGTGACATGTTATCAAAACCCACACACACTGAAACTACTCGAAGCTATCTTGATTGATCAGAAAAGTCCAACTTTATGTTATCAGAAACAACTGTATGTTGACCTTTGTTTACCATGGTTCTAGTGAGTGAATGTCATGCTAAATAAGAAATTTTGACCTCATCTTCAAAACTGTATTTACACAAATAACATGTTGCTTGTATGTGACTGACCAGAAAGCACGAAATAGTACTATCTCACAAAATGTGTCTTCTTATTTCTCTATTCAAATTTATCAAAGGGAACCACTGTTTTGAACAAAATAAACTGTCGTGATATATCAGTAAATGTACACACAATGTAAAACAATGTGGATTACAGTGATGTGATGTGTGTCGACTGAACAGACTAGGCATGTTGCTAGTACATTGAATTTTATAGTCCAGTAATGATCGCTATGTTTGTTAAAATTCGATCAATTTGCCATACGTTGATGTCTGAGATTTCGTGACCTTAGTTATGTTGCCCGAATGTTGATCTCAGTGCATGTCTGAAATAGCAAACGCATGGTTCAATCTTCAATCATACAAGTTTAATAGTAATAAAAATATAGCATACTGCGCCCATGATTTCATGCTAAAAACACAATCGTGACACAGACGCTTAAACATTAGTAATAAAACTACATCACATACGCGTCTCTTATCTTTTCACTTGTGAATATGTAATAATGCAATAAAAGTTTAGTTATGTTTGAAATAATCTTCTCTGGATAATTTTTTTGGTTTGATTTGAAATTATTTGATGTCAGAAGAACCCGATAACATGTGAAACAGATCATCATATTCATCGATTGAACACCCTATAACTAGTACGTGACATAACAACGATTTTTTTAAACCAACTAGATATTTTGCAGATATCGAAGGGCAAAATTTGGTGATCGTGTTAGCCCTTAAATTTTCTCAATATGAACTACCACGGGTGTATATAAACTGTCTGATTAATCAGTGAATCCATAAAAGCGAACATTTAGACAATATAACGAATTTTGGTAGGCGTCCACACCAAGGTTATTACCCTACACTAACATTTGATTGAAATGCTGACATTTATTCAAAAAAATCTGATACACATGCACTTAGTTAAGATCCAAGTTTCAGGTTTATGAGTTCTCATTTTTAGGTATTCCTAAGCACTTTGTTATCTTCAGTCTTTCAAGACACATGAAAAAGAAACTCCATAGAAATTGACAGGCATGTTTCTTCATGATGCCATTATGTCATATCGTATGAATAGGTTTCGTTACCGATTTCATTCAACTAGATAACGGCTAATCGTGCTGATGCTTCTTTGGATTCATACAATTATTTCAGAACAGTGTCACAACTAACGAAAAAGTAAAGTGGTTTGTTGTTGTTGTTGTGATATAGTGAACTAGATCACTTGTTCTATCTTCACAAAGATGCTGAATATGACTTTGGAGGTGATAACATTGTGTGAAATTTACCATAATCAGTAGATTCAAATATATTTATATATCCTTCCAGTTAAATTATGGATATGCAGTCATATGTTAGATGCGTTAATCAAAGTGGGACATAAGCAGTTGTTTTAGTATCAGAAAATAATCCATCAACCAAAGCATTTATGCGCTGGACATGATGAGACACATAGAAGCTCCATAAGTCAGATAGACCTAAGACATATGAAACTATTTAGACACATTTGCAGTAAACATGACTATCAACAATCGCGAAACGAATATTTCTCACGAATGTGAATATTAGAATTCAAACATATTAAAACATCATACAGACTAAAACCAAAGTTAAGCGATTTGACCGTATTCTACGTTGAACAGTGTACGAAATCTAGAAATCTTTGAATATGAGTCAATAAAATGATGCCTAATAACTGATGAATTATAATGTTAATTGTTGTTCTTTTGTCAAGTTTACAACGAAACAGATCTCAGTTACCATTCATATAACGCTTTCAGATAGATGCGTCTGTTTAAATATATAATTTTTCAGATGTATGCGGAACTATTTGATTCACCTTTCTAGAATACATTGCTATGATTCAGGTGTGAAGGTGTCAAATGACATGTGTCTTCAGAGTGTTATTATTGACTTGGCCAAAAACACATTGTACTGTTGACTGAAGAATATTTCCATTTTTCAAATATTATTCAGTTAATAAAGATGTTGTCTCATCGAACAATGTTTGATGAATTAATTGGAGTCAGAACCTTTATCTTGATCTAGTTTAATTTTTTTCCGTCGAAAGACGTTCAACAGAATAAGGAGTCTATATTTTACAAAATGACATGATTTATTTTATCAGTAATGTCGCTCGACCCATAACAAATCTTTTGTCGTCCATTTATATCACATCGAAACAACAAATAATTGATTCAATGATTGTTAGTTTTGAAACCGTCGACAAAATAGTCGCTAAAAAACTGCATCTCTCTTCTTACTACAGAACATTATCACAACATACATTGAACGGATGTCCGGATAAGCTTAAATGATTTTGACTGTCCTAGGTAATTCAGTTACTTACACTTACATGGGTGTACTGTGAGGGTTTGCCACAGAACATTAATTATAATATTTTTATTTTACAAATGTCTCGACAAGATAATTCAGTCGAGAATATCTACAGTAACAGACTAACAATACCTAGATGCGTGTGCATCAAGGCTTTAGGAGGCGAAACGTCAGTGAGTTATTTGAATTTACAGGGTTATTGTACGGTTGGTGTAATATAAATATCATTTTTCACTAACGAAGACATAAAAAGGGAAAAAGATGTCATGCATAGCCTGGGTTAAACTCTGAAAGTGGTAACTTTTTTTCACGTTGTATATTGTTTTCCGGAAATTTATCATACGTAGGGTATTATACTGATTTAGTTGAATTTATTATTTGTATCCGATGCATTTTGCTTCTAAAAAGCCAACCTTCAACGTTTTTAGTCATTCAATAGATAGTAGTCGTTTGATAGTATTTTTAACTTCTGAATACACTAGTTTAAGCCTAATTATTGACTGACAGAAACTCTTACACCTCATAACTAAACCTCTTATCTTTAAAATCAGCCATATGTTTGAAGTAATAGAAGAGTTAATACACAATAAGTTATACCCTTAGACATTCGAGTTAACTGGACAAGCAATTATCACACCTAACTCTCCATTATGACAAATAATTCGAGCAAAAGAGAAATGTCTCCAAACTTTAATTAACCCAAAAGATTAAAATCTGCAAACCCTATGTCGGATGAATCTTTACTAATTATTCCAGTGGTGAAACTCGTACATATAAGAGATACTATACTCAAGTATACCGAAACATCTACACGGAAAATACTTCAATATAATCTTGTGAAGCCGAAATCTATAAGCTCACAAAACAAGGGGTTGAATGCTACATCCGAACCTGTTAATAGCAGTAATAAGCATGGCAGCAAGAGACGGTGGTTATAAAACTCACTTGCCCAAACAACGATAAGCTCAACCTGTAAGCACCCCTCATGCATTTCTGGGACACGAAAGTCATGAAAACCTCGAGAAATTGGTCGAAGCGAAATAAATCCGGGATTTTGTAGCTGAAGAAGTTACTGAAAAATAATGTCTTCCTGCAATGCGATTGCATGTAACCTCGTCGAACGCACATCCTCGACTTCGCTTAAGGATACCTGTCTACAAGCGTGTGGTATGGCAATCGTCAGTTTTCAAGTCACACGCCTCAGAAAAAAATCGGACAAATAAACTTGACCCCCTTCTGTTCAAATTTGGCTGCTGCAACGACGCCAAACAATCCATCCGTTTGATCATAAATATAAGCTCATCAACCTTATACAAAGAGAAAATTTGTTAACGTCGTGTAAGAAAAAGAGAAGTTACTGCACATGTCCCAAAAAATAACACACTTCCAGCTTAATCTAATTTATTTGGGAATCGATCCCCAAAATATATTGCACGTGAGTAAACGATAGAAACAGACGTTTTTTCGAATAACACGTCCAGGGTACCAAAACATTTACTCACACCCCATCCTTAATACCCGTGCATTTATTCACAAAAAGCTGCGAATGAAAACTCTTTGAATCCTGCTCTACCGAGCTAGCTGGTAAACATGACTCCCAAATTAAGAAAAGGCCATAACTTATGGCACTCTTAAATGGCAAACCCTCCCCAAGTAAAAACAATTCCTTTTAAATTTAACCCAAGTAACTAGCTGTGCCATCAAGACATTACTATAAACAGTGGTAAACTGCAATGTAAGCCGAATCAAAACGTTTTGTGGATACAGCCAACTGTGGTACCTCTTTCCCGACATAGAGTCCACGTCATTTCATACCACATACTGAATATAAAAGCACTCTCCTCGCTTAATCTCAAACAGACAACATTTTCCCCCTTTCTCACGGGCTAACAATCCCTCATGTCCATTTCAGTAATTTACTTAACATGTCCCTCCCACTAACTCCTCATATCACACTCACGTAGATCATAGTAACTGTTTTACTCGGGAAACCCAGATCTAATTTAGATCAGCAGTACATTTGTTTAATATGTCTTATAATACTTGTTCAATCTGTAATAAAAAAACAGATCTAGTCATGTTTGCTACTATCTGCCAGCCATCACTTATTATGATAACTGATGCATGGACCTGAAGTAATATTTCTGATCCTACTACATCTAATAAAAACTATCAACCTGTTTCGAAAAGATAGGTTATAAGGGAGAGGAAAAGGATGCCACAAATATACCCACTCCAGCCTAAACTTATTCTTATGTGATATATCGGAATTAAACAAATTGCCAGATTCTGTGTGGATCGTTCTGAAACCCTCAAATGCAGTTTCCTTACTGTTCGGTTGCGTCTACCGACAGCCTAATGCACCAACAGGAGATCTAGCACTATTGCAAAAATGTTCACCTTTGCTTCATACCTAGCGTTCACAAGCAAGGCTATTCGTTAGGACTTCAACATGCCTCGAATCTCTTGGTTTCCAGTCAAAGCACCTAGACGATCGGAATCATTTACTGAATGCTTAGAGCTTGAAGAGTAGACTCAACATGTTAACGGCCCAACCAGAAATGGAAATATATTGGATTAGGTTTTCATCAGCAATCGCATTCCTCTCACTGTTAAGGTCGGAAAAACGTTCTCAAGTAGCAATTATAATATGGTCATTTGCAGCCTTCATATAGGAGCTACAACTATCAAATGTAAATCCGTAACACTTAGTATGTACTTTCGTAGAATTAATTGGTCAAACTTCCGGAATTGCATCAGAAGCATTGAGTGAACTTGCTACTTTACCGCACACAATATCGACGAGCTAATGAATGTTTTTTGTCACAACACAAATAGCATTTTTAACAAATTTGCACCCTTAGGATCCTGGAGACCCGGAATTCCGAAGTACTTAAGTATGCCAATTCATATACTAAAACGTCTTCGAAGACTTGTTTCCAGACTTCATAACTGTATAGACTTCTCCTCATTGGTAACGACGACTGTAATATGTGTCGAGGCAGTCACAACATGTAATAAAAAGGCATTCACACAGGAAATGCGTGCTGTTCAGCTGAACAATGAATCCTCTGAACTTGTAAAACTCTTTCGAAATATCGTTAAATGCTATTAAGTGAAAGGAGACGACATAATTATCAAAGCGAATCAAGTGTATGAAGACCCTGAAAGTATCGCAGAGTTGTTTAGCGAACATTAATGTGCCTTATTTACAACCAAAAACTCAACAAATCAGTCGAACCTGACCCAAACGCCCTCCTGTGAAATCACCAGTGCTGAATTTAATATACAGAACATTTCCAAGGCGATTTGTACACTGAGGCACTCTTACATTGAAGAATCAGTTGATATCCCAGCCAGCATGCTGATAAAAGGTAGCAATGATTTGTGTTTTATTCTTCTCAAACCATAAACATAACTTCGGTAGTAGCTAGGTTTATGGAGAAAATCGTTAAAGCAGAGTTGCTACATTATCTACTAATTAACAACCTGATAACGACCTCTCAGCATGGGCTCTTGAGGTCCACGTCGTGTGATACATGTCTGTTAGATTACTTTAACGATATCACGCATAAAAAAGACAAAGGGCTTCTAGTATCAGTCGTTTTCTTAGATTTTAACAAGGCTTTTATAAAGTCACACAGAGAAGGCTTTTACTTAAACTTAAGTCAATCGCAATCAATAACTCACTATACTCATGGTTTGCTTCATTCCTAAATAATCGACAACAAATGTTTATGTGCTAGGACTGTCTTTCATCACCAAGACCAATAACCAGTGGGGTTATCCAGGGAAGTGTCCTAGATTCACTATTGTTTCTGATGCACATAAACGATATATGTAATACTATAAAATTTGGAAATGCATACTTCTATGCCGATGATCTGAAAATAGTATACTGTTGTAAGCCTGAAGATCTGGACTAAATTATAGCTAAGATTCAGAATGATCTTGAGCACTTAACAACTTGCAGCGAGACATGACAACTACCGTTCAACCACAGCAAATATGGTCTAATGCTTTTTAGTAAATGTCACCTTGATACACCTTTCTACTCACAAAAATGTAGGGTTCAGAAACTTATATCAGCGCGTGACTTGGGTATTAGTTACTCTAGAGCACTTAAATTTGAAGAACATGCCTCAATATTATCTCTCAACCCAGACAGCTAATTAGGTTTATTAACAGGAACTTCTTTACAAGTATGGCTTAGCTTACACTCTTCAAAATGTGTGTGAGGCACTCTCTTTAATACGGTTCACTCATTTTTTCAAACATCAATATCATGCGGGTAGAAAATGTACAAAGAAGCTTCACTCGGCGACTGCTCGGATTCAGCCAAGACCTCGACTACACAGAAAGATGCAATCATCTTTTCCTAGAATCTCTATCACGCCGTCGTCTGATAAACAACCTCATGCTTCTCTATAAAATAATAAATGGTTTTTCGTTCTAAAAATACCGCTCAATTATAAACCACGAAACTGCTTACAGACTTAGTAACAACGCATGTACAATATTAACGACAAAACACAAAAAAAATGGTTGCGTTGTACTTTCTTCGTAATACGATACAGTCCACTGTGGAACAGGTTACCAAATACTATCCGTAATCACTAAGTTTAAGAAACTAGTCATGCTGTGGCTATACTCTAAAGAGATTTATCGACTATTACCGGAACTCTCTTTTATGGTCCGCCAAATATTTAGATAAACCTCAGAAACGCATTATAGACTATGAACATATTTTGTCCTCATTATCACCCATACATGTATCACGAAATAATAGACAAATCATCCTGCTCCTACAAACAATAAGAGGTTGCGCCACTGAGGAGCTACCCGTGACTTTTCTTTAAATTTAACTTCCAATCCTTATTATATCTTCAAAACAATTTCAGTTTTATTTCTAGTAGACAGACAAATAAAAAATCCTGTAGATGCTAATCAACTACTGCCGATTACAAGGAACTCATACTCCGTGTATCATTGTAAGTTCCTTCCTTTTTAAGAATTACCAGTTTAAAAAATTTTTATTTCACCAATTCATTATATTCCAAATCTGCCTTCTAACTAATTTTTCGCTTTACTCATTAATTTTTAACCTTATTTCATCTCTTTATTTCTCTTCCTCCTCTTTCCATCTCTCTGTCCTTCCTATTTCTCAACTACCTATTAACTGACACATCTTACAAATTAAACAATTAGTTTACATCAAATCAGTGTAATATGCTACGTGTATACACTGTCTGGCAAAGTTGTCTGTGTTGCTTGTAATATGGAGCTAGTAGAGAATGTTACTTCCGATAAGGTTAACAAACAAAAATTGAGAGTAGACTGGAGTCCATTAATTACAGTCAATCACTGAACGTTAGAAAGCCTAACATCTCATAAGGGGGGGGTGTTGTATCTGACCTGCGTTCATAACGGTGGAGCAATAACCTCAATCTTCCCATGTCTGTGTGACAGAAGATTTTGTTTTCTTACTGCTCGTAACGATATAGGAGCATGTAACAAAGCAGTGATATTGATGTTACATTTCCTTGTTAACCTGGTCTACGATTCATGTCTGTACCCTTGCAATGGCCTTAACTTTCAACCGAGAAATACTATTAAAAGCTGATCTGGACCACTGAACTACAGAAAAGAGCTCATTTATGACTTCTTGAGCTATAGAGATAGAAAGAAACAGAATAATCACATACCACAAAGCTTTTCAATACTGTGCTTCATAGTCATATTGATATCAATACACACCGACAATTATGGACGCTTCGCTTGTATCAATACACACCGACAATTATGGACACACACTTGATTGGAACAACGTGGAAATACTAGGTAGGGGGAGGACAAAGAACACGAGAGAATTTTTAGAAGCTTGGCACTCAGGTCAATTAGCAATCAACAAACACATCGACATTGACCCAATTTATCAACCAATCAGGAAAATCATAGGTGACACCAGATCAAGAAACAGATCAAAAGAGGGAGGCAATCAAAACATAGTTGCAAACAACGACAGGTCAAGGGTCAACAACAACCAATCAAGATCGAGGTTAGCAGAACAAGCTACAGGTCAAACGTGGAGAAATTCTAATGCTTCACTTCTATCTGAAGTTCGTGCTGATGATGTTGTTCAGAAGAACAATGAAAGCTCCACAACCAAAACAACCAGCTCAGAGAACAAAACACCACCACAATCAACAATATTACTAACAAATTGGTTATTCTGCATGTCATCTATTTATACTTCCCATTAGTTATCTCACTGTCTTAATTTATCTACATAAGCGCAGGTGTACAGATGGTATTCTGTTTTTAAAAAAAAGTCAGAGTAAAAATACATTTGCTTCATTCATGAATCTATGTGCAATACCGTTGTTCGACTTTGAACAAAAATAATTTCTGTTCTTCTACTCGTCCCGTTTACTCTATTCCTATTAATTCAGGAAAACGAAATTTACAGAAACGAGTTTCAGTTCTAAGTGTGATAAACACTATCAGTGGATATGTGAGTTCAAACTTCGAAATAATGAAGGAAAAGAACAGCATCAACTTGAAGTAGAATTACAGACAGCATCCCCGAATGCCGGTAGACAAAACGACATATAAGTCATCCGAAACGGAGTCAAATCGTGGCAACATATTTAAAAGTTGTTTATTCCCATAACAAATACTGTCAAAGATGATTATGAGTTTATATAGTACGCTTCATTTGGATTCCATTATTCATAATCTAAAATTCCAATGAGTTCAGTTTTTTCTACCGACGTTTCGAACAATCTTTAACTAAACAGCACAGATATCAGTTACTCTGTGATGAAGCCAAAACAGATATATACTACTGAACGAAAATACTACTAATATAAATTACAAATATATGTCTTAAACGGAGATAATTTTAGGTTTTCCTCCATAAACTATATGTTTGATGAAATAAATGATTTGCACACAGCGTACAATTACCTGACCATAACGCAACAATGACTTTTACAACACGTGACAAACTAACTAAGAACCTTTTATTTCCTTTCAACATGCATTGTTCAATTCTGATTCATAGTCCAATATCTCTCAATGATTTTTTAACATGTCACTTTAATTGATGAATTTGAATAAGCATTGTTCATTCCTGCTAGCTTCGACGATAAAATTTTCAAAACGATACTTAAATTATAACAAAGTTGTCAAAAAGCAAATCGAGCTTTTGAAGCTCAGACGATGTTTGATAAACAGAAAAAAATAGATTTCTAGTTATAAAATTTATATGACCATAATTTCTGTTGTAACACCTGAACATACATGTTCCAATAGATGAACAAGTTCAATCGAAACGAGATAACTAACACAAATGCGTCAGTGCTAAAAGTGCTCCTGAGTTTTCCAGTTTCTCAAATATGTGTAGGGGGAATTCATAACAAGGTTCTTGTTAGCTCAGACAAACCGTGCACATCAAGCTAAATCCATACATCTTCGAATAACCAGAAGCTCAATAAGCGCTCACATGTACATTGTCAAAAATTTGCAATTATCGAATAATTTTTAATTTTTTCCTCGTCTCATAAGAAACCGCCAAACTGCAATCATTGTCATGTAATTAATTCAAATTCAAGTTTCAAAACAGATCTTCACTTTCCAGGATTTTCTGCGATTTGCAACATGTTAAACATAATTATGCATGAGGCATTCATGTTCGACTTCAAAACCAGTTTGGTGTTTCTGAGAATTATTGAACCTTTGTTGTTGTTACATTCTTCTCACCCTCAAGTTAGTTATAATCTTAATATCATGACTACTCGCTGAACCTCCTTTAATTGCGTTTCCAAGTTATAACGCATTGAGTACATGATTTGAGAATTATAACAATATGTATTCTGACCTTTAGTGAATCTCCGTTGTTTATACCACAGATTGAGGTTTGCGAAAGTTTGAATGTAGTTTATTCAATGGACATGAACGTTGTGCAATTGCATTTCCTTCGAGACAGCTGAAAATAACAACGAATCTTTTAACAATGATAAACATCATTCACAGCAGTATATTAATGTTGCATCATCCACTTGACTAATCGCTATTAGTGCCTCTTGTTACTACTACCCGTAAATGTTATTTTCATTAGGTAGTAAATTACATTCTACACAGTATCTAATGCTTACTTATTCCGGAAATGCGGTATTTTATATGTTGTTTTATCACTAACTAAATTTACACAAGTATAATTTGAACTTTGGTGAATGAACATTGTAGTGTGGGTTTGAAATCCAATTTTTGCGAAATATGTTCTGACTGAGTTGATTATTAATATTGCGATTGGTTTCTTTTACACTCCTATTCACATATTCTCGTTGAATATTTACACATTCGAAAACTTTCATTCAGTCCAAATACATTTCCGTTCTCGAAGTTTCCAAATAAGAACTGCACTATCTGAGTGTTTATTTACTCAGTTATCAGGTATCTGGTTTACCTACCATCAACCAAGAATCATTGTCTTTCAAACTATTATCGTTCGGCATATAAAAAGGACAACGGCTCCATCGGAAGAAGTAGAATAATGTTAGTCAGTATATATAGAGAACGGTCTACTGCCACATACAGTTTATGACCGTCAAATCAAAATGCAATATCTTCGCTTAACCGCACATAGCTTACATCAAACTCATTACTAGTTCGCATTAAAAGCTCGACAAATAATTACCACTTGTCAGCTGATTGTATATGTAGGATAATTGAAAGTCAATTAAATCTAACGACATATTTCAGCTGATTTTTCTGTTAAGAGCACAGTAATGTAATTACCATTTATAAGAATCTAAATGCATCCTACTTTTCAGTTCAGAAGATTCAAATGTTATTCTTTACACTCCACCTTAGACGATGCCGCAGGAAATTTACTAAAATGAAAGAAATTATTTTCCAGTAAATTTTATGTAGATAGCACTTCAGTAAATACTTTGAATGAACACGGAAATGAAAATCCATCCCTCCTCCTTCAAAGTAATGATAGTGTGACATATGAAATTTTGGAATTCATCGGCTCCTATGGACGTTCATCGGTTTTCTCGACACCCTCATTTTTGTTCTCCTTTTCAGATTTCCCAGTTCACTTACATTGAAAAACAGTGGAAAATAGAATTCCTCCGGACAGGATCCCAAGGAACTGCAGGCAATGTGCGCAAATGATTTGTTCAAACAAAATTTTACCACCTCGATATTGTATGAAACGTAACCTGGTAAAAAGTTACGAAATCTTGGAAAGAAACATCATTGATCATACATGTTAATTACTGCAATAAAATATGTCGTCTGTCATTTACTCTTCAAAATTCAAAGGAACATAAAACTTGACTAAGTATTTTTAATGAAAATCAGTCACGTCGTCTAGAATGCTAGAAACGTTGCCAGCATTACATAACGTTGAACTTATGCGATAAAAATAAGATGTATTGACTTTGATCAAAGCTAAAGAAATTTGAAATAAAAACTTACTTTACGGCGCTGCGGCCTGCATCCCAATGAAGCCGGAAAACCGTATTGTTCCTTCAGTACGTTTTGGAAATAAGTTTGCTGTGTAAATGAAGCAATAAAAAAACACCTGAAGTGAAATATCTATTTTTGTTTCAACAATAATTTGAATCGACTTCAAACGCATTATATTGATAACCAATCCGCGATCTATAATGGCGAAAAAGTATGCAAATTTTCTGAACGGTGTTGTGCGGAACGGGAATAGATTGGTGATGAAATGAGTACATTTACAACCAGGCACTTTCTAATGTTCACGTACAACGACAACAGTTGGACTGTGTGAACTTTCACTATATATAAAATGATGTTGGGCTAGAGTAGTACTCCTCCTAACGAATAAGATGAACTGATCTACTACGCATTATCTAAAATTTCAGATAACAGGTTTCTCATGAAAATGACCAGATTTCCTCTCGCGTCAATGATAGTCTTCCAAATAGCTACTGGTATTGCTAGTACACATTACAAACAGGATGATGTTTCGAGGAACAATCAGGTTCTACATAATAGTCCAGCTTGAAATTTCATATTTGGCTCTATAGTCATAAATTCGTATGGCTATGATTATTGCATAACACTACTTCACAAGTGCACTGGTTCTAACAAATCTCATCTGAAACCTTGATTCACGCATAAAGTAGTTGTTCATACTCGATGACAAATACACT
>OX103971.1:2657628-2778428 GCA_944470395.2 Schistosoma turkestanicum | reverse complement strand
CGTGGGTTACGTAGGAAATACAATAAAAGTAGTGTTAGTTTAAAAAAATGCACACTCAGTTAATTTAATTCAAATTCGATTCAGTCGTAAAGAATTATTAATGACAGATTGCGTTCTCTTGAAGTGGAACAATATCCACGGAAGAGTACAGTTTGTCATTTTAGCTTCTCTTCCATTGTCAATCGCAATCAAACCACTTTACTGTTTGTATATTACCATGGAATAATAACACTGGATTACATGCAATTATTTATAGAAGGTACAAGCGAATTGATCACTGACATGGATCGCGATGACGGAGATTGAGAATTCTTACACATGCAGCTACTAACGTTTATGATACTCCCAACGCAAATTGTTCACGTTGTAGGGAATAATTTCGACTGTTCATGTAACGAAAATATACTGGATGAATCAGTGCTACAATAATACACAGATCTCTCCGATTCTCTTCGCATACGTATCTGGAACGCGATCGAGTCCTAGTTCCATATTTACAACTTATTATTATTTCCTTCACAAATATTGTCGAAAATGAATATGAATGTATTAAACTATATAAATACTCTTGATTAAGATTTCATTATACATAGGCTGAAATTCCATTGAGTTCATTTGTTTCTAACGATCTATCAAATAATTTATACCTAAACAGCCGAGATGTCAAATTTTAGGAACGTTGTGATGCAGCTGCACTTGAAATACAATACTGAATGAAACTACTACTACTGTTCGTTACAAGTATCTGTCAAAAGCGGAAATAGTCCTACGTCTATATCAATAAGTGATTAGATATCTGTGATGTGGTTTCTTTGCGCACAACATATAATTAACTGATTGTGACACGACAATGACTATAACAACACGTGAGAAAATGTACACGTCAATTTGAATACACGTAAACATGCTTTATTTTGATCTGATTCATGATCCAATAACTCGAAATGATTTTGCTAACACGTCATGTATTTATATGAATTCGATTGTGCATCGTGGATTTCAACTAACATCAACGATACACCTCTCGAAATGTTACGCACAATATATCACAGTCGTCAAGGATGACTATGAGAATATGAAGCAAAGACAATGTTTGATAAAGAAATGTGACAATAAGTTTCCAGTTTTCAAAATAATTAGGACCATATTATTTGTAGTAGCAAGTGACCACGTTGTTTCTCATATGGAAAATGCTTTATACGGTATTTTATTGATTGACTGTGTTCGCGTGACATGTTATTATTATTAATCCTAAATTTTTGAGGTGCTAGAATCACATCGCATGATAAAATAAAGGGAATGAACTGTTCGTCTGCGATAAGAATATCACACAAAACAGTTTTTAATTCCAACTTTCCAATAGATGCACAATAATTTATTGTTCATAATTCTCCATTACAGATGGTGAATGTTTGTTCCGGTGGTCGTGTTTTCCGAAAAAATTCATTATTATTCGGGTACGCGCATGCAATGTATTTCGGTCACCCCGTCTTTATTTCATCATTCTAGCTTTATTTCTGTTGTATTCCAGCACAGTTTCGAATTGTTTCACGTTGTACAAGCAGGTATTCACATTCTTGGTTTCGTTAGATTCCTTCATGACAGCAGGGAAACACACTTTGCGAGAAGGTTTTACAGTTGACGGACTGATCAAGTTGTTAAGGGTAGGTAACGTGTTTAATATTCTTCATAACATTGAGTATTGTCTACAGTAGATTTCCTGCTGTGACAGAGTCAGGCGATGTTTCGGCCCCTCTTTTGACAAAGCGTGAGATCGTCGGGGACGTTTATGTTTTTTTTAATGCTGATGAGTTAATACCTCTGCTCAAATAAATTATAAGGCGTCGCTACAGTATTCAGATTTTAACAAAAGTAAGTAAGCTCATTTATCAGATTTTATTCTTAGGCGTGTGACTTAAAAAGTTATATCTGCTATACAATATGTTTTAATACAGGTATTCCTGAGTGAAATCCTGGATATGTTGTCATTGGGTTAGTACGCAATCGTATTGCAGGAGGACACTACTGTTCTAAATTTGCAGCTTTTTCTGCCGTCATTGCTAGATCTTCCACATATTTTCGCTTGTCAGCTCTGATGCTCTTCTTTACTTCTCTGTTTGCCTTCTGTGTATGCAGCTCGTGGGGTAACTTTCTCTGCTCTCGTTCGGCTGACATTGATTACTGCCTTCTTGTTCCTCCTTTCTTAAATTTTTGCAATAGTACCAAAAGAGATCCATTCCTTGTGATGGTATTTCTTGTGACCCAGAATATCGTGACATGTTGAAGTGATTGCCTCTTTAATCCCTTCAAAATTGTTCTCCAATGTTGCGTCCGGATTCCATCACGGCATGTCATGATTCTTCTTCGAACTCACAAGGCAGAGTAAAAGTATTTGAGTTATATTCCCTGTTAAGTGTTTTATAGCAATTTCATTTTCTTGGTTATATGGTGTCGCCAAAAACATATCTCACGCAATGTTCTACCGATGCTTGAAATCGTCATTGGCATCGAAGGTTCTACAGGCGACTTTTTCGAAACAAAATATTTTGCATTTTACTCAACATTTGTTCAATCTGTTATCTTTTATTTCCACTATAACGAACGTGCATAAGACTGTTGATAGGATAATTATAACATTTGAATCCGTCCAAAAAGTTTCCCTCCAAGCCTACACTTCGGAAAAAACCCATATGCAAATTACATCAGATAGATATATATCTGTTACGTGGGTTACGTATGAAATACAATAAAAGTAGTGTTAGTTTAAAAAAATGCACACTCAGTTAATTTAATTCAAATTCGATTCAGTCGTAAAGAATTATTAATGACAGATTGCGTTCTCTTGAAGTGGAACAATATCCACGGAAGAGTACAGTTTGTCATTTTAGCTTCTCTTCCATTGTCAATCGCAATCAAACCACTTTACTGTTTGTATATTACCATGGAATAATAACACTGGATTACATGCAATTATTTATAGAAGGTACAAGCGAATTGATCACTGACATGGATCGCGATGACGGAGATTGAGAATTCTTACACATGCAGCTACTAACGTTTATGATACTCCCAACGCAAATTGTTCACGTTGTAGGGAATAATTTCGACTGTTCATGTAACGAAAATATACTGGATGAATCAGTGCTACAATAATACACAGATCTCTCCGATTCTCTTCGCATACGTATCTGGAACGCGATCGAGTCCTAGTTCCATATTTACAACTTATTATTATTTCCTTCACAAATATTGTCGAAAATGAATATGAATGTATTAAACTATATAAATACTCTTGATTAAGATTTCATTATACATAGGCTGAAATTCCATTGAGTTCATTTGTTTCTAACGATCTATCAAATAATTTATACCTAAACAGCCGAGATGTCAAATTTTAGGAACGTTGTGATGCAGCTGCACTTGAAATACAATACTGATTGAAACTACTACTACTGTTCGTTACAAGTATCTGTCAAAAGCGGAAATAGTCCTACGTCTATATCAATAAGTGATTAGATATCTGTGATGTGGTTTCTTTGCGCACAACATATAATTAACTGATTGTGACACGACAATGACTATAACAACACGTGAAAAAATATACACGTCACTTTGAATACACGTAAACATGCTTTATTTTGATCTGATTCATGATCCAATAACTCGAAATGATTTTGCTAACACGTCATGTATTTATATGAATTCGATTGTGCATCGTGGATTTCAACTAACATCAACGATACACCTCTCGAAATGTTACGCACAATATATCACAGTCGTCAAGGATGACTATGAGAATTTGAAGCAAAGACAATGTTTGATAAAGAAATGTGACAATAAGTTTCCAGTTTTCAAAATAATTAGGACCATATTATTTGTAGTAGCAAGTGACCACGTTGTTTCTCATATGGAGAATGCTTTATACGGTATTTTATTGATTGACTGTGTTCGCGTGACATGTTATTATTATTAATCCTAAATTTTTGAGGTGCTAGAATCACATCGCATGATAAAATAAAGGGAATGAACTGTTCGTCTGCGATAAGAATATCACACAAAACAGTTTTTAATTCCAACTTTTCAATAGATGCACAATAATTTATTGTTCATAATTCTCCATTACAGATGGTGAATGTTTGTTCCGGTGGTCGTGTTTTCCGAAAAAATTCATTATTATTCGGGTACGCGCATGCAATGTATTTCGGTCACCCCGTCTTTATTTCATCATTCTAGCTTTATTTCTGTTGTATTCCAGCACAGTTTCGAATTGTTTCACGTTGTACAAGCAGGTATTCACATTCTTGGTTTCGTTAGATTCCTTCATGACAGCAGGGAAACACACTTTGCGAGAAGGTTTTACAGTTGACGGACTGATCAAGTTGTTAAGGGTAGGTAACGTGTTTAATATTCTTCATAACATTGAGTATTGTGTACAGTAGATTTCCTGCTGTGACAGAGTCAGGCGATGTTTCGGCCCCTCTTTTGACAAAGCGTGAGATCGTCGGGGACGTTTATGTTTTTTTTAATGCTGATGAGTTAATACCTCTGCTCAAATGAATTATAAGGCGTCGCTACAGTAGTCAGATTTTAACAAAAGTAAGTAAGCTCATTTATCAGATTTTATTCTTAGGCGTGTGACTTAAAAAGTTATATCTGCTATACAATATGTTTTAATACAGGTATTCCTGAGTGAAATCCTGGATATGTTGTCATTGGGTTAGTACGCAATCGTATTGCAGGAGGACACTACTGTTCGAAATTTGCAGCTTTTTCTGCCGTCATTGCTAGATCTTCCACATATTTTCGCTTGTCAGCTCTGATGCTCTTCTTTACTTCTCTGTTTGCCTTCTGTGTATGCAGCTCGTGGGGTAACTTTCTCTGCTCTCGTTCGGCTGACATTGATTACTGCCTTCTTGTTCCTCCTTTCTTAAATGTTTGCAATAGTACCAAAAGAGATCCATTCCTTGTGATGGTATTTCTTGTGACCCAGAATATCGTGACATGTTGAAGTGATTGCCTCTTTAATCCCTTCAAAATTGTTCTCCAATGTTGCGTCCGGATTCCATCACGGCATGTCATGATTCTTCTTCGAACTCACAAGGCAGAGTAAAAGTATTTGAGTTATATTCCCTGTTAAGTGTTTTATAGCAATTTCATTTTCTTGGTTATATGGTGTCGCCAAAAACATATCTCACGCAATGTTCTACCGATGCTTGAAATCGTCATTGGCATCGAAGGTTCTACAGGCGACTTTTTCAAAACAAAATATTTTGCATTTTACTCAACATTTGTTCAATCTGTTATCTTTTATTTCCACTATAACGAACGTGCATAAGATTGTTGATAGGATAATTATAACATTTGAATCCGTCAAAAAAGTTTCCCTCCAAGCCTACACTTCGAAAAAAACCCATATGCAAATTACATCAGATAGATATATATCTGTTACGTGGGTTACGTAGGAAATACAATAAAAGTAGTGTTAGTTTAAAAAAATGCACACTCAGTTAATTTAATTCAAATTCGATTCAGTCGTAAAGAATTATTAATGACAGATTGCGTTCTCTTGAAGTGGAACAATATCCACGGAAGAGTACAGTTTGTCATTTTAGCTTCTCTTCCATTGTCAATCGCAATCAAACCACTTTACTGTTTGTATATTACCATGGAATAATAACACTGGATTACATGCAATTATTTATAGAAGGTACAAGCGAATTGATCACTGACATGGATCACGATGACGGAGATTGAGAATTCTTACACATGCAGCTACTAACGTTTATGATACTCCCAACGCAAATTGTTCACGTTGTAGGGAATAATTTCGACTGTTCATGTAACGAAAATATACTGGATGAATCAGTGCTACAATAATACACAGATCTCTCCGATTCTCTTCGCATACGTATCTGGAACGCGATCGAGTCCTAGTTCCATATTTACAACTTATTATTATTTCCTTCACAAATATTGTCGAAAATGAATATGAATGTATTAAACTATATAAATACTCTTGATTAAGATTTCATTATACATAGGCTGAAATTCCATTGAGTTCATTTGTTTCTAACGATCTATCAAATAATTTATACCTAAACAGCCGAGATGTCAAATTTTAGGAACGTTGTGATGCAGCTGCACTTGAAATACAATACTGAATGAAACTACTACTACTGTTCGTTACAAGTATCTGTCAAAAGCGGAAATAGTCCTACGTCTATATCAATAAGTGATTAGATATCTGTGATGTGGTTTCTTTGCGCACAACATATAATTAACTGATTGTGACACGACAATGACTATAACAACACGTGAGAAAATGTACACGTCAATTTGAATACACGTAAACATGCTTTATTTTGATCTGATTCATGATCCAATAACTCGAAATGATTTTGCTAACACGTCATGTATTTATATGAATTCGATTGTGCATCGTGGATTTCAACTAACATCAACGATACACCTCTCGAAATGTTACGCACAATATATCACAGTCGTCAAGGATGACTATGAGAATATGAAGCAAAGACAATGTTTGATAAAGAAATGTGACAATAAGTTTCCAGTTTTCAAAATAATTAGGACCATATTATTTGTAGTAGCAAGTGACCACGTTGTTTCTCATATGGAGAATGCTTTATACGGTATTTTATTGATTGACTGTGTTCGCGTGACATGTTATTATTATTAATCCTAAATTTTTGAGGTGCTAGAATCACATCGCATGATAAAATAAAGGGAATGAACTGTTCGTCTGCGATAAGAATATCACACAAAACAGTTTTTAATTCCAACTTTCCAATAGATGCACAATAATTTATTGTTCATAATTCTCCATTACAGATGGTGAATGTTTGTTCCGGTGGTCGTGTTTTCCGAAAAAATTCATTATTATTCGGGTACGCGCATGCAATGTATTTCGGTCACCCCGTCTTTATTTCATCATTCTAGCTTTATTTCTGTTGTATTCCAGCACAGTTTCGAATTGTTTCACGTTGTACAAGCAGGTATTCACATTCTTGGTTTCGTTAGATTCCTTCATGACAGCAGGGAAACACACTTTGCGAGAAGGTTTTACAGTTGACGGACTGATCAAGTTGTTAAGGGTAGGTAACGTGTTTAATATTCTTCATAACATTGAGTATTGTCTACAGTAGATTTCCTGCTGTGACAGAGTCAGGCGATGTTTCGGCCCCTCTTTTGACAAAGCGTGAGATCGTCGGGGACGTTTATGTTTTTTTTAATGCTGATGAGTTAATACCTCTGCTCAAATGAATTATAAGGCGTCGCTACAGTATTCAGATTTTAACAAAAGTAAGTAAGCTCATTTATCAGATTTTATTCTTAGGCGTGTGACTTAAAAAGTTATATCTGCTATACAATATGTTTTAATACAGGTATTCCTGAGTGAAATCCTGGATATGTTGTCATTGGGTTAGTACGCCATCGTATTGCAGGAGGACACTACTGTTCGAAATTTGCAGCTTTTTCTGCCGTCATTGCTAGATCTTCCACATATTTTCGCTTGTCAGCTCTGATGCTCTTCTTTACTTCTCTGTTTGCCTTCTGTGTATGCAGCTCGTGGGGTAACTTTCTCTGCTCTCGTTCGGCTGACATTGATTACTGCCTTCTTGTTCCTCCTTTCTTAAATTTTTGCAATAGTACCAAAAGAGATCCATTCCTTGTGATGGTATTTCTTGTGACCCAGAATATCGTGACATGTTGAAGTGATTGCCTCTTTAATCCCTTCAAAATTGTTCTCCAATGTTGCGTCCGGATTCCATCACGGCATGTCATGATTCTTCTTCGAACTCACAAGGCAGAGTAAAAGTATTTGAGTTATATTCCCTGTTAAGTGTTTTATAGCAATTTCATTTTCTTGGTTATATGGTGTCGCCAAAAACATATCTCACGCAATGTTCTACCGATGCTTGAAATCGTCATTGGCATCGAAGGTTCTACAGGCGACTTTTTCAAAACAAAATATTTTGCATTTTACTCAACATTTGTTCAATCTGTTATCTTTTATTTCCACTATAACGAACGTGCATAAGACTGTTGATAGGATAATTATAACATTTGAATCCGTCAAAAAAGTTTCCCTCCAAGCCTACACTTCGAAAAAAACCCATATGCAAATTACATCAGATAGATATATATCTGTTACGTGGGTTACGTAGGAAATACAATAAAAGTAGTGTTAGTTTAAAAAAATGCACACTCAGTTAATTTAATTCAAATTCGATTCAGTCGTAAAGAATTATTAATGACAGATTGCGTTCTCTTGAAGTGGAACAATATCCACGGAAGAGTACAGTTTGTCATTTTAGCTTCTCTTCCATTGTCAATCGCAATCAAACCACTTTACTGTTTGTATATTACCATGGAATAATAACACTGGATTACATGCAATTATTTATAGAAGGTACAAGCGAATTGATCACTGACATGGATCACGATGACGGAGATTGAGAATTCTTACACATGCAGCTACTAACGTTTATGATACTCCCAACGCAAATTGTTCACGTTGTAGGGAATGATTTCGACTGTTCATGTAACGAAAATATACTGGATGAATCAGTGCTACAATAATACACAGATCTCTCCGATTCTCTTCGCCTACGTATCTGGAACGCGATCGTGTACTAGTTCCATAATTACAACTTATTATTATTTCCTTCACAAATATTGGCGAAAAGGACTATGAATGTATTAAACTATCTACATACTCTTGATTAAGATTTCATTATCCATAGGCTGAAATTCCATTGAGTTCATTTGTTTCTAACGATCTATCAAATAATTTATACCCTAACCGCCGAGATGTCAAATTTTAGGAACGTTGTGATGCAGCTGCACTTGAAATACAATACTGATTGAAACTACTACTACTGTTCGTTACAAGTATCTGTCAAAAGCGGAAATAGTCCTACGTCTATATCAATAAGTGATTAGATATCTGTGATGTGGTTTCTTTGCGCACAACATATAATTAACTGATTGTGACACGACAATGACTATAACAACACGTGAAAAAATATACACGTCACTTTGAATACACGTAAACATGCTTTATTTTGATCTGATTCATGATCCAATAGCTCGAAATGATTTTGCTAACACGTCATGTATTTATATGAATTCGATTGTGCATCGTGGATTTCAACTAACATCAACGATACACCTCTCGAAATGTTACGCACAATATATCACAGTCGTCAAGGATGACTATGAGAATTTGAAGCAAAGACAATGTTTGATAAAGAAATGTGACAATAAGTTTCCAGTTTTCAAAATAATTAGGACCATATTATTTGTAGTAGCAAGTGACCACGTTGTTTCTCATATGGAAAATGCTTTATACGGTATTTTATTGATTGACTGTGTTCGCGTGACATGTTATTATTATTAATCCTAAATTTTTGAGGTGCTAGAATCACATCGCATGATAAAATAAAGGGAATGAACTGTTCGTCTGCGATAAGAATATCACACAAAACAGTTTTTAATTCCAACTTTTCAATAGATGCACAATAATTTATTGTTCATAATTCTCCATTACAGATGGTGAATGTTTGTTCCGGTGGTCGTGTTTTCCGAAAAAATTCATTATTATTCGGGTACGCGCATGCAATGTATTTCGGTCACCCCGTCTTTATTTCATCGTTCTAGCTTTATTTCTGTTGTATTCCAGCACAGTTTCGAATTGTTTCACGTTGTACAAGCAGGTATTCACATTCTTGGTTTCGTTAGATTCCTTCATGACAGCAGGGAAACACACTTTGCGAGAAGGTTTTACAGTTGACGGACTGATCAAGTTGTTAAGGGTAGGTAACGTGTTTAATATTCTTCATAACATTGAGTATTGTGTACAGTAGATTTCCTGCTGTGACAGAGTCAGGCGATGTTTCGGCCCCCTCTTTGACAAAGCGTGAGATCGTCGGGGACGTTTATGTTTTTTTTAATGCTGATGAGTTAATACCTCTGCTCAAATGAATTATAAGGCGTCGCTACAGTATTCAGATTTTAACAAAAGTAAGTAAGCTCATTTATCAGATTTTATTCTTAGGCGTGTGACTTAAAAAGTTATATCTGCTATACAATATGTTTTAATACAGGTATTCCTGAGTGAAATCCTGGATATGTTGTCATTGGGTTAGTACGCAATCGTATTGCAGGAGGACACTACTGTTCGAAATTTGCAGCTTTTTCTGCCGTCATTGCTAGATCTTCCACATATTTTCGCTTGTCAGCTCTGATGCTCTTCTTTACTTCTCTGTTTGCCTTCTGTGTATGCAGCTCGTGGGGTAACTTTCTCTGCTCTCGTTCGGCTGACATTGATTACTGCCTTCTTGTTCCTCCTTTCTTAAATGTTTGCAATAGTACCAAAAGAGATCCATTCCCTGTCATGGTACTTCTTGTGACCCAGAATATCGTGACATGTTGAAGTGATTGCCTCTTTAATCCCTTCAAAATTGTTCTCCAATGTTGCGTCCGGATTCCATCACGGCATGTCATGATTCTTCTTCGAACTCACAAGGCAGAGTAAAAGTATTTGAGTTATATTCCCTGTTAAGTGTTTTATAGCAATTTCATTTTCTTGGTTATATGGTGTCGCCAAAAACATATCTCACGCAATGTTCTACCGATGCTTGAAATCGTCATTGGCATCGAAGGTTCTACAGGCGACTTTTTCAAAACAAAATATTTTGCATTTTACTCAACATTTGTTCAATCTGTTATCTTTTATTTCCACTATAACGAACGTGCATAAGATTGTTGATAGGATAATTATAAACATTGAATCCGTCAAAAAAGTTGCCTCCGAGCCTACACTTCGAAAAAAACCCATATGCAAACTACATCAGGTATATATATATCTGTTACGTGGGTTACGTAGGAAATACAATAAAAGTAGTGTTAGTTTAAAAAAATGCACACTCAGTTAATTTAATTCAAATTCGATTCAGTCGTAAAGAATTATTAATGACAGATTGCGTTCTCTTGAAGTGGAACAATATCCACGGAAGAGTACAGTTTGTCATTTTAGCTTCTCTTCCATTGTCAATCGCAATCAAACCACTTTACTGTTTGTATATTACCATGGAATAATAACACTGGATTACATGCAATTATTTATAGAAGGTACAAGCGAATTGATCACTGACATGGATCACGATGACGGAGATTGAGAATTCTTACACATGCAGCTACTAACGTTTATGATACTCCCAACGCAAATTGTTCACGTTGTAGGGAATAATTTCGACTGTTCATGTAACGAAAATATACTGGATGAATCAGTGCTACAATAATACACAGATCTCTCCGATTCTCTTCGCATACGTATCTGGAACGCGATCGAGTCCTAGTTCCATATTTACAACTTATTATTATTTCCTTCACAAATATTGTCGAAAATGAATATGAATGTATTAAACTATATAAATACTCTTGATTAAGATTTCATTATACATAGGCTGAAATTCCATTGAGTTCATTTGTTTCTAACGATCTATCAAATAATTTATACCTAAACAGCCGAGATGTCAAATTTTAGGAACGTTGTGATGCAGCTGCACTTGAAATACAATACTGATTGAAACTACTACTACTGTTCGTTACAAGTATCTGTCAAAAGCGGAAATAGTCCTACGTCTATATCAATAAGTGATTAGATATCTGTGATGTGGTTTCTTTGCGCACAACATATAATTAACTGATTGTGACACGACAATGACTATAACAACACGTGAGAAAATGTACACGTCAATTTGAATACACGTAAACATGCTTTATTTTGATCTGATTCATGATCCAATAACTCGAAATGATTTTGCTAACACGTCATGTATTTATATGAATTCGATTGTGCATCGTGGATTTCAACTAACATCAACGATACACCTCTCGAAATGTTACGCACAATATATCACAGTCGTCAAGGATGACTATGAGAATATGAAGCAAAGACAATGTTTGATAAAGAAATGTGACAATAAGTTTCCAGTTTTCAAAATAATTAGGACCATATTATTTGTAGTAGCAAGTGACCACGTTGTTTCTCATATGGAGAATGCTTTATACGGTATTTTATTGATTGACTGTGTTCGCGTGACATGTTATTATTATTAATCCTAAATTTTTGAGGTGCTAGAATCACATCGCATGATAAAATAAAGGGAATGAACTGTTCGTCTGCGATAAGAATATCACACAAAACAGTTTTTAATTCCAACTTTCCAATAGATGCACAATAATTTATTGTTCATAATTCTCCATTACAGATGGTGAATGTTTGTTCCGGTGGTCGTGTTTTCCGAAAAAATTCATTATTATTCGGGTACGCGCATGCAATGTATTTCGGTCACCCCGTCTTTATTTCATCATTCTAGCTTTATTTCTGTTGTATTCCAGCACAGTTTCGAATTGTTTCACGTTGTACAAGCAGGTATTCACATTCTTGGTTTCGTTAGATTCCTTCATGACAGCAGGGAAACACACTTTGCGAGAAGGTTTTACAGTTGACGGACTGATCAAGTTGTTAAGGGTAGGTAACGTGTTTAATATTCTTCATAACATTGAGTATTGTCTACAGTAGATTTCCTGCTGTGACAGAGTCAGGCGATGTTTCGGCCCCTCTTTTGACAAAGCGTGAGATCGTCGGGGACGTTTATGTTTTTTTTAATGCTGATGAGTTAATACCTCTGCTCAAATGAATTATAAGGCGTCGCTACAGTATTCAGATTTTAACAAAAGTAAGTAAGCTCATTTATCAGATTTTATTCTTAGGCGTGTGACTTAAAAAGTTATATCTGCTATACAATATGTTTTAATACAGGTATTCCTGAGTGAAATCCTGGATATGTTGTCATTGGGTTAGTACGCCATCGTATTGCAGGAGGACACTACTGTTCGAAATTTGCAGCTTTTTCTGCCGTCATTGCTAGATCTTCCACATATTTTCGCTTGTCAGCTCTGATGCTCTTCTTTACTTCTCTGTTTGCCTTCTGTGTATGCAGCTCGTGGGGTAACTTTCTCTGCTCTCGTTCGGCTGACATTGATTACTGCCTTCTTGTTCCTCCTTTCTTAAATTTTTGCAATAGTACCAAAAGAGATCCATTCCTTGTGATGGTATTTCTTGTGACCCAGAATATCGTGACATGTTGAAGTGATTGCCTCTTTAATCCCTTCAAAATTGTTCTCCAATGTTGCGTCCGGATTCCATCACGGCATGTCATGATTCTTCTTCGAACTCACAAGGCAGAGTAAAAGTATTTGAGTTATATTCCCTGTTAAGTGTTTTATAGCAATTTCATTTTCTTGGTTATATGGTGTCGCCAAAAACATATCTCACGCAATGTTCTACCGATGCTTGAAATCGTCATTGGCATCGAAGGTTCTACAGGCGACTTTTTCGAAACAAAATATTTTGCATTTTACTCAACATTTGTTCAATCTGTTGTCTTTTATTTCCACTATAACGAACGTGCATAAGACTGTTGATAGGATAATTATAACATTTGAATCCGTCCAAAAAGTTTCCCTCCAAGCCTACACTTCGGAAAAAACCCATATGCAAATTACATCAGATAGATATATATCTGTTACGTGGGTTACGTATGAAATACAATAAAAGTAGTGTTAGTTTAAAAAAATGCACACTCAGTTAATTTAATTCAAATTCGATTCAGTCGTAAAGAATTATTAATGACAGATTGCGTTCTCTTGAAGTGGAACAATATCCACGGAAGAGTACAGTTTGTCATTTTAGCTTCTCTTCCATTGTCAATCGCAATCAAACCACTTTACTGTTTGTATATTACCATGGAATAATAACACTGGATTACATGCAATTATTTATAGAAGGTACAAGCGAATTGATCACTGACATGGATCGCGATGACGGAGATTGAGAATTCTTACACATGCAGCTACTAACGTTTATGATACTCCCAACGCAAATTGTTCACGTTGTAGGGAATAATTTCGACTGTTCATGTAACGAAAATATACTGGATGAATCAGTGCTACAATAATACACAGATCTCTCCGATTCTCTTCGCATACGTATCTGGAACGCGATCGAGTCCTAGTTCCATATTTACAACTTATTATTATTTCCTTCACAAATATTGTCGAAAATGAATATGAATGTATTAAACTATATAAATACTCTTGATTAAGATTTCATTATACATAGGCTGAAATTCCATTGAGTTCATTTGTTTCTAACGATCTATCAAATAATTTATACCTAAACAGCCGAGATGTCAAATTTTAGGAACGTTGTGATGCAGCTGCACTTGAAATACAATACTGAATGAAACTACTACTACTGTTCGTTACAAGTATCTGTCAAAAGCGGAAATAGTCCTACGTCTATATCAATAAGTGATTAGATATCTGTGATGTGGTTTCTTTGCGCACAACATATAATTAACTGATTGTGACACGACAATGACTATAACAACACGTGAGAAAATATACACGTCACTTTGAATACACGTAAACATGCTTTGTTTTGATCTGATTCATGATCCAATAACTGGAAATGATTTTGCAAACACGTCATGTATTTATATGAATTCGATTGTGCATCGTGGATTTCAACTAACATCAACGATACACCTCTCGAAATGTTACGCACAATATATCACAGTCGTCAAGGATGACTATGAGAATATGAAGCAAAGACAATGTTTGATAAAGAAATGTGACAATAAGTTTCCAGTTTTCAAAATAATTAGGACCATATTATTTGTAGTAGCAAGTGACCACGTTGTTTCTCATATGGAGAATGCTTTATACGGTATTTTATTGATTGACTGTGTTCGCGTGACATGTTATTATTATTAATCCTAAATTTTTGAGGTGCTAGAATCACATCGCATGATAAAATAAAGGGAATGAACTGTTCGTCTGCGATAAGAATATCACACAAAACAGTTTTTAATTCCAACTTTCCAATAGATGCACAATAATTTATTGTTCATAATTCTCCATTACAGATGGTGAATGTTTGTTCCGGTGGTCGTGTTTTCCGAAAAAATTCATTATTATTCGGGTACGCGCATGCAATGTATTTCGGTCACCCCGTCTTTATTTCATCATTCTAGCTTTATTTCTGTTGTATTCCAGCACAGTTTCGAATTGTTTCACGTTGTACAAGCAGGTATTCACATTCTTGGTTTCGTTAGATTCCTTCATGACAGCAGGGAAACACACTTTGCGAGAAGGTTTTACAGTTGACGGACTGATCAAGTTGTTAAGGGTAGGTAACGTGTTTAATATTCTTCATAACATTGAGTATTGTCTACAGTAGATTTCCTGCTGTGACAGAGTCAGGCGATGTTTCGGCCCCTCTTTTGACAAAGCGTGAGATCGTCGGGGACGTTTATGTTTTTTTTAATGCTGATGAGTTAATACCTCTGCTCAAATGAATTATAAGGCGTCGCTACAGTATTCAGATTTTAACAAAAGTAAGTAAGCTCATTTATCAGATTTTATTCTTAGGCGTGTGACTTAAAAAGTTATATCTGCTATACAATATGTTTTAATACAGGTATTCCTGAGTGAAATCCTGGATATGTTGTCATTGGGTTAGTACGCCATCGTATTGCAGGAGGACAATTCTATTCGAAATTTTTCAGCTACTTATCCTGAGATATTTTGAGCCTAGTTTTTTCCCGCTAGGTTATTTCGTTTTCTGAGCCTCGTATGAGCGTGAAACGAACTATATTGTAACACCAGTCGTTTATTTAGTCAAGAGAATTTACCAAATCTATTCACACTGCCTTGTTTATTACCGCTAATAATGACACTGGAAAGATTCTTCAATGCTTTGGTTCATAAAGTTTCAGATTTTGGCTTGTGTCAATTATTGTGTATTGATCTAGCAATACACTTGCTTATAGTTCTTCTGAACTCTACGACTTTCAATGTCAATATACTGGGTCATGAGTTGTCACACAGATTACTGACCAACGATGAATTAATTTTTAAAATTAAAAATATATTCGGTTGCAGCTGTTTGAAAACTACATTATTGAACAAACGTACTACCGGTTTCAATAAGAAATCTGTGACTTATGCGAAGACGATCTGACGATTTTCCTCAAAAACTATATAATGGATGAAAATAATATTTTTCACACACCATAATATAATCTGAACATATAATGGTGATTACCGTTACAACCTAAGTTCGAAGCACACACACACACACCTTTACAACACGTAACAAATTGTGCAAATAAATTTTATTTAACATAAACATGTATTGGTTCGAACTGAATCGTGATCGAATAACTCTCAATGAATTTTTCAAACTCGTTTATTCAGATGAATTTGATTAAACGTGTTAGATTCGAACAAGCTTGAACGATAAACATTTCGAAACGATACTCAAAAATGTAACACATATTTCAAATACGAAATTGAGACTTTGAAGCTCAGATGATGTTTGATAAAATTAGGAGCAAATAGATTTGAAGTAATAAAAACAATAATGAACCTAATATCTGTTGTAACAACTGACCATAACATTTTCAATTGATAAGAATTTTTAGATGAAAAAGAAATGTGTTCGTGATTTAAATTCTTCTAAACCTCCCAGTTTTTGAAATATTTATAGGCTGAAATCATAACGAAAATACTCTGGGCTCAGACAGAAACATCATGCCTAATCCATACAGCTTCAAATCACTGAGTGTTCAATGAAAGCTCTCGTATAAGTCAAACTTATCACATCAAAAAACGTTCAATGTGGTCATCTCCCATTCGCACTTTTATCACATTCTTTCGAAAATTCTGTTAATTCTCAAGATACTAAACATTCGGTTGTTACCGATCAAGTCCGGTTTTTTGTAACGCAACATACTTTTTTCACCTCCTTGTGTAAAACAGTATGCGGAAACGTCTATGGTTGTTGGTATTTTTCATGACATTTATCAATTCAAGTGGAAACTATGCATTTCATTAACTTCATTAGTTCCAAAACTAATCTTCACTATCTTAGATATTCTAGCACAAGTATCCATGGTAATGCATGTTCAACTTTGCAATCAATTGGCCGCTTTTGAAGATTATTGGATCCTTGTTGTTGTTATATTTTTCTCAAACTGTACTGCTCACTAAATATCCTAAAATGGAGTGTTTAAGTTATAACCCATGGAGTACGTGGTCGTTTGTTCGATTTTAATCATTTATATCATAGATTGATATTAGAGAAATAGTGAATGCAATTTATCCGATGTACGTCAACGTTGTGGCATTGCATTTAAATTAAGACAGCTTAAAATAACAACAAATCCTCTTTATCAAACGACTGGAAATCAGTAATTCCATTCTTCTGACATTGTCTGGCAAAGATTTCGTAGTAACAATGTGAAAGTCTATACTTTGACAGGTTATTCATATAATTTGCATCGTGAATAATAAGTGATGTTAATTTGTTTTATTAAGCGATTCTTCTGAATAACAACAGTATTTTATTGCTTCATCATGAATTTACCTAATCGTTAATAATGCGTCATGAAACAACAATCTGTTCATGTTATATTCATTAACTAAAAAATAAATTTCTACACAGAATGCGATTTACTGTTATTCGGAATCTGCGGTATTCTACGTGTTGTTATATTATCAACTAAATTCACACAGTGATTGTGTTAACTTTATCAAATTATTATTCTTGTGAAGGTATGGAATATAGTTGAACGAGATATATTCCAGTCGATATGATTATCAATATCGCGATTACGACTTGACTGGTTACAGATGTCGCCGTTAGTTGATTTCAACCGTACATCGTAACCTTACTGATAGATAAGTATTGAGGTGTTATCCATTACCTTATTCATGAGTGAGATACTATGACGAATAAATAGTATATTTGTTAACGTTAGGCTGTTACGTATAGTAATGACATTTTTACGCTGAGGTCCTCTTCTGAGCAAAACCGCTTTCCATCGATCCATCGTACACGTCGACTTTTTCTAATTGATCGATTCACGTTTGACATTGATAATGAGTCTGTTTTTCAAAATAGAACAGTGTATGTCGACGTGAAAAGTTACGTATTTTAACTGAGCATAAGGGATTAGGAAAGTATATGGGTCTACAACTAATGATCATTGGTAAAATTTATAATAAACTACTGAAATCTTACTGCTAAAAGTAATGAGACAAAATATCATAAATGAATTCAGTTTACTTTGTTTCAAATGATCTTCTTCATTTCTCATCGATTATTGTATATGTTGTTGCATTCAGTCAATGACTGATTCAGTTATTCATCATATTTGACAGATTTGGCCGAACTAAAGTGACTTCCAAAATCGTTCGATTTCTAGATTTTCATGTTTTTGCACAAAAACCTCCGAGTTGACCTGTAGCTCGAATATTCATTCAGAAAATCATTGACCATCATTGTTCGATATAGAATTTTGGTTAAATATTTTGGCTCTCTCAAGTGAGTTCCTACCATTGTTTAAATTAAGTTTGATTTGTGTGATTGGCAACCTCAAATTACCTGTGTGCTCATAATAAGGACTTCTTGCTTTTATTAGCTGGGCTTGCGTGGACTGAGTGATCTGAACAAGTAATAGTTTCAAGCATATTATTTGATGATCATATCATCAACCTACTATTAGTCTGATACTTTTCTGCTTTCTTTCTACATATTTGAGATTGCAGTTTTCTCACTATGATATAAACAAATGCGTTTTGTTATCTCATTGTATCATTGTTTCACAAATAGTTATTACTTGTCAACTGATTGTATGTAAAGATTCTTATGATTCAACATGAAGTAAATTACATCAAACCACATGCACTGTAGCGAAAGTATCATGTGTCTTATGATTTCAAAACATGTATGTCATTCCTAATTAACTGCTCTTTCACAAAATCTGTGCTTGAAAAATTCTGGAGATAGCTAATAATTATAGCAATAATCGAATTATTGCCCACATATACATCAATTCTTTGTTAGAGTTTATTTTTCAATATTTTACTTTTGTTTATGTGCAATTATTTTTTTTACGTAAACATTTTGAGAAGAATCCAGTGATCAAAAGCACAGGAACCAACAAGTACCAATAAAATCTAGTAATTCACAAAATCGTACTTTCGAATAACCTGAATGATTCCTACTTTTCAGTTCGAAAGATTCAAATATTATTCTTTTTACTCCGCTGAAGAGATAACCTCACAAGAAATTGACGAAACTAAAAGCAAATCTTGTGCAAACTGCAGGTAATTTTTACCTGAGAACATTTCATATGAGATAAAAAAAGACGATTCATCTCGCTTGTATATATTTTTATTGATTACATGATTGAAAGTCTATACCTATTTTTACAAAGTAATTACCGTTTGACATGTGAAGTTGCGGTATTCATTGACGATTATGAACTAACATTGGTTTTCTTGACATCCACTTTCTTCTTCTCTTTGTTATATTTACTAGTTCGGTTTCATTGAAAAACGGTGGGAAATAGAATTCTGTCGGACAGTTGCCTGATAAACTGCAGCTCATGTGTGCGAATGATTTGTTCAAACATAATCGTATCTCTTCGATAATATATGTATTGTTACCCTGGTAAAATTTTGTGAAATCATGGAAAGCAACATTATTGATCATACAAGAAAAAAAATACTTTTTTTTATTTTTACCATAAAAAAGAACCTTTTTATTTAATAAAGTGTTGTTTTTAACAAAAATCACTCTTATAATCTATGGTGAGGATCTTGAGTGGCCAAGATTACATTATGTTTCACTTTTGCGATCGAAGAAAAACGCAAACTTTTGTTTGAAACGAAAGACATTTGAAAGAAAAACCAACCTGGATAACCGTATTCCTTCTTCAGTACCTCTTGCAAATATGTTCGCTATCTAAATGAAACAATAAAATACACTTCTAATGAGATTATTTATTTTTGTTGAAAAAATAACTTGAAATGATTTTTAACGCATTATTTTGATAACTTTCACAAAATATTTTGTGGTTATGATGTGGAAAACTTTTCTTGACGGTGTTGTATGAAAAGTGACTGAATTTTTTTCGGTAAGAAGAATAAATAATGTCTTCACGCTAAATGTTCACATACAAAGATAGGATTTGAACTGAATGCGTTACCAAACGAATATTCTTTAAAAATCATGGTGATCTAATAAGCGTTATCCAACATTTTAGATAAAACCATTTTCATGGGTAGGATTTACTTAAATCTCACCTGAATGATGGTCGTTCAAGTCGCGACATACAAGCTCAGTTCATAGGAAATACTCATGCAATACTCAATAAATAGGGCGTGAGATATACGTTCACACTACAGTTGTAAAATGAAAAAAATTGCTGTTTCTGCGTAAACAAAAATTACATGAATTTTGGTTCGAATAATTCACAGCTGTTCATACACTTACATTATATAATGTTTCGTTGCTGGGAACAATGTTATTCCGTTGAAGTTTGCTGTAATAAATGAAATGAAAAATAACATTTGAGTGATATTCATTGATCTTTCAATGTTTATCGACTCATACAAGTAATTTGACCGTTGCTAATGAATATCATTTTATTTTGACCAGTGCACGTAATAAATAGGGTGGATCAAGCAGTTTCTTCTAATTTTCATCAAATTCGTTTGTTGGCTGTATAAATTCTACAATCGACCTAAACTTCAGTAAACCGTGGCGTTTTATATTCAGATAATTCCACGTATCATATTGTTGAAATGAAAATGACATCAGTAGATAACAGTATCTTCGACGATATTCATTTATAAAAGTGCGACATGGTAGATTATTCAATCTGAATGACAGATTTATCTTAAACGTTACACTGTTGATAAGTTTGATTGACTGAATCGCTTGAAAACAAGTCTCTGAGGTACATACGTCGCTCACAATAGAAATAATCGGTCCTCTTCAAGAATGATTTTTAATCTATGAATTACAATTTGATGTCACAAACTAACCATTTATTTATAAAAACCACTGAACTTATCAAAATAAATGTAAATGAAAGTCACTTACTTAAAAAGATCTGTTCTATTGTAAAGTTTAAGAGCAGTTGTGAAATAATCATATGTGTTACTGATTTCAGGTAGCTGAAGTAAACACCGTCCATGTTTGCTATATTGGTGTTCCCTTAAATAAAATGTGAAATGAAATATACAGTAAATTACATAAAATTAATTTTCACTATACCTGACGATGAGAGATCCAGTATAAATATAGTTGACTGAAGGTCACTGAACTAATCAAAGAATCGAACTGAGTTTATTACCAATACTGTGTAAGGTAATTTGACATCGACTTAATGTAAAATTCTTCACTAATTTCAAATCGCTAATATTTGATGTAATGTTTCCAAAACTTAACGAAATTTGGAATGAAAAGATCATCAATAATTTTGGCAAAACATCAGAAGAAAACAAGGCGAAGAACAAAATTCCAGGTGAAATGAAAGGTTTTCATTTTTCTAGAATATTGAATTTAGCATAAACCGTGAAAAAAATAGGCTGATGCAAATCAAGTTCAGTTTATTGTTATTGCAGCTATTTGTCTGCATGCGCTTTATTTTATGTGTCACCGAATATCTACTACTAAGATATCTGCAGCAACCATCGCATTATTAACAGCAGGTTCGTTTCTTCCACCTGTGGAATTACGTCAAAATGCTGAAGATGACATTACCGTTCGTTCAGTTCCTGTGTCAGTTGTTTTCATCCATCACTGTTTACGTAGTCAGTCTGCTTTCACAATAGAAACGGATACTGATTCATTGTTTATTCACCCTCAAACGAAACGTAGCCTAACCAATTACATTTGTGTCCAGAAATCATACTGTTGATTTCACACCACTTCCATATCGTTGTAAATATACTAAGATGATTTCACATGCGTTCACTGTCAACACCCGAGTTTTGAAACTGTGTCCACATTCTGCAAGCGAGTGAGCAGATATTTATTACTTAATCAAATTACTTATATTGATTGTTGACCATGTCTGTCATTATTTCTGAACCACAGATTAACATTTTGATTAGATCTTGATATTTTGAAAAATTGAGAGCAGGGAAAAACGATGATGTACCATTTACACGCTTACCAAAATTGTTCTGTTGTGGAACAATTTTTCAGGCACGGCATTTTGTGATCTAATTCCGGTCTCAATGGCTAAAATGGAATAAAGCATTTTGTTGATTGAGCATGTCACAAATTATTTCCAGTCAAACTACTAACAGATAAAAAGTAAGCGTCCATTCTGTTTGTTCAAAATACTTTGTCGAGAATGCGGTTTAAAAATTGCAATTCTCTTCTCTCTTTGTTTGTTCTAAATATAATATCTTATCAACATTGCCTAGAATATCATTTAACATGACGTGGAAAACTAAAGTGTGGAATTTATTACGCTAAATTCAAACTTCTGTCATTTTGATACAACCTTTCATTCGAAAAACATCGAAATTAGGCAAGTTTTATTAGTTGTCCACTCTCCGTCTTTCATTAGGAAGTGATTGTATACAGCTTTTCCTCTTGCTCTTCCTTAACCTCAACCTCTATCAAATGAGTAAACTTCAAATTATAATGAAATATTCTTTAAAATTGATGAAAACAGAATGTCGTCATCTGTGTGGTGAATACGGTTTTAGTTTAAACTGATTTTAGTGATCGTGCCGAAAATTGTATGTAACTCATACGTTGGAACAGTCAGAAATAATTTATTTATTATCATTCTATCCTCTCTTTTTATGAAGACAGGGAATTAGTACATAACAACAAGCCCAAAACTATAGAATTGTCTTTAAATAGTTCAAGTGCATTTTTGGCGCTCCTGCCTTGGAGTTTCTAGGACATTACATAGACTCACAAGGCGGAAGACCATTACAGGAGAAAGTTAACGCAATCATCAACTTTCCTCAGCCGACCTCACGTAAGTCATTACGCCGTTGCTTTGGAATGTGTAATTTCTACCGACGATTCCTACCACATTGCACTGAAACCCTGCAACCTCTAACAGACATGTTAAAAGCCGATAACTAAGTAACGAAGAAATCTAAAAATTAAATATTTAACTCACCGACCGACTCTAAAACTGCATTCGAGAAAGCTAGGTCTCTTATATCCAATGCCACTATGCTACAGCACCTCAACACTGACCACACGACAAATCTAATTCTATGAACAGATGCGTCGCAGAAAGCTGTCGGGGCAGTGCTACAACAACAGGTTAACGACGTCATCACACCCATAGCTATCTTTCTTGCAGTCAAACACTTCAATTTTTTATCACAAGGACGTCCGTTCACTATAATGACAGATGACAAGCCTTTAATCTACTCCTTTAACGTATCATATGATCATCATTCACCTCGTGAAGCCAGGCAACTTGACTATATTTCTAAATTTACCACAGACATCCAGTTTATCAAAGGACATAGCAACGTCGTCGCCGATGCATTATCACGCAGGGATATCAACATTCTGGTACGCAAACCAGATAATGACCTTGAAACACTCGCCAAACTTCAAGTAGACGATGCAGAACTGATAGCCTGCAAAGAAAAGTCTAACTTGATCCTCAGATCGGTACCTATTCCCTTCTCCAATGCATCATTATTCTGCGACCTATCAACTAGAAATCAGCGTTCTTTTGTACCTGAAGCCTGTCGACGACAAGTATTTCGACAGTTACACGAACTTTCACATACGGGAATACCAGCCACCACTAAAATGATAACGGAACGTTACGTTTGGCCTGAAATTAACTCGGATGTAGAACGTTTGACCAGAATCTGCTTACAGTATTTACGTAGTAAGGTAAAAAGACACACATTAAGTCCTGTTGGTAAATTCTCGCTTCCTGACAAACGCTTTCAACAACTTCATTTAGACATGGTTGGTCTATTTCCATCATCCAACTCTTCAACCAATATCCTCACCGCGGTTGACAGATTTACCCGATGGACGATAGCATGTCCGATTGCAGATACCTCGGCAGAAACGGTAGCAGGAGTGTTTCTTGATCGGTGGACATCAAATCACAGAGTTCCCTCAATTATCACTACCGACCGTGGTCATTAGTTCCAATCCGTTCTATTCCGGGAAATCGCTAAACTACTGAGAGTGAACCATATCAAATCGAAAGATTTCACCGCCAATTAACAAGCTCACTGATGGCACAAGCTGTCACTACGAAATGGAGCGTTGCATTACCGCTCGTGCTCCTGTGAATCCGCTCAGCTGTCAAGGAGGAAATCGGATGTACTTCTGCTGAGCTGGTCTACGGCACGACACTTACATTGCCAGGCCAATTGGTTGACACGGACACATGAGCATCAAGTGACCTAGGCCGATTCGCTAGTCGATTGGTACAAACTATGCAGAGCCTGAAAGCCATACCGCCGCGGGAGCATAATAACCGCATACATCTTGACAAAAACCAGATGACGTGCAAATATGTTTTTTTTTCGCGTCGATGTGGTTAACAAGCCATTGAAACAACGTTATAATGAACCATATCAAGTAAATAAACGAAGTAATAAAAATTTCATAATGAACAAAGGTGGACAGAAGGAAACTATCGCTATTGATAAAATTAAACCAGCCATCTACGAAACTCAACTTGACAAAGAAGAAAATACTACCAGTTAAGAAAAAACCTCCTGCAAAGCCACAAGAAAGCAGTACAGTAGCAGAAACCGACCGTTAAGCCCACTTGCTTAACACGTTCCGGCAGAGCCGTGAATAAACCTAAACGCTATGTACATTTCACTGATTAAAAAGAAAACGGAATTCAACAAATTACTTTTAATGTACATTATTTTGTTAAAACCTTCAATCTCCTAACTAACAGCTATTACACCCTTTCGGTTTTCTAAAACGTGGATGTAATAAACCTCATTTTCCGCAATAACTCGTATTGTCACATTACTTTTTTACACTACAATTAACAAATTCATTCTTTTTTTTAAAAAACAATATAATCTTTACATTAACGCATCGTATAATAATAATGTACATGTCATACCATTCTCCGCTTTCTTACATTATCTTTCTAATTATTATTCTGCATAAATACAAACACCGTACTCCCACATTTTTTTAATATAACCTGTGTTACCTCCGGACACTCTGGGGACTGAGGTATGTGAAGATGGTATGACAAACTTATTTTGTATTTATTCTGTTCATTTTCGATTGCTTGTATATTTACTATAAAATGATTGTACATGTTGTTTAAGTGTGTTACCTTGGATACAAGTAAAGTTGACTACTCGTGTTTTCCGTTCTGTTTTACACAAAGCACGGCACTCAATGTCCGAGCCTATCAAATACACTTTATACACATAACTTATGTTCTCATTCGTTCATTAATACGCTAATTGGATTCTAATACGTACGTTGTTTACATTTATAAGCTGCAGTCATAGGTATAAGCTACCTTAGGGATATTTACATTAATTGTATTACCAACATTTCTATAATTGTGGATTTATGGTACCAATTACAACGGAACACGGACAAGCAGCCGTATAAAGTAACGTCCTTACATTTTTATTGCATTTATTACATTTAATCGATATAACTCAATATACATCTATTTGTATTCAATAACTTTGCTGATATTTTGAAATAATACATTGATTGGTCCACCACATTCCTTTCACCAGTCTTTAAACACTATTTCACTGAATCTATCAATGAGTGTAAAAATATAGTCAACGTCGATGCACAAACAGATGCTTAAATGTTACGGTAATGATATTTCAAGTTATGGCAAACTATTGTTCACCATAAGTGATCTTTTGTAAGATATATATGGGCTAAATTTGTTGATAGAGTTGTAAATACAATCCATAGCTTCATTTAACAAAATGAACTTATCTTTAAATGGGTTCAGTGAAATATTGCACAACGTGTTAAAAAACACACTCATTATGAACAAAAAACGATTTCATTATATTACCAAATCATTGATCAATACATTGGATTGAACAGAGTGCAAGGCAATCACATTCTTATTTAAGTACTTCAGTGACATAAACTACTCAAGAAATATCGTTTATTACCTGACTTCATGCAACTGTTTATCTGGCAGCTGTAGTTTCACATCATATTTTAGGCTTTCCCAAACGTTATAATATTTTCAACATTGTAGTGTACTTGAATGAATTAGTAAACGATAAATTATTATGACACTAGAGTTTCGTAATACTTGATCAATTAACTGCGATTGCTAATGCTTTCAACGTCAAAACGGTATAGTTGATTATTTTATCTGTCAAGCAATACTTTATTTACTATTTTTGCATTTTCGTTTGCTAACAGTCTCTACCGTAAATGTTAAGAAATTACAATAATGACTAGGCAAAAATTGTATTCAACTCACATTCAAAAGCGTCAAATTGAATTTATCTGTTGAGTTGCACCTTGGGGATACGTTCGGCCAAATTTCAGGCCTATGAAACAGAAAGTCAACAAACAAATACATTCAAAGTCTTTTATATTATGAAGATGTTAATTTATGGAATATGGCGTTTTTCACTGCAGTTACACCTGAGAAATATCATGTGTTTATGTCATGCCTGGAGATGAGTCCACAGGAACATTGCTCCTTATCTTGATCTCAGCGTCAATCACTGCTTTTCTGCAACTACACGTGACTTCTCAACATATGTCAAAACGTGAAATTCATTGATGTTCAACATTTTCTCGACTAGTAACGGCGCTAAATTTCTATTTCATATATCATACTACAACAAATATTAGATTTATTTTATGAGCTATCTAATCTAAACTCATGTGTAGAGGTTTGAATGAGTTTTGATTCCTTTATATAATCACAGTTTATATCATACATTTTTAACCTATTTATTATTGCAAGAACGTTCTCCGAATGCAACATCAATATATTATCTTACCATAATCCATGAATTACGAAGGAATCCACTCCTTCCGGTATCGGGCGCTATATACAAAGGAAAAATTTGATGTTAGATGATGATGTTCAATCTACTTAACCAATGTTTATTTGAGAAGTTTATCAAGTTTTGAAACATTCTAACTGAAATCACTACCCACAGATCGAATGTCACCCATTACTACATACGCCGTAGAACATTCATGATTTTTGCCTCATCGTAGAATAAAACGGAGAATAAAACCATTTCATCACAGTTTACAAAGAAATCACGGAATTTTCAAAATCAGTCTTTCTACAACTGAGTTCAGTAGATAACGCGTGTTACTATAAATATAATATAATCCAACGAAATGACTGTCTGCAACGATATGAACTACGTGCTGTAAGTATATTTGAGGATGTATGTGTACCTCAAACCAATCAAATTCAATTCATTCAATAATCAAAAATGGAACAAATGAAGTAATCAATAAAGCAATAAAATAATGTATATTGTCAAAAATAAAACGTTACTATGTATGAATGACAATACGTTGGAGGTCAGGTTCATATAAACAGAATGAAATCCCATCTACTACTTGTTGATCTTCTTCGCTGATCTTTCTGGCTCAACGTTGTACCAAACGCAAGAACAATCAAACAAAAAAGTCTAAAAGTATTAAATAAAGAAAGAATAATAAAGTAATTTTTCTATCATTTAAAATTTTAAATTGATGGAAAGTTATCTGAATGTTTGCAAATTCACAAATTCAAACCGTAGTCTCATCATATTTATCAAAAGCATCATAAATAGGTGATGGTTTGTTGAGAACTATTCGAAAGAAATTGACTAAATTCTAAAATATTCATTTACGTATGAGTTAGGGTATAACTTTTCATAGTTGACATTCAATATAGTAAACATACAAAACTTATATATATCATATAAAGAATGCTTTGATTAATAACCTACGTTGCGCGCATTGCCAAATGCTATAATCACAGTAGATCGAACAGCGTAATTGGATTCTAACAGACAGAAAGTAACATTATGTATATATATATATATATATATATATATTCATATACATATATATATATATAATTTTGAATTATATCAATGGTTTATCTAACCACGTACAGAGAAGGGGTCACTGTATACAATCAAGTGAAGTTCGTTCGCATGATAGCCCTATGTTAATTATAAGTGAATTACCACAGTTATACAACATATTAGTCACTTCAAGTTGACATTATCACGTTGTGAAAGTTTGCACGTGTTCTCATCCTACACAAAACAGCTTTAAGCGAAACGTTCGATCGAAACATTCAGTTGAAATATATATTCAACAGGTGAAAAAACATTTACTTATGATATCAAGAAACATTCGTGATAAATGATATTGTTTTATGAAGAATTCAATGAATCTGAGAATGCCTCAGCTCGAAACACCTTTTGTCAGACTTTAATGTAAGTTTTGAGATTAGTAATATTGAGAAGAAGACAGCATTTTATTCTATATCCTGCAAATCGATTTATGTATGATGGTATAATTATTAGTTAAGGCGCACCATATTAATTTTAAACGGTTTCGTCAATATATGTGTTAGGTCTTATGTTCGCTTTCAGGCTCAACAATTCATCTTAATAACTGCAACTCGTTAACACCTTAATCAAGGAAGCATTTGTTCTCCCCCGTCAATCTGTTACAATGGGTTTGGTGCGGATATTATCCGACCAAAAATTTAAAAGTATATGAAAATAAAATTAGTCTGTGATTACCGTTTTTGTAGATTGAGACTGTGTTCTGTTCTTGACTAACATCAAAACGATTTTGTCGTTGATTTATTTTGGATTTTACTTAACTATTATTTGTATTGAATTTGAGTGTTTGGTGCAAAGTTAGTAGCAAATCGCAGACGTGGGTGATTCATGAAAAGTGAAATCAGTAATAGCAACTGCTTGAATCTGCACGTACTTACTTACGCCTGTTACCCCCAATGAAGCATAGGCCGCCCACCAGTTTTCTCCAACAAACTCTGTCCTGGGCTTCCCTCTCCAGTTCTGTCCAATGTTTGTTCATTCCTCTCATATCTTTCTCTATTTCTCTGCGTAGTGTGTTCCTTGGTCTTCCTCTTTTCCTTTTGCCTTGAGGGTTCCATGTGAGGGCTTGTCTAGTGACGCAATTAGGTGATTTTCTTAGTATCTGTCCTATCCAGTTCCACCGCTTCTTCCTCATTCCCTCCTCCATTCGAATCTGACTTGTTCTCTCCCACAGTTCGTTGTTGCTGATCGTGTCTGGCCAACGAATCCGAAGTATTTTGCGTAGACAGCTGTTAATAAACACTTGTATCTTCTGAATGATGGCTTTGGTAGTTCTCCATGTTTCCGCTCCATACATTAGAATTGTCTTGACATTTGTATTGAAAATCCTGATTTTGGTTTTGTTTGAAAGTTGTTTGGAGTTCCAGATATTTTTCAACTGTAGAAATGCAGCCCTCGCTTTGCCAATCCGCGCCCTCACATCTGCGTCGGATCCACCTTGGTTGTCGATGATGCTGCCAAGATATGTGAAGGTGTTAACGTCCTCCAAGGTATCTCCTTCAAGCGTGATTCGATTGGTGCATGTTGTGTTGCATCGGAGAATTTAGCTTGTTCCTTTATGTATGTTGAGACCTACTGCTGCAGAGGCTGCTGCTACACTGGTCGTCTTCTCTTGCATTTGTTGTTGAGTGTGCGATAGAAGAGCCAGATCATCTGCGAAGTCCAGATCGTCCAGCTGCGTCCTTACTGTCCATTTGATACCGTGCTTCCCTCCAGATGTTGACGTCTTCATAATCCAGTCGATGACCAGGAGAAAGAGAAAGGGTGAGAGTAAGCAACCTTGCCTGACACCGGTCTTCACCTCGAAAGAGTCTGCTAGCTGACCTCCGTGCACGATTTTGCAGTTGAATCCATCATAAGAATTCCGTATGATATTAACTATTTTCTCAGGCACACCGTAGTGTCAAAGAAGCCTCCACAGTGTTTTCCAATCCACGCTATCGAATGCTTTCTCGTAGTCGATGAAGTTGATGTAGAGTGGTGAGTTCCATTCAATTGATTGTTCCACAATGATGCGCAATGTAGCAATTTGGTCAGTACATGATCGATCCTTACGAAATGCGGCCTGTTGATCTCGAAATTGGGCGTCTACGAAGTCCTTCATTGTGTTCAACAATACCCTGTTGAAGACTTTGCCTGGTATTGAAAGAAGAGTGATGCCTCTGTAGTATTGGTATTTTGATGAGGTATCCTTCTTTCCCATCTGATGGTACTTGTTCCTCATCCCAAATCTTCTTGAAGAGGATGTGAAATATTTTCGCAGTTGCTTCCACATCTGCTTTCATTGCCTCTGCTGGAATGTTGTGTGGTCCTGCTGCTTTGCCGCTCTTGATTTGTCTTATCGTAAGTGCGTCAATATTAATTGGGAGGTCCTTGGATGCTGCTTCGATGTTGGGTGGGTTCCTCCTTTCTTGAATTTTTTCAAGAGTACCAACAGTGATCCATTCCTTTTGATGGTGCTTCTTGCGACCAAGGACCTCCTGACATGTTGAAGTGACTGCCTCCCTAATCCCTTTCCAATTGTTCTCCAATGTTGCTTCCTCTCCATTGAGTAGATCCTGAAAGGCCTGGAACCTATTGGTGAGTGCTATCTTGAATTCCTTGAGTTTTACGGTATCCCGAAGAATGGCTGTATTAAACTTCTGTGATGTTGTCTGCCCCGTTGTCCAGTGCTTCTTTAGCTTCAATCTCATTTTGGCGATCAGCAAGTGGTGATCTGAAGCTATATCAGCTCCTCTCTTTGTTCTCGCATCCTCCATGGTCCTTCTGAACTTGTTGTTGATACAGATATGATCAATCTGGTTTTGAGTAGTGTGGTCCGGTGAAATCCATGTGGCTTTGTGAATGCGTTTGTGCGGGAATATTTCGCCACCGATGACCAGTTTGTTGAAGGCACATAGGTTTGCAAATCTCTCACCGTTTTCGTTCCTTTCTCCCAGTCCATGTCGTCCCATGATGTCTTCATATCCAGTGTTGTCCATTCCAACATTGGCATTCAGGTCTCCCATAAGAATCGTCAAATCCTTTGGTGAACATTTCTCGACGATTGACTGCAGCCTTTCGTAGAATTGATCTTTACCGTCGTCATTGTAGTCATTAGTAGGTGCATAAGATTGGATGACGTTCATTGTATTGTCCTCTTTCTTTGTTTTGAAGGATGCTTTAATGATCCTCGGCCCATGCGATTCCCATCCTATCAGTGCCTTTTGTGCATGTTTGGACAGCATCAGTGCAACTCCTTGTATATGTGAAGCGTTTTCCTATTCATGACCAGAGTATAACAGCAGTTCCTCTGAGGCTAGTCTCAGTTGTCCTACTTGTGTCCAATGCGTTTCACTGATTCCAAGCACCTCGAGGTTGTATCGTTTCATTTCTGTCGCAACTTGAAATAGTCTTCCAGTCTCCCACAATGTACGAACGTTCCATGTACCTAAAAAAATGGTTGCTCTGGTTGTCAGAAGAGGCATCAGCCCCGTGACTTCCGAGATAACACGCGCGAACTCTGAAAGTGGTAACTTTTTTTCACGTGGTATAGTGTTTTTCTGAAATTTATCATTCGTAGGGTATTACACTGATTTAGTAGAATTTATCTATTGTACCCGGTGCACTTTGCTTCTCGAAAGTAAACCTCCTAAGTTTTTAATCAGTTAATACATACTTATCGTTTGATAACGATTTTAACTTCTGAATACACTAGTTTAAGCCTACTTACAGTGACTCTTGCACTTCATAACTGAACCTCTTATCTTAAAAATCCGCCACTGATTTTAGGTATTAACACAGTTAATACACAATAAGTTATACCCTTAGATATTTGAGTTACTTAGACAAGCCATTATCCCACCTTATTTTCCATTATGACAAATAATTCGAGTAAAAGAGAAATGTCTCCAACTTTTAAACCACCTAAAAGATCAAAATCTGCTAACCCTATGTCAGATGAATCTTCACTAAGTAATCCAATAGTGAAACTCGTAGATATGAAAGATACGATATACAAATATACCCAAACGTCTACACAGAAAAAACTTCACCATAATCTTCTAAAGCCTAAATCAGGAAATTCACAAACCAAGGAGTTGAAAGCTCCATACGAAACCGTTAATAGTAGTAATAACCACGGCAGCGAGATACAACAGTTTGAAAACTCACTTGCTCAGATTAACGAGAAGCTTGACCTGTTAGCACCCCTCATGCACAGATGGGCCCCAAATAATGATAGGAACCTAGAAGAATTAGCCAAAGCGGAACATATCCTAGATTTCGTAGCCGAGGAAGTTACGAAAAGAATAATGTCTTCCTGCAATGCGATTGCATATAACCTCCCCGACCGCACATCCTTGAATTCGCTAAAGGATAACTGTCTAAAAGCGTGTGACATGGCAAACGTCAGCTGTCACGTCACTCGCTTCAGAAAAATATCGGACAAGTCAACTTGCTCTCTCCTTTTCAAATTCGGCTGCTGCAACGACGCCAAAAAATTTATCCGTATGAGCAAAAATATTAGCTCATCAACCTTATACAAAGAAGTAAAGGTTACCCCGGATCTAACGCCTTGTCAACGTCGTGTAAAAACAAGAGAGGCGACTAGATCACGTAACGGTGAGACAGCAAACAATCTACAGAAAACAACCCCCAATGTCATGAAAGTAAATAAACAAATATACCACGATGTAGATCTTCATAAGCCTGTGGACTGTAAACCTTCGAACAAAGTACGGATCACCTCTGTCACCAAGAAATCTAATGACCCTTGCAGTCCTAATCCCAGCTGTTCGAACGTTAACTTGAGTGAATATGTCCCAAAAAACAACACAGTTCCAGCTTAAACTAATAAACTTAAGAATCCATCCCCAAAATATAATGCACGAGAGAATATGATAGAAGCTGACGTGATTTTGAAAAACACGTCCAGGGGACCGAAATATTCTCCGTCTTTAACAAAGAAGAGTGAGCTGATTAAATCTTGAGTCTCAAGTAAAAAAGTAGGTAGGATTCAAACCCGATTGCCACCGACTTTCCCAACTACGATGAACAGGTTCACTCCTTCAATGTCATGTGATGTGCCCCTAGCCTCTCCAAGTTGTAAGACTGATAATATCAAGAGCATGTCAGACCAACATCTGAACATGCACACTAATAATTATTATCCAAGAGCTGGGTGCACTGCCCAATCACCTAATCCTAGAATCATTAGTGAAAGAAGAAATGGAAGATTTTTCACCCCACACCCTATCCTAAAGACCCGGGCTTTTATTCGCAAAAACGCTGAGAATGAAAACTATGCATCCTGCTCTACAAAAACAGCTGATAAACATGACCTCCAAATTTAGAAAAGGCCATGGCAACTGGCACTCGTACATGACTAACCCTCCCCAAGTTAAAACCATTCCGTATAAATTTAACCTTAGTAACGAGCTGTGTCATCAAGACATTACTAGAAACGGTGGTGAACTGCAATGCCAGCCGAATCAAAATTGTTTCGGGATACAGCCACTTGTGGTACCTCTTGCGCGACATATAGCTCAAGTCATTTCATACCACATACAGAATATGACAGCACGCTCCTCGCACAATCTCAAACAGACAACATTCTCCCCCTTTCTCCGGGCTAACAACCCCTCCTGTAAATTCCAGTAATTTACTTAGCATGTTCCCCCCAAACTCCTCATACCACTCTCACGTAGATCATAGTAACTCCTTTACCCAAGATACCCTGAAATATTTTAGCTTAGCGGTACATCTGTTTAATATATGTCTTATTAATGCTCGTTCAATCTGTAATAAAAAGACAGATCTAGTCATGTTTGCTACTATCTGTCAACCATCACTTATTATGATAACTGAGGCATGGACCTGTGGTATTATTTCTGATCTTACTATATCTCTTGAAAACTATGATCTTTTTCGAAGTGATAGGTTAGAAGGAAGAGGTGGAGGATGCCTCATATATGCCCACTCTGGCCTAAACTCGCTCTTATGTGATATATCGGAACTAAATAGATTGCCAGACTCTGTGTGGATCGTTCTGAAACCGTCAAATGCCGTTTCTTTACTGTTCGGCTGTGTCTACCGACAGCCTAATGCACCAACAGGAGATCTAGCATTATTGTCAGAAGTATTCACATTTGTTTCATCCCTACCGTTCACAAGCAAGGCTATTTGTGGGGACTTCAACATGCCTGAAATCTCTTGGTTCCCAATCAAAGCACCTAAACGATTCGAATCATTTATCGAATGCTTAGAGCTTGGAGAGTGGACTCAGCATGTCAATGGCCCAAACAGAAATCAAAATACATTGGATTTGGTTTTCACCAGCAATCTCATTCCTCACACTGTATATGTTGGAAAAAAGTTCCGAGGTAGCGATCATAATATGGTCATATGCAGCCTTGATATAGGAGCTACAACTATAAAGTATAAATCCACTACACTTCGTAGGAACTTTCTTAGGATTGATTGGTCAAACTTCCGTAACTGCCTCAAAAGCATTGACTGGACAAACTACTTTACCGCACACAATATTGACGAACTAATGAATGTATATTACCACAACACAAATAGCATATTCAACAAATTTGCACCTTTAGAATGCTGGAGGCCCAGAATTTCTAAGGACTTATTTATGCCACGTCATATACGAAAACGTCTTCGAAGACATGCTTCCAGATTTCATAACTGTAATGACTTCTCCTCATTAGTAACGATGACTGAAATATGTGTCGAGGCAGAAATGACAATTACTAAAAAGGCAATCGCACAGGAAAAGCGTGCTGTTCAGCTGAACAGGGAATCCTCTGAACTCATAAAACTCCTTCGGAATAAACTCAAATGCTCCAAAGTGAAAGGAGGGAGCATATTTATTAAGAACAGTCAAGTTTATGAAGACCCTAAAAGTATCGCAGATTTGTTTAGCGAACATTTTTGTGCCACATTAACAAACGAAAACTCAACAAATGAGTCACATCTGACCCAAACTCCTTCCTGTGAAATCGCCAGTGTTGAATTTAGTATACAGAACATTTCTAAGGCGATTAGTACACTGTAGCACTCTTACACTGAAGGACCAGATGGCATCCCAGCCAGCATGCTGAAAAATGGTAGCAATGATCTGAGTGCTATTCTTCTCAAACTATTTACTATATCTCTCTCCACAGAGTGTTACCCTAATAACTGGAAGACTACTCATATCATCCCCACTATAAAATCTGGGCCTACAGCGAACGTTGAAAATTACCGACCTATAAACATAACTTCAGTAGTATCTCGGGTTATGGAGAAAATAGTTAAGGCAGAGTTACTACAACATCTACTTAGTAACAATCTGATATCGACCTCACAGCATGGGTTCTTGAGGTCCAGATCGTGTGATACATGTCTGTTAGATTATTTCAACGATATCACGAATGAACAAGACAAAGGACTTCTAGTATCAGTCCTTTTCTTCGATTTTAAAAAGGCTTTTGATAAAGTCCCACACAAAAGGCTTCTACTTAAACTGAAGTCATTTGGAATCATCAACCCACTACACTCATGGTTAGCTTCATTCCTTAATGTTCGACAACAAATGATAAAGTACAATGACTGTCTTTCATCATCAAGACCAATAACCAGGGGGGTTATCCAGGGAAGTGTCTTAGGTCCACTTTTGTTTCTAATGTACATAAATGACATATGTAATACTATAAAATTTGGAAGAGCATACTTATATGCTGATGATCTGAAAATAGTATACAGCTATAAGCCTGAAGATCTGGACGAAAATATAGCTAAGATTCAGAGTGATCTTGATAACTTAAGTACCTGGAGCGAGACATGGCAACTGCCGTTTAACCACAACAAATGTGGCATAATGCATTTTAGCAAGCGTCACCTTGATTCACCAGTCTACTTACAAAAATGTAGGGTTCAGACACTCATATCAGCGCGTGACCTTGGTATTAGTTACTCTAAAAGCCTTAAATTCGAAGAACATGCCTCAAATATTATCTCTAAATCTAGACGACTCATTGGGTTTATAAACACGAACTTCTTCACAAATGAGGCTAAGCTTACTCTCTTCAAAATCTGTATAAGGCCCACACTTGAATATTGTTCACTCATCTTTTCAAACATGAATATCATGGAAAAAATGAGAGTAGAAAATGTACAAAGAAGCTTCACCCGGCGACTACTCGGATTGAGCAATAACCTCGACTACACAGAAAGATGCAAGCATCTTTCCCTAGAACCTCTATGGCGCCGTCGTCTCAAAAACAACCTAATGCTCCTCTATAAACTAATAAATGGTCTTTCGTTCGTAAGATACCGCCCAAATATGAACCACGACACTGCTTACAGACTTAGAAACAACGCATATACACTATTTACGGCAAAACACAAAAAATCATTGCGTTCTAATTTCTTTGTAATACGATACAGTCTACTGTCGAACATGTGACCAATCGCTATTCGTATCTGTGACACAATCAATAAGTTCAAGAAACTAGTTATGCTGTTGCTAGATTCTAAAGAGATTTATCGACTATTCCCAGAACTCACACAAAGTCCCCAGGCACTCTTTTATGGTCCACCAAATATTTAGATAAACCTCAGAAACTAATTATAGACTATGATAATATTGTGTTCTCATTACCACCCATACATGTATCATGAAATGGTAGACGAATCCCCCTGCTCCTACTAACAGCAATAGGTTACGCCTTTCAGGTATTAACCGTGACTTTTCTCTGCTTTTAAATTCCAATCATTATTTTCACATCTTCAAAGCAGTTTTAGTTTTTATTTCTAGTAGACAGACAAATTGACAAGCATGTAGATACTGATCAACTACTGTCAATTACAAGGAACTCAAACACCATGTATAATTGTGAGTATCTTCTTATTTACGTATTAACAGTTTAACTTATTTTTATTTCCCCAATTCATTAACATCCAACCACCTTGCCTGCTCACCAACTTATCGCTCTACTCATTATTTTTAACATTATTTCAACTCTTTTTTTCTCTTTCTCTTCGTTCCAGCTCCTTGTCCTTCCTATTTCCAAACTACCTATTGACTGACTCATCTTACAAATCATACCATTCGTTTACTTAAAATCAGTGTGATATGCTTCGTGGATATTCTGTCTGGCGAAGTTATCTGGATGGCTTGTAATATGGAGCTTGTAGAGTAAGTGAATTCCGATAAGTTTTACAAAGAAATTAGAGTAGACCAGAGACCATTATTTACAATCAACCATTAAACGTAAGAGAGCTTACATCACAAAAGGAGGGAGGGTGGTGTATCTGACGAGCATTCATGACGTTTGGGCGATAACCTCAATCTACCCATGTTTGTGTGGCAGAACATTTTGTTTGCTTACGGCTCCTTACGATATAGCAGGATGTAACAAATCAGTGATATTGATGTTACTTTTCCTTGTTAACCTCGTCTACAACTCATGTCTGTAACCTTGCACTGGTTTCTACTTCCTACCGAGAAATCCTATTACAAGCTGGTCTGATTAATTATACTAAAAAAGAGCTCATTCATAATTTCTTGAGCTGCAGAGTTAAAAATAAAAAGAATAAATAAAACAAAAAATTATATCACTGAGCCTCTTTATTATATTTTGTAAATCAACATTATTACTAACAACTTGGTTCTTCTGAATTTCCTCTATTCTTTCGACTAACTTCCCATTAGTTATCTCACCAATAATTTTTCTTCATTAACCTACATAAGTGCAGGTGTACAGTAATGATATTAAAAAAAGTCTGAGTAAACATACCTTTTGTTTTATCTATAAACGTATTTTCTGTTCCGCTCCTCGTCCCGTTTTCTTTATTCCTGTTTTTTCAGAACCTTATTCCACTCCTCATATATTAGTCTGGATATTTGCAGTAGACTTGGTTACCCTACCCAAGAACATGTAAAATCATTAGCTGATGAATATCAAACATACCTTTGTACATTTACCGCATCCATTCTTGTTATATGCAAACCTATCTCTACCATGAATCGTTTCTCAGTCCATAAGATGATTGTCCTAATGCACGCTCCTTATATGCGCCAATTATTCGCATTGAACATTCCATCTTTAAGAACACAATGAATCTTGTGAAATGTTTCAGTAAATGTATACCGTTTTAAAAGAAATATGTTATTAATCTTAACATTTTGATCTTGCCTGTAAATTGGCATGTTTCTTGTAACATGTTTGTTATTTGAGAATAAATCATTATTATTATTATTATTATTATAACTCGGCTTTCATCACGAGACGTCATAATTCTTCTTCCAACTCCCAGGTCAGAGTTAAAATGGTTTGAATTATTTTTTCTGGTTAGCGTTTTTTCGGCAAGTGAGATTTCAACGGAATGGGGTCGCCAACCCCATGTCCAACCCTCCTCCTTTATCCGGGCTTGGGACCGGCAGTAGCCCCTAAGGTTCTAGTGGCGGAGTTTTGAATCTGCACTACGAAGTCTTTATTTCAAATTATTAATTTATAACCACTGAATATTTTGTATGGCACCGATGCTGATGAAATCTCAGAAAACTCGAATGCAATTCATAATATACATTTTCTATATGCTAACAAGTGATGTTGTTTGCTTGATGACAATTCCGCTCTTATTCTCGATCATAGTACTATCCCTTAAAAACTATCATACATTGCTGAATCATTTTGTAATGTTTCACCGATAACGTTTCATGAAGACATCCGATTACGTTCTGCTTGTTTGTATAGATTGATGAAATGAACGTTATTTTGCAAACATGATATAACACAAAAGTCCTAGTAAAAACTTCCGTCTTGTGGAGGCTGTGCGATTGTTAGAGCTCATGCTCATTTATGTATTTTCAATTGTGCTTCGGTTATTGATAACTCTATCAAACAATGATGTATGCGTGAGGTTATAACTTATGGTATCATTATGTTGTGGATTCAATCATGTGATAAAACAAGAAAAAAGAATCATCTGATATCAATTTACGCTACACGTAATGAGAATTTGAGTATAGAAAATTTATAACATACTATCCATAAAATAAATTCGCGGTACTGATGTCATGCCTGCTTAATGGCTAGTGCAGTTTGTGACAAGCGATGACACATTTATTGTCAAAGTTTTCGCACTCACCTTTGAAATATCAGTCAGCTTCTTATAGAACATATCTACTAGGTAATCGAACTGGACAGTTTGTAAGCGCCGCCTTTTCACCAAATCACACAGTGAAGTTCAAGCTTGATTTAGATGACCCTGCACTGAAATAAGAAGCGCATCAATTGAAATACAACTGAAATATGAACAACGACCTATAAGTTTACTAACATCAGTATCACTCTGTGTTGTGGGAAATAATGTTCCAGAAGAGATGAAGGAGTGAGAGTAAAAATGAACGTGTCGAGGCAATAATAAATATAACGCCTACGTCGCATAACTATTTATGGTGACGTACACAATACATTATAAACTCTAGACAGAAACAAATACGTCAAAAAAATGTTTGTAAACTATCGTAATATTGCACTCAATGTAACGACAATGTATAACAGTGTAGCAAAACGGACTGTGAAGGCGTTGAAGAAACTAGATGCTAGTACATTGAAGTCGATGGTTCGTTCAGCAATGTTTCAAAAAAGGATTGACTATCAATCAAATTTTAACCATCAAGTAATACAATGTGTGTCTCAGTAGAGTGCGTAGATTACCCCAGCAGAATAGTGATCTCAGTGCATTTTGAAATATCAAGCACAAGGTTCCATAATCATAACATCAGGTTAAGTTGATAGAAGCAGAATACATACCAGGCTGAAAATCGGATGAAAATTAAGAAAAATAATCCAGTATGACAAAAACGCTTCGACATTGTTGATATATATAAATGTCTCGAAAATAATAATTGTGTTTGGTATAATCAGATACACGTCAGCGCATAATTCCTCCTATTTTTTTTCATCCTCATATCCTTCTCCATTTTTTAGGTTTTTGTGTACTTTGGCTTTCTTCACTCCATCTTACTTTGTATAATCCATGTGAGTGCTTGTCTTGTGTTTCCTCTCCCTATATTATTCTCAGTAACAAAAATAAGGGGCGTAAAATAAGATAGACGATAATTATGTTAACAACAATTAATAGAAGGTTACAACACGGAACAGACTTACTAAAGTGCAGCAGTAAAACAGTTTTATGTATAATGACGTAATTCGTAATTGGTACTATTGTCCTAATATGTCAAAGAATGTTTATGAAATATATGTCATGCAATAGGGATATGATGCCGATAATAATCCATAAAGTTAATTTAATCCAAAATAGTAATTCGTATCGAAATAGGTATTGTCAGTGATATTGCGGACTCGTTCATTTCGTGGTGGCAGTTTTTGGTCGGTCATCGATATCAGCAAATTAATCCTGGAGCGTCGGGCTTACCAATACGAAGTGTGCCGATTTAGGCGTGTTCTTAAATTCCCGAATAAGCTCGTTCAGACTATAGTTACTGAATGACGTCTGACGGGTTAAAAATCAGAAGATGAATTCGAAGTATCGTATACTTTTATTGTGGCACACCACAAATAAGAATAGCAGACCATAGACAGATCAGGCAGACACACTAGCGAGCAAATATGCGAAAGGTCGAATGAATTAATAAGATCAAAATGTTCGTATATATACAAAGAAAAATATCTAAGTCATCGTGATATTTCAGAGATTATTATTAAAGCGAATAGGATGCATATGTGCGTAGGCGTTAAGCAATGCTCAGTCATACCAGCTCATACTAACCAGATAATAAAAAATACAAATGAAACATACAAACTGTTGGTGAGCGAACGGCTTAATCAAAGAAATTATTCGAAAGGGCTTAAGCAAATTAAATGTAGGCGGATGCAAATAAATGTGGAGGTACTACAGAAGAACAAAGACTGCTTCTATGATTCACAGTCGCTAAAACAGGTTACGAAAGAAATACAATCAGAGGTTTTGTTTGTTGAAAAAGAAGTAAACATGCAGCTGAATAAACTGAAATTCAAATCAGTCATATGGAATGAATAATGACAGATTGCGTTCTCGTGAAATGAGACAATATACACGGAAGAGTACAGTTTGTCATTCTAGTTTCTCTTCCATTGCCTATCCCAATTTAACCACTTTACTGTTTGTATATTACCGTGGAATAATAACACTGGATTACATGCAAATATTTTTAGAAATAGAAATGTAAAATTATATTTTGCAGAATAAATGGTAATCTGACCCTATTATGCTCTTTATCACATCACGACTTTTCCGATAGATAGATATACGATATAATTCACCCAAATTTGGTAGAACTTAGAATGCTTCCATGCTTTACCATCGCTGAAACTGGGTACGAGGGTAATACATTCGAAGGTTATGTTAGTTGAAAAAATATTGCATATTCCGCTAAGTAAATTCAAATTTCCTTCTGTCATATAAAATTTTTATTGATATTTTTCTTCTTGTGACATACTTTTATTATTTGTTGTCTCGAAGTTTGTGGATGCCACGGTCACAGTGCATGTTATTGAAGGAAATTACTTGTTCGACCTTCCTGATAATGTGACACAAAATCTGTTTTGATTTGCAATTTATTTTTATTCTACTTACTATATTTATTTCCCATTATCCTTCATTGAAGATGGTGAATTTGTGGTCATTTGGACGGGTTTTCCAAAGAACTTCAGTCGATTGCGGATTCTCTCGTGCCATATATTTTGACAACCGCATCTTGAATTTATCATTTTAGCTGGAATTGTGTTGTATTCCAGCACATTTTCGAATAGTTTTACGTTAGAGAAGCGGGTATTTAGGATGCCAGTTTCGTAAAGTTTCTTGACGACAAATACACACATTGCGAAACGATTTTTACTACTGACGGATTCATCAAGATCATCAAATTGTTTATTATTCTTTATGAACATGAGTGTTGTCTACAGTAGATTGTTTGCTGTGACAGAGGCATGCTAGTCTTAAGATTATCTGACTTTCACAAGTAACAAAATATGAAAATATATTTTATTTCACATAATCCTGTATTGTTTTTTATCTGAATCATGATCCAATATCTCTCTTCAATTTTTCAAACTCGTTCATTCAGATGAATTTCATTGTGCATCTAAGATTCCTTCAAGCTTCAACGAATACCTTTTGCGAACAATATTCACAAATGTAACACGAATGTCAAAAAAAAGAAAATAGATTTGAACTGATAAAAATTATTGTGAATCTAAAATCTGTTGTAACAACTAACCATAACATTTTCAATAAATAAAGATGTTTAGATGAAGCACATATGTGATAAAGACTTAAATTCCCACAAAATTATCCAGTTTCTGAAATATTTATAGGCAGAAATCATAACGAAACTCGTGTTAGCTCAGACAAGCATTGCGTATCACGCTTATTCCATGCAGCTTTGATAAATGTCAGTTTTTCGTTACGCAAGATACATTGTACACCTCCTTGTATAAAATAATGTGCGGAAATGTCTATAGTAGCTGATATTTTTCATGACAAATATCAGTTTAGATGGACAGTATGCATTCCATCAACGTGATTAATTTCAAAACAAATCTTCATTTTCTTAGAATTTTTGTGTTTGCTTAGCTGACGTCACCATGATAATGCGTGTCACGCTTCACAAATAATTAGCCCCTTTTGAAGACCATCGAATCCTTGTTGTTGACATATTTTTCTCAAACTCGAATGATTTGAAATTTATTTATCGTAACTGCTCTCTAAATCTCCTAGAATGGAGGGTCCAAGTTAGAATGCACTGAGTACATGATTTGAGGATTAGTACATGGTTGTTTGTTCAATTTTCCTCGTTTATCGTTGGATATTAGAGAAATTATGAATGTAGTATATCTAATGTACTTCAAAGATGTATCATTGGATTTAAATGGAGACAGCCTAAATTAACAACAAATTCTTTTTTCAGTAGACTGGAAATCGGTAATTCTATTCTTCTAACATTGTATGGCAAAGATTTCTTAGTAACATTATGAAACTTCAAAATTTTCCAAGTTATACATATAATTTGCAACGTGAATGATAAGTGATGTTTATTCGTTTTATTATAGAATTCTTTTCAATAACAACAGTATATTATTGCTGCATGCATTTGCCCAATCGTATTATTGCATCTTGAAAACACCAGCCGTCCATGTTATATTAATAAATGATTTTCTACACAGAATCTGATGAACAATTATTCGGAAACCGCGGAATTATAATTGTTGTTATATTATCAACTTAATTTACCCAGTTATCATGTGGACTATGTCAAATGAAATTTCCTGTGTAGGCATAAAATCCAGTTGTACGAAACATATTCCAACTGATATGATTATCTATATCGCCATTACAGCTAGTAGATAAAGAATGAGAACATATCCATTTCTTTATTCACGAGTTAAATTGGTTTACGAATGAGTGATCGATTTATTTATGTTGAGCTATTACATCATAGAACGACACTTTCTCCCTGAAGTCCGCTTCTGAGCAATACGGCTTTTCACCGATCCATCGAAAATGTTCATTATCTCCTATTGATCGATCCACAAATTCTGAACACACTTGATTTTTTCCTATACAAATATTCTCGTTGCATATTTCCACGTTCAAATACTTTCATTTCAACAGAACACATTATAATTTTTGCAGTTAAGGAATCTGAACTATATTAAAAGAGTATTCATTCAATCAGTCAACTGATATGGAATATACCGACCATCAACGAAGAATTCGTGGCTTTCAACTTATCATTGTTCGACATACAAAGTAGAGTGTCTGTTGAGCATACGCAATTAGAAAAATATATGGTTCTGCCACTAATAATCGTAAGTAAAATTGATAATATTCCACTGAAATGTTACTACTAAATATGATGTGACAAAATATCCTAAATGAATACTGTTCATTATGTTTTAAATAATATTTTCATTTCTCTTCGTTTATTGTGTTTATTGTTGCATTCAGTCAATGAAATTCGCTGCATGATAACGTCATTCATTGATGTTGAAGCTATAGAAAATGATGATTTCACTTTGTATTTACGACGGAACAGAGCCACATTCATTCTTATTTTTGAGAATCAAATTTGGATGTTCTCTGCTGAAATATACTGTCACATTATGTCTGCTTCGAATAATAATATCGTTTGACTGATCCTGGTTTTCATATTATTCGAGAAATTCGACTGACCTAAATTGACTTCATAAATCCTTCTTTTTCTTGATTTTCATGTTCCCGCACACAAACGCCCGGGTGGAACAACAGCTCTTTTATCCACTCAGAAAATTATTGACTGTCAATGATCGATGGATAACTTTAGTAAAATATTTTCGGATCTCTAACATGCGTTTCTGTGATTGTATAGAATGAGCTTGATTTGTTTGACAGACAATGTCAAATGACGTGTTAGCTTGTTGAATACACTTTCTGCGCCTTATCAGCACTTCTTCCTTTTTATTAGCGGGGCCTGCGTGGACCGAGAAAGGTAAACAAGTGATAGCTTCAAGCATATCAATTGATGATCATATCATCAACCTCCTATATTACTGCTTTTTTTCTACATATTTGAGAATGCCGTTTTCTAAATTTGATCTATACAAATGTGTTTTGTTTAACAAATAGTTATTACTTATTACCTGATTCTATATGAAGATAAATATGGTTGAATGGGAAGTAAGTCACATCGAACCACATGCATCAGCTCATTGTGTTTGTTGAAATTACAGTAACGAATTTATCGTATCTCATATCATTCAAAAAACTTATACGTCTCTACTAATTAATGGTTATTTCACAAAATTTATGCTCGAAGAAAATTCTGCAGATTACTGATTTTTATGGCCGTTATCGAGTCATTGGTCACAGTTATCCTCCCTTTGTTGAAGCAAAATTACAATTATCTGACATTGTTTGTGTACAATGAATTTATTCACGTGATCATTTTGAGGAGAACTTAGTGATCAAACGCACAAAAACCTACATGTGATAATGAAATCATCTGATTCACTATATCCTACTTACAAATAACCTGAATGTATCCTACATTTCAGATTGAAAGATTCAAATGTAATTACTTTGAATATATCGAGGAGGTGACCTCACAAGAACTTTACGAAACTTAAGGCAATTCTTGTCCAGTATTCAGTTATTTTTATGTAGGGGAAAACTTGTAGCTCTTGTGGATGATTGTGGTGGTGCTTCGTTCTGTGAACTATTTTTTGTTGTTGTGGAGCTTTCATTGTTCTTCTGAACAACATCATCAACACAAACTTCAGATAGAAGTGAAGCATTCGAATTTCTCCACGTTTGACCTGTTGCTTGTTCTGCAAACCTCGATCTTGATTGATTGCTGTGGACCTTCGACCTGTCGTTGTTTGCAAGTTTGTTTTGATTGCAACAGATCGAAAAGGGGATGCAATGATAACGGTGTTGCAAGTAACGACAGGTCAAAGGTGCACAGGAAACTATGGAGGTCGATGTCGGCAGAAAAAAGTACTGTTGTAAGGTAGAGACTTTTGAATGCCCCACTTCTGTAAGATGTTTGTGTTGATAATGTTGTTCAGAAAAACAATGAAAGCTTCACAACAAATACATTCAGCTAAGAGAACAAACACCAGAACAACATTTCGTCCCAGATATATTTTTATTGATTACAGGATTAAAAATCTATACATTTTTTTACAAAGTAATAACATTTTGACATATAAAGTTGTGTTTTTATTGACGTTTAGGAACTTCCATCGGGTTTTTCGTTACCTTCTCTTTAGGTCTCCTTGTTACATTTATTAGTTCGGTGTCATTAAAAAACGGTGGAAAATAGAATTCTGTCGGACAGTTGCCCGATAAACCGCAGTTAATATGTGCAAATGATTTGTTCAAACATAATCGTATCTCCTCGATATTATATGTTTTATTATCCTGGTAAAATGTTGTGAAATCATGGTAAGAAATGTCATTGATCATACGTGCAAAAAGCAAAAACTAATAATTCCTTCTTTTAATTTTTCTTTAAGATTCATAATAACTGTAAACCATATGTAGGTGCTTTTTTACCGAAAAAAACTCTTATAGTCCATATTGAGAATCTTGAGCGGCCTGTATTACATAATGTAACACTTTTGCGATCGAAACAAAATATTACTTTTTTGTTTGTAACTAAATAAATTTGAAAGAAAAACTTACTCTCCCTCGCACGCGCCTGCATAGTAGCCAACCTGGAAAACCGTATTCCTTTTTCAGTACCTCCTGAAAATATGTTCGCTATGTAAATGAAAAATTGAAATACACTTCTCATGAGGTTATTTATTTTTGATTATATAATAACTTGAAATGACTTTTAACGCATAATTCTGATAATGTTCACGAAATTGTTTCAGGTTAGGATGTCGGAAATCTCTGTGAACTGTGTTGTGTGAAAAGCGACTGAATTTATCTTCGGCAAGGAGGACAAATAATGACTTAACGCTGATTGTTCACATATGAAGAAAGGAGTTGACCTGGGTGAGTTACAAAACGACTCTACTTTGAAAAAACATGGCGATCTAATAAGCCTTTTCCAGCATTTTAAATAAAATGTTATTCGTGAAAATGATCCCGTTATAACTCACGTGAATGATGGTCGTTCAAATCGCTACAACTATCCTTTACTCTTACTGCAAACTAAATGATGTCATGAGAAATACTCACACAATACTCATTATATATAGCGCGTAAGATAAGTTCACATTCTTTAGTTGTTATGTGATATATTGTTGTATTTTGCACAACACTACCTTACATGAAAGTTCGTTCGAAGAAATTTCATCAGTTCATATTTGCTTACGAATGCACTTACGTTATATTTTGTTTGATTGCTGGGGACAACGTTATTCCGTCGAAGTTTGCTGTAATAAATGAAATGAAAAATAACATTCGAATGATATACATTGATCTATCAATGTACATCGCTCCGTGCAAATAATTTGACTGTTACTAATGAATATCATTTCATTTCGAGAGTTGCATGTTAAAAAAAAAAGGTGGATCGAGCATTTGCTTCTACTTTTCATCAAATTCCTTATTTTGCTGTATAAAATTGACAACTGGTTTAAATTTCAATAACCTGTGGCGTTTTGTTGACACTTAGATCATTCCACGTATCATGAAGTTGAAATGGAAAGGATATCAGAAGATAACAGTATCTCCTCCGAAGTACATTTTTAAAAGTTCGTCATGTTAGATAATTCAATTTGAATGAGAGATTCATCCTAAACCCTACACAGTTGATAAGTTTGATTTACTGAATTACTTAAACACAAGACTCTGAGGTATGTTAGTGGCTCACATTAGTTACAAGGGGTCCTCATTAAATCTAAAATTAAAATTTTATGAATAATGTCAAATAACAATCATTCATTTATAATAGCCACTCAACGATTCAAAACTATATTTAAATGAAAATCACTTACTTTAAAAGATCTGTTCTATTATAAAGTTCAAGTGCAGTTCTGAAGAAATCATAGGTGTTATTGATTTGAGGTAGTTCAAGTAAACAAAGTCCATGTTTGTTATATTGGTGTTCCCTTAAATAAAAAGTGAAAGTGAGCATTCACAAATTTGAAGAAAATGTATTTTCATGATACCTTACTACGAAAGATTCAATGAAAATGTAGTTGACTGCTGTGTCATTAGGCTAGTCGAAGAATCGAATTGAATTTATCACCATTACCCTGGAATGTACTTTTATATCCTCCTGAAATAAATTTCTACATTTGTTTCTTAAAAGCTGATATTTGAAATTGTATTTCCACAACTCTCAGGAATATGAAATGAAAAATATCATCAATACCTTATGGCAAACATCAGAAGAAAAGTGGTTGAACAACTAAGTTTCATGTTCAGTGAAAGGTCCTTAGTTCTCCAGGATATTGAATTAGGCTTAAACAGTTTAAAGAAAAGACTGATGCAAATTAAGTTCCGTTTATTTTAAATGCAGCTGTTTATCTACGTGCACTAATTACTTGTGTAAAACATTGTTTTATTTGATATATTTAACTGGAAAGCTGGTCATTTGCTGGACAATCTTAAATTGAGATAATAGAACGAATCCTAGTTTGCTTGAATATGAAAACTATTGGCATGTAAATAAAAAAAGTTCGTTGCTTTCATTTAAAAAAGTTGGTCACAATACTGAAGATGACATTGACTCACGTTCAGTTCCTGCGTCGGTTATTTTGTTCGATCACTGTTCACGCAGTCAAACTGCTTACACAATACATAAAGATACTGATTCAGCGTTTATTCACTCTCAGACGAGACCTATACTAACCAAATACTTTTGAGGCTTGAATTCACATTGCGGACATCACCTCACTTCCATATCCTTGCAAATGCACTGAATTATCTTTGCATGCAATCACGGAAAACACATGAGTTTGGAAACTGTGTCCACAACCTACAAGCCAGTTAGCAGATATATATTATCTAATCGAATTTCTTCTATTGATTGTTGACTATGTCTGTTAACATTACTGAACAACAGAATATAATTTAGATAGCGTTCTCGATATTTTGAAAATTTAAAAACAGGAAAATACGATAACGCACAATTTTCAATCTTACCAAAATTGTTCTGTTGTAGAACAATTTTTCAAACAAGGCATTTTGTGATCTAATTCTGGTCTCAGTGGCTAAAATGAAATGAAGTATTTTGTTAGTATGGTATGTCACGAGTTATTTCCAATCAAATTGCTAATAAATAAACAGTGAGCGTTCATACTCTTTGTTAAAATGACTTTGTTCAGAATACGGTTCAAAAGTTGCTATTCTCATCAAATGTTTTTTATTGTAGACATTACATATTGCCTTGGTTATCAGTTATAATCGTGTTAAAACTGAAATTAAAGCCTTCACAACGGGAAAATCAATTTCGTATCAATCTCTGACAATACTCATAAAAACATCAAATGGAACCTGGTTAACATAAGTCGTCACTTTTTCCTGTTTATTAACAGTTAGCTATTGACAGCTTTCTCACTTGCAGTTCTCAAACGTGCGCCTCAATCAAATAACTAAACTTCAAATAATTATGAATCATTATTCAAATAACCTGAATGAATCCAACATTTCCGATCGAAAGATTTAAATATAATTCCGTTTCCTCTATCGAAGAGACGATGTCATAAGAAATTAGCGAACCGTGAGGGAAATCTTGTCCAGTATTCAGTTATTTTTACGTAGTAAAATTTCATCTCAGATAAAAAAGACGGTTCGTCTCGCATGTGTTTCTTCTTATATTGGTTACAAGATTAAAAATCTATACCTATTTTTACAAACTAATAACATTTTGACATGTGAAATTGTGATATTCATTGACGATTAAGGACTTGCCGCGGTCTTCTCGACGCCTTCTTTCTTGATCTTCTTGTTACATTTTTTAGTTCGGTTTCATTAAAAAACGGTGGAAAATAGAATTCTGTCGGACAGTTGCCCGACAAACTGCAGTTCATATGTGCGAATGATTTGTTCAGACATAATCGTATCTCCTCGATATTGAATGTATTGTCACCCTGGTGAAATGTTGTGAAATCATGAAAAGTAACATTATTGATCATACATGAATAATACTACACTTTTGCAATCAAAGAAAAATGTAACCTATTTGTTTGAAACTAAAGACATTTGAAAGACAAACGTACTTTCCCTCGATCGCGCCTGCATAGTAACCAACCTGGAAAACCGTATTCCTTCTTTAGTACCTCTTGAAAATATGTTCGCTATGTAAATGAAAAATTAAAATACATTTCTCATTAGACTATTTATTTTTGTTGAAATTATCACTTCAAATGATTTTACCGCATAATTCTGATAACTTTTACAAAATATTTTGTGAAAAGTATGTCGAAAATCTGTCATTAACAAGTGAAGATATAAATATGAAGTCGCAATCTATGAAGTGAATTCTGTTTCAATAGAAATATATTTTAGTGATGGTGCCGTCGTTTACATAAAACTCATATTCTGGAAGAGTCTGAAATAATTCATTTATCATCATTCTATCTGCTTCTTTTATTTACACAAGAAATTAGTGCCTACTCTAATGGTAACTCAGTCATCCTTTCACATTCGGTAGTCATTAATTCACTTATACTCCATTGCAAGTCAATGATATCTTAAGTATTGATATACAATTGTTTACTGTCAGTGATCTGTTGTAACATCGACATGAGCAAACTTTGTTTATAGACTGGTGACTACAATCCATAACTTTTATGAACAAAATGGCCCCATCTTTGAACAATTTCAGTGAAATGATATACATTGTTCTAATAAACACACAATCTGAACAAGACACTTCTTCATATCATCAAATCATTGATTAAAACATTAGATTGCACACAGTTCAAGGAAACCACATTCTAATTCATGTAATTAAACGACCTAAATTACTCAAGAAAAATCGTTAATAACCCTTTCTCATGCAATTCTGTATCTGACAGATATATTTGAGCTTCATATTTTGGGGGTTCTTATACGTTTAAGTATTGTCAAGTTTGTGGTTCGATGAAATGAATGAAGAAACCAAAAAGCAGTTTCACAGTACATTGTCGTGTTAGTTGTTCAACTAAATCAGATTGCTAATATTTCCAACGATAAAACGGATAATTTGATTTATTTCACTATCGAGCACTAGTTCATTTACTTTTTTTGATATTTTCGGTTGCTTATAGTCTCTATCGTTAATGTTGATAAATGACATATTATGGCCAGGCTTATACTGCATACAACTCACATTCAAAAGTGTCAGATTGAATTTGTCTGTTGATTTACACTGTGGAGTTATGTTTGGCCAAATTTCAGGCCTATCAAACAGAATATTAACAAAAATGTTTGTTTACTTACGCACTATTGATAAAAAACTCTATGTATATGTAATCCAATGAACGTTAGCAGAAAAAGGTTGGAGTGTTCGGAAATTTTTGGTTTCATCAGCTTTTGCTTGCGTAATACATATGCACAGACTACGCATATCATGATTTCCAAATTTAACGAATCCACTGTTGAGCTCTAATTTCATTATTTGTTTCCAGAAAATCCTTTGTATATTTTATAATTCTTAGGTTTCCCCAAAAGGCATTCTGCGTTTACTAAAACATGTCATATTTATTATATCATACAGCACCTGTTGAGTTAACTCATGTACATTGAATATCTTTTATAATATGTAGATGTAAAATGAAATGTAGCGCTTTTCACTATGCTAATACATGTGAAATTTCAAGTGTGTTTTGTCGTTTTCAAAGATACGTGCACATCAACAATGCTCATTATCTTCATTTGAACGTCATTCTTTGCTTTGCACATGACTTCAAGACATATGCCATATAGTGAAATTCTTTGATGTTCAACAGTTTCATGACTAGTGACGGCGCTAACTTTCTATTTTATATTACATGCCACAACTATTAATAGATTTATTCTATGAGCTGTCTTATGTACACTCATTTGTGCAACTGATGGGCAGAAGTTTGAATGAGTTTCTGATCCCTTTAGTTGATTACAAGTTATATCATACATTTTTAAACTATTTAATATTGCAGAAACGTTTTACAAATGCAACATTAAGAAATTATCTTACCATAATCCATGAATTACGAAAGATGTCACTCCTTTCGGTATCGTTCGCTAAATACGAGGAAAAAATATGATGTTAAATTATGATTTTTAATCTTCGTAACCATTGTACATTTGAAAATTTTATCAAGTGTTAAAACATTCGAAATGAAATCACTACTCGAAGATCTGATATCACTCAATACTACATACGTCGTAGGAAATTCATGATTTTGACTCATCGTGGATATAATAACACTATTTCGTGACAGGTAATTTCGAGATCCTGTAATTTCTATATTTAATTACTCTTCATGTCACACAATCTAATACCATCAACAACTGATTTTAGGTCATGATGCTTGGTATTATAATTATAATACGATGAAACGAAATGACTGTCTGCAATGATATGAACAACGTGCTGTAAGTATATCTGGGGATGTATGTTTACCTCAAACCGATCAAATTCAATTTATTCAATAATCAAAAATGGAACAAATGAAGTAATCAATGAAGCAAAAAAAATATTCATGTTCATAAATGCAACGTTACTATGTATGCATGACAATATGTCGCAGGCCAGGTTAATCCAAAAAGAATGAAATCCCATTTACTACTTCTTGATCTTCTACGCTGATCTCTTTTGCTCAACGTTGTACCAAATGCAAGAACAATCAAACATAATAGTCTAAAAACAATAAAAAAATAAAGAATATGTAAAGTAATTTTTATATCATATAAAATTCAAAGTGGATGGAGTTGTTAGCTGAATGTTTACATATATATATATATATATATATATATATATATTTTTTTTAAACTGTAGTCTTAACAGGTTTGTCAATAGCATCAAAAATTAGTAGTGGTTTGTTCAAAAAAGTATTTTGAATAGCAAAATTGTGTTAAAAAGAACTTAATTCTAAAATACACATTATTTTTTCAGTCAGGGAATAATATTTCTCAGTTGACATCCAATTTCATGAACACACAAAACCTGTATTTATCATATGAAAGAGAAATTGAATAATAACTTACGATGCGCGCATTGCGAACCAACAATTGCTATTATCAGAGTAAATCGAACAGCGTATTTGAATTTTTACAAACAGAAATTACTAATTAGAATAAACATATAAATATACATATATATATATATATGTATATATATTTATATATATATATATATATTTATATATGAAACTGAATTATTTCTATTGTTTATCTAATCACGTAGTGAAACGGAGTCACTGTACACAATCAGGTGAAATACGTTCACACGATCGCTCTATTTTAATCCTGAGTGAATAACCACAGTAATAAAATATAATGATCGTTTCAAGTTGACATTATCACGTTAGAAACATTCGCACGTGTTCTAATCTTAAACGACCAAGCTTTGTTCGAAACGTTCGAACAAAACAATCAGTTGAAATACATTCAACAGGTGGAGAGACCTTTCTTACGAAATCAAAAAACATTCGTGAAAAAAAATATTTTGTGCAACAAATTAAGTGAAATTTGATAGTTCATCGGCTCAAATTTCTGTACAGTATAACTATGCAATAGACACGAAGACGAATATGGTTGGGCAACGAAACGAGATATGCAAATGAGCTAATCCATTTAAGTCAGATTATCGGAGTCAAAATCAGAAATTACCTACAAAATCACTGTTTTCAAAGTGGAAATAATTGGAATTTTGTTTGATGCAAAATGTCACCGAATGTTCCACTGAGATGACCTATAAATTTAGATAACATTTTGTGATCTGCTCCATATAATAAATTCTGATAGTATACTGAATTTCTAGAATGTCCATTTACTGGTTCAATAAATACATAAAAGATCTGTGAAATCCGCAACAATGATCTGAACTTTTAGTCTCCAGTTATCATTTCATCATTTTCCGTGGTTCTAATTTAAAAAGCAACAACAGTCAACTGTGTGAATGATCTGAAAAGTACACTCAATATGCATTGAAATGGCGTGATACAGTAAGGTGAATCGCATATCAATGTATTCACAGTAAAGTAAAAACTTTGATGAATTTATTGTTCTGCTAGTTCACCGTGGATGCGATTTTTATTCCTGAGATAGCCTAAGGAAGTCGCGCCTCATTATTTTATACAGAGAAAAAAGTTTTTTATTCTTCGATTCAATGTGTAAATTTCGACGTGGACAATAAAAAACACTGGTTGACGTTGTTACGCATGCTGACGCGTCAATTTTACTTCACATGAGATGCGAATTTTTTTGTTCCCACATCAGAAATGGATATGATTTAAATCGATTGCAATAAGATTATCTATCCGATATCACGTGACAAAATGTCGACATACAAATCGGTGAAAAAGAGCAGAATAACGAAATTTGTTGATAATATAAATAACTCTGAAATCTTATGAGCATAATCAAAAAAGCTGCGGTGAGTGGTGAGCCACTCACAAGAAATCGACTGCTAAAATCACTCATTAAACCAAATAAATTAGCCTTTTGTCGACGGTTCAGAAGATCAAGTCAAAGAAAGTCACCAGTCAACGGTGTCAAAAATTGTTCAAGCTATTCAGTTGATACATACTATGAAACAGCCAGGAGCGAAATTCTCGAGCTTGTTTGTATCAGCTTCGCAGAAGCACAAACCTATTTACCGTTATTTGGGCTGGATTTGTTCGAAACATGGTTAGTGTGCGATAACACCAATTTCCATTTTACGTGCCCTGTAGTTTTGTAGATTCAGTCAAACGTTTGAAATGAAAAGTACTTACTAATGCCTACAATTAAACTCAATGTACCCGAGTCAAATTCAACATATATAAATGTAGTGGAAATCAGTAATTGCGCCGTCAAACAGCATGCATAAAAAACAACAAGGTATAAGGATATGAAAACAACGAGAATAAAAACCATGCAATTACATTTGTTTAAATAATAAATAAACTAGAAAATTTGTTGGTCGCTCAACTGTACAGAGACACTGTCTGATGAAGAAATGAGAATAAAGATTTCGACGCTTTAACATAATATTACCAAAAACACTGAGGTAGCTACAGACCAATAAGTTGACGATAGAAAAACAACTTCATATGAAACGAAGGGAATTTAATCGAATAGTGTGTAAGTTGAAAAAATATTCCAAATCCTGCTAAATAAATTCGAATTCGATTCAGTCATATATAAATAATAATGAATGATTGCGTTCTAGTGAAATGGAACCGTACACACAGAAGAGTACAGTTTGTCATTTTAGCTTCCCGTTCATTGTCTATCGCAATCAAAGAACTTGAGCGCTCAAATTTGACCAGGGAATAATAATACTCGAATAAATACGATTAGTGAAAGGATTGATTACTGACATGCATTTAAATGACGCATATTGTGAATGCGCATACACGAACCTCCTATTGTTGATGATACTTCCAATCCAAAGTGATCACGTGGTAGGGAATAACTTCAGCTATCAATGCCCCCGAAATATACTGGTTGAATCAATGCCACAAAAATATGCAGATCTTCGATACTCTTCGCATACGTATCAGAAAATGAATCAAATCCTAGTTCCACATTTACAACTTATTATTATTTCTTTGACAAATATTGACAAACATGAATATGAATGTTCCGATTGATGAAATACTCATTATTCATAAGCTGGAATACCAATGAGTTCACTTCTTTCTAACGCCTTTTTAAATAATCATTACGTAAATAGCAGAGATGTCAGATTTCAGGAACATTGCACTGGAGCTGTTATGAAAATATAATACAGAATGAAACAACTACTACTATTCGTTGCACTCAACACTCAGTTGCGAAGACAATCTTATGTCTATCTCAATAAGTGATCAGGCGACTGTGATGTGATTTTTATGCGCACAACATATACGTGACTGATCGTAACACGAACATGACTTTTACAACACGTGGCAAAAAAAACACCCAACTTTGAATGCACACAAACCTGCTTTCATTTGATCTGATTCCTGATCCAATAACTCTAAATGATTTAACTAACACGTGTTCTATTTCTATGAATTCGACTGTGCATCGTAGATTACTACTACCGTCGACGAAATGGTATGGAGGAATCCAGTTATATGATATATATTCCAACGAACATGATTATTGAAATTGTGATTAAAACTGCTTTGATTATCATTGTCTTCCTGGTTTGGATTTTTACTTTTCATCGTTACCTTGCTGGTAGATCAGTAATGACGTCTTATCCATTTCTTTATTCAAGTGTTAGATACTTTTACGAATGAGTGGTTGGTTTATTGATAATGGGCTGTTACGTCATAAAACGACGCTTTCTCCCTGAAGTCCTCTTTTGATCAAAATGGGTTTTTACCGATCATTCGAACACGTTCATTATCTCTTATTGATCGATCCATAAATTCTGTACACCCTTGATTTTTCCCTATTCAAGTATTCCCGTTGCACATTTTCATGTTCATATACTTTCATTTCAACAAAACACATTTTCATTTCTGCAGTTTAGGAATCTTAACTTCACTAAATAATTATTCACTTGCCCAGTTGATTGATATGGGATTTACCGACGATCAACCAAGAATCCATGGCTTTCAACTCATAATAGTTCGGCATACAAAGGGGAATGTCCGTTGCAGCTTACGGTTAACAAACATCAAGTCAAAATGACATATCTTCTCTAAGCTGCACCTCGTTCACTACTTCAAAATCATTACTATTTCGCAAAGCAAAGCCCGACGAGGCAGTCAGTGAACAGCAGACACTACAGAAGTGAAAATCTCCTCATCCTAGGCAGTTTTTATAATTCATTTGTTGGCCTTCCATCTCTTACGCAAGATCAGATTCAAGCGACGGTAGTGCCTTCTGGATTGTTAAAATCGACACTCACTACATGTATGACAATGAAGCGGTAGGCAACAGAAAAATATATTATGTAACACCGTCAGAGGTTAACGCAATTCAAATGTTCTGCAGAATGAAATAATCGAAGGTGAAGCATAAAAACGGTTGCAGAATGCTCGGCGTTGGTCTATTATCCTTTGATGAATTTTGGCGTAATAAAATAATACAGTATGTATGTCAAGTAGTAAATAAAGTCAAAATTACAAAGACGTTATCACACATCAGCCAAATAAAAACAAAATTCAGTGACTCAATTTGTTCACAAGATTCACATTGTAATCTGATAATCAGTCTGTTACCCTTAAAAGAACAGTCTATGTGGATACGATTTGGAACGTATTTCAAACGAACATTTTTAGCATACGCAATTAGAAAAATATATGGTTCTGCCACTAATAATCGTAAGTAAAATTGATAATATTCCACTGAAATGTTACTACTAAATATGATGTGACAAAATATCCTAAATGAATACTGTTCATTATGTTTTAAATAATATTTTCATTTCTCTTCGTTTATTGTGTTTATTGTTGCATTCAGTCAATGAAATTCGCTGCATGATAACGTCATTCATTGATGTTGAAGCTATAGAAAATGATGATTTCACTTTGTATTTACGACGGAACAGAGCCACATTCATTCTTATTTTTGAGAATCAAATTTGGATGTTCTCTGCTGAAATATACTGTCACATTATGTCTGCTTCGAATAATAATATCGTTTGACTGATCCTGGTTTTCATATTATTCGAGAAATTCGACTGACCTAAATTGACTTCATAAATCCTTCTTTTTCTTGATTTTCATGTTCCCGCACACAAACGCCCGGGTGGAACAACAGCTCTTTTATCCACTCAGAAAATTATTGACTGTCAATGATCGATGGATAACTTTAGTAAAATATTTTCGGATCTCTAACATGCGTTTCTGTGATTGTATAGAATGAGCTTGATTTGTTTGACAGACAATGTCAAATGACGTGTTAGCTTGTTGAATACACTTTCTGCGCCTTATCAGCACTTCTTCCTTTTTATTAGCGGGGCCTGCGTGGACCGAGAAAGGTAAACAAGTGATAGCTTCAAGCATATCAATTGATGATCATATCATCAACCTCCTATATTACTGCTTTTTTTCTACATATTTGAGAATGCCGTTTTCTAAATTTGATCTATACAAATGTGTTTTGTTTAACAAATAGTTATTACTTATCACCTGATTGTATATGAAGATAAATATGGTTGAATGGGAAGTAAGTCACATCGAACCACATGCATCAGCTCATTGTGTTTGTTGAAATTACAGTAACGAATTTATCGTATCTCATATCATTCAAAAAACTTATACGTCTCTACTAATTAATGGTTATTTCACAAAATTTATGCTCGAAGAAAATTCTGCAGATTACTGATTTTTATGGCCGTTATCGAGTTATTGGTCACAGTTATCCTCCCTTTGTTGAAGCAAAATTACAATTATCTGACATTGTTTGTGTACAATGAATTTATTCACGTGATCATTTTGAGGAGAACTTAGTGATCAAACGCACAAAAACCTACATGTGATAATGGAATCATCTGATTCACTATATCCTACTTACAAATAACCTGAATGTATCCTACATTTCAGATTGAAAGATTCAAACGTAATTACTTTGAATATATCGAGGAGGCGACCTCACAAGAACTTTACGAAACTTAAGGCAATTCTTGTCCAGTATTCAGTTATTTTTATGTAGGGGAAAACTTGTAGCTCTTGTGGATGATTGTGGTGGTGCTTCGTTCTGTGAACTATTTTTTGTTGTTGTGGAGCTTTCATTGTTCTTCTGAACAACATCATCAACACAAACTTCAGATAGAAGTGAAGCATTCGAATTTCTCCACGTTTGACCTGTTGCTTGTTCTGCAAACCTCGATCTTGATTGATTGCTGTGGACCTTCGACCTGTCGTTGTTTGCAAGTTTGTTTTGATTGCAACAGATCGAAAAGGGGATGCAATGATAACGGTGTTGCAAGTAACGACAGGTCAAAGGTGCACAGGAAACTATCGAGGTCGATGTCGGCAGAAAAAAGTACTGTTGTAAGGTAGAGACTTTTGAATGCCCCACTTCTGTAAGATGTTTGTGTTGATAATGTTGTTCAGAAAAACAATGAAAGCTTCACAACAAATACATTCAGCTAAGAGAACAAACACCAGAACAACATTTCGTCCCAGATATCTTTTTATTGATTACAGGATTAAAAATCTATACATTTTTTTACAAAGTAATAACATTTTGACATATAAAGTTGTGTTTTTATTGACGTTTAGGAACTTCCATCGGGTTTTTCGTTACCTTCTCTTTAGGTCTCCTTGTTACATTTATTAGTTCGGTGTCATTAAAAAACGGTGGAAAATAGAATTCTGTCGGACAGTTACCCGATAAACCGCAGTTAATATGTGCAAATGATTTGTTCAAACATAATCGTATCTCCTCGATATTATATGTTTTATTATCCTGGTAAAATGTTGTGAAATCATGGTAAGAAATGTCATTGATCATACGTGCAAAAAGCAAAAACTAATAATTCCTTCTTTTAATTTTTCTTTAAGATTCATAATAACTGTAAACCATATGCAGGTGCTTTTTTACCGAAAAAAACTCTTATAGTCCATATTGAGAATCTTGAGCGGCCTGTATTACATAATGTAACACTTTTGCGATCGAAACAAAATATTACTTTTTTGTTTGTAACTAAATAAATTTGAAAGAAAAACTTACTCTCCCTCGCACGCGCCTGCATAGTAGCCAACCTGGAAAACCGTATTCCTTTTTCAGTACCTCCTGAAAATATGTTCGCTATGTAAATGAAAAATTGAAATACACTTCTCATGAGGTTATTTATTTTCGATTATATAATAACTTGAAATGACTTTTAACGCATAATTCTGATAACGTTCACGAAATTGTTTCAGGTTAGGATGTCGGAAATCTCTGTGAACTGTGTTGTGTGAAAAACGACTGAATTTATCTTCGGCAAGGAGGACAAATAATGACTTAACGCTGATTGTTCACATATGAAGAAAGGAGTTGACCTGGGTGAGTTACAAAACGACTCTACTTTGAAAAAACATGGCGATCTAATAAGCCTTTTCCAGCATTTTAAATAAAATGTTATTCGTGAAAATGATCCCGTTATAACTCACGTGAATGATGGTCGTTCAAATCGCTACAACTATCCTTTACTCTTACTGCAAACTAAATGATGTCATGAGAAATACTCACACAATACTCATTATATATAGCGCGTAAGATAAGTTCACATTCTTTAGTTGTTATGTGATATATTGTTGTATTTTGCACAACACTACCTTACATGAAAGTTGGTTCGAAGAAATTTCATCAGTTCATATTTGCTTACGAATGCACTTACGTTATATTTTGTTTGATTGCTGGGGACAACGTTATTCCGTCGAAGTTTGCTGTAATAAATGAAATGAAAAATAACATTCGAATGATATACATTGATCTATCAATGTACATCGCTCCGTGCAAATAATTTGACTGTTACTAATGAATATCATTTCATTTCGAGAGTTGCATGTTAAAAAAAAAAGGTGGATCGAGCATTTGCTTCTACTTTTCATCAAATTCCTTATTTTGCTGTATAAAATTGACAACTGGTTTAAATTTCAATAACCTGTGGCGTTTTGTTGACACTTAGATCATTCCACGTATCATGAAGTTGAAATGGAAAGGATATCAGAAGATAACAGTATCTCCTCCGAAGTACATTTTTAAAAGTTCGTCATGTTAGATAATTCAATTTGAATGAGAGATTCATCCTAAACCCTACACAGTTGATAAGTTTGATTTACTGAATTACTTAAACACAAGACTCTGAGGTATGTTAGTGGCTCTCATTAGTTACAAGGGGTCCTCATTAAATCTAAAATTAAAATTTTATGAATAATGTCAAATAACAATCATTCATTTATAATAGCCACTCAACGATTCAAAACTATATTTAAATGAAAATCACTTACTTTAAAAGATCTGTTCTATTATAAAGTTCAAGTGCAGTTCTGAAGAAATCATAGGTGTTATTGATTTCAGGTAGTTCAAGTTAACAAAGTCCATGTTTGTTATATTGGTGTTCCCTTAAATAAAAAGTGAAAGTGAGCATTCACAAATTTAAAGAAAATGTATTTTCATGATACCTTACTACGAAAGATTCAATGAAAATGTAGTTGACTGCTGTGTCATTAGGCTAGTCGAAGAATCGAATTGAATTTATTACCATTACCCTGGAATGTACTTTTATATCCTCCTGAAATAAGTTTCTACATTTGTTTCTTAAAAGCTGATATTTGAAATTGTATTTCCACAACTCTCAGGAATATGAAATGAAAAATATCATCAATACCTTCTGGCAAACATCAGAAGAAAAGTGGTTGAACAACTAAGTTTCATGTTCAGTGAAAGGTCCTTAGTTCTCCAGGATATTGAATTAGGCTTAAACAGTTTAAAGAAAAGACTGATGCAAATTAAGTTCCGTTTATTTTAAATGCAGCTGTTTATCTACGTGCACTAATTACTTGTGTAAAACATTGTTTTATTTGATATATTTAACTGGAAAGCTGGTCATTTGCTGGACAATCTTAAATTGAGATAATAGAACGAATCCTAGTTTGCTTGAATATGAAAACTATTGGCATGTAAATAAAAAAAGTTCGTTGCTTTCATATAAAAAAGTTGGTCACAATACTGAAGATGACATTGACTCACGTTCAGTTCCTGCGTCGGTTATTTTGTTCGATCACTGTTCACGCAGTCAAACTGCTTACACAATACATAAAGATACTGATTCAGCGTTTATTCACTCTCAGACGAGACCTATACTAACCAAATACTTTTGAGGCTTGAATTCACATTGCGGACATCACCTCACTTCCATATCCTTGCAAATGCACTGAATTATCTTTGCATGCAATCACGGAAAACACATGAGTTTGGAAACTGTGTCCACAACCTACAAGCCAGTTAGCAGATATATATTATCTAATCGAATTTCTTCTATTGATTGTTGACTATGTCTGTTAACATTACTGAACAACAGAATATAATTTAGATAGCGTTCTCGATATTTTGAAAATTTAAAAACAGGAAAATACGATAACGCACAATTTTCAATCTTACCAAAATTGTTCGGTTGTAGAACAATTTTTCAAACAAGGCATTTTGTGATCTAATTCTGGTCTCAGTGGCTAAAATGAAATGAAGTATTTTGTTAGTATGGTATGTCACGAGTTATTTCCAATCAAATTGCTAATAAATAAACAGTGAGCGTTCATACTCTTTGTTAAAATGACTTTGTTCAGAAAACGGTTCAAAAGTTGCTATTCTCATCAAATGTTTTTTATTGTAGACATTACATATTGCCTTGGTTATCAGTTATAATCGTGTTAAAACTGAAATTAAAGCCTTCACAACCGGAAAATCAATTTCGTATCAATCTCTGACAATACTCATAAAAACATCAAATGGAACCTGGTTAACATAAGTCGTCACTTTTTCCTTTTTATTAACAGTTAGCTATTGACAGCTTTCTCACTTGCAGTTCTCAAACGTGCGCCTCAATCAAATAACTAAACTTCAAATAATTATGAATCATTATTTAGTAATCAAACGTACAGGAATATACAAGTACTAATAAAGTCAACTTAATCACAATATCCTACTTGCAAATAACCTGAATGAATCCAACATTTCCGATCGAAAGATTTAAATATAATTCCGTTTCCTCTATCGAAGAGACGATGTCATAAGAAATTAGCGAACCGTGAGGGAAATCTTGTCCAGTATTCAGTTATTTTTACGTAGTAAAATTTCATCTCAGATAAAAAAGACGGTTCGTCTCGCATGTGTTTCTTCTTATATTGGTTACAAGATTAAAAATCTATACCTATTTTTACAAACTAATAACATTTTGACATGTGAAATTGTGATATTCATTGACGATTAAGGACTTGCCGCGGTCTTCTCGACGCCTTCTTTCTTGATCTTCTTGTTACATTTATTAGTTCGGTTTCATTAAAAAAAGGTGGAAAATAGAATTCTGTCGGACAGTTGCCCGACAAACTGCAGTTCATATGTGCGAATGATTTGTTCAGACATAATCGTATCTCCTCGATATTGAATGCATTGTCACCCTGGTGAAATGTTGTGAAATCATGAAAAGTAACATTATTGATCATACATGAATAATACTACACTTTTGCAATCAAAGAAAAATGTAACCTATTTGTTTCAAACTAAAGACATTTGAAAGAAAAACGTACTTTCCCTCGATCGCGCCTGCATAGTAACCAACCTGGAAAACCGTATTCCTTCTTTAGTACCTCTTGAAAATATGTTCGCTATGTGAATGAAAAATTAAAATACATTTCTCATTAGACTATTTATTTTTGTTGAAATTATCACTTCAAATGATTTTACCGCATAATTCTGATAACTTTTACAAAATATTTTGTGAAAAGTATGTCGAAAATCTGTCTGAACGGTGTTCTGAGAAAAGTGACTGAATTTATTTTTGTGAGTGTAAAAATGATAGGTAACCCTGATCGTTCATATACGACGATAGGAGTTCAGTCGAGTTGCTTTTTTAAAATGAATCTTCTTCGAAAATCATGGCGATCTAATAAGCGTTATCTCGCATTTCAGAGATAAAGTTTTTCATGAGAACGATATATCACAATCACACCTGAATGTAGGTCGTTCCAATCACTACAACTGAAACCTTGGGTGGAAAAATCATGATCTGTTTATACACTTACATTAAATAGTGTTCGATTGCTAGGGACAATGTTATTCCGTCGAAGTTTGCAGTATTAAATAAAATGAAAAATAACATTCGGGTGATATTCTCTGCCTTAACAATGTTTGTCGCTTAATAAGAATAATTTGACTGTTGCTGATGAATATCATTTTATTTGGACAGGTGCATGTGAGAATTAGGGTAGATCAAACATTCGCTTCTACTTTTCATCAAATTCTTTGTTTTGCTGTTTCAGTTCGACCATCGATGCAAATTTCATTAACCTGTGGCGTTTTGTTGACATTCAGATCATTCCACGTATCATAAAGTTGAAATGAAAGTTACATCAGAAGATAATAGTATCTCTTCCGATGTGCATTTACAAAGGTGCGTCATCGTAGGTAATTCAACTTGAATGACAGATTGATCCTAAACGTTGCACGGTTGATAAGTTTGATTTACTGAATTGCTTAAACACAAATCAATGAAGCATGCAAGTAGCTGACAATAGTATTAATCGTTCATTTTTAAGGATGAATTTTGATCTATAAATCACAATTTGATGAACAGTGTCAAACAACTATCATTCATTTATAAAAACCACTGCACGATTCAAAATGAAATGCAAAATGAAAATCACAAACTTAAAAATATCTGTTCTATTATAAAGTTCAAGAGCAGTTCTGAAGTAATCATAGGTGTTATTGATTTGAGATAGTTGAAGGAAACACCGTCCATGTTTGTTATATTGATGTTCCCTTCAATAAAATATGAAAAAAAAAAATATTCAGTAATTTACAGTAAAATAATTTACAACAAACTTTACCATAGGATAATCAAAAATAATATAATTGCCTGAGGTTCATTAGGCCAGTCAAAGAATCGAATTGAATTTATTACCAATACTGTAGAATGCAATTTGATATCGTCTCAATATGAAATTCTACGCTAATTTCTTGAAAGCTGACATCTGAAATTTTATTTCCAAAACTCAGGAATTCGAAACGAAAAGATCATCATCATTCTTGGTCAAACATCAGAGGAAAAGTTAATGAAGAACAAAATTTCATTTAAAACTAACGGTCCTTAGTTGTCTGGAACACTGGAATCAGATTACACCGTGAAAAGAATAGACTGGTGCAAATCAAGTTCAGTTTATTTTAAATGCAGCTATTTTTTTGCTTGCACTGATAGCTTGTCTAAAATATAGTGTTTGTATTTGACGTGTGATTGGATAGCTGATTCATAGCTACACAAGCTGAAATTGAATATAGCAACTATTGTCAAATTATTAACAGCGGGTTCGTTGCTTCACCCGAGGAATTATGTCATAATGCTGAAGGTAACATTGACTCACATTCAGTTCCTTGTCGGTTATTTTGTTCGATCACTGTTTACGTAGTCAATCTGCTTACACAATACAAACAGATACGTATTAGGGATTTATTCACTCTCAAACGAAACATAGTCTAACCAATTGCAGAAATCATATCGTGGATTTCAAGCCACTGCCATATCTTTGGAAATGTATTGAATTATTTTCGCACGTCAACGCTGAAAACAAATGAGTATGGAAACTCTGTCCACATTCTGCAAGCGAGTTACCAGGTATGTATTATCTAATCGAATTTCTTGTATTGATTGTTAACTATGTTTGTTATTTTTACTGAACCGCAGAGTATTATTTAGATTAGATCTCGATATTTTCAAAAACTGAGAACAGAGAAAAACAATAACATACAATTTCCACTCTTACCAAAATTTTTCTGTTGTGGAACAATTCTTCAAACACTGCATTTTGTGATCTAATTCCGGTCTCAATGGCTAAAATGAGAGAAAAGTATGTTGGTGAGTTTCGTTAGAATCTATTAACAGTCAAACTGCTAATAAATAAAAATTGAGCATTCATATTCCTTGTTCAAGATACGGTTTAATAGTTGCAATTATCTTCATTTTTTGTTTATTGTACACATTGTACATTCCCTAGAATATTAAATAAAAGCATGTTCAAACCTAAATTAGGGCATTCACAATCGGAATATCAATCTGTCTCATTTCCAGACAATGCTCATATATTCAAAAACATCATGATGATACTCGTTTAATTTCCTGTTTACTTTCTCTCTTTCATTACCAAGTAGATGTATACAGCTCTCCTTCTTGCACTTGTCAAACCTGCACCTCAATCAAATGAGTAAACTTCAAATTATTATGAATAATAAATTACAATTATCGATGAAAACAGAGAGTCATCATTCATGCAGTGAATACTGTTTCAATAAAATTTTATTTTAGTGATCGTGCCGTAACTCATATTCTGGAACAGTCAGAAATAATTTATTAATCATCATTCTATCTTCCTCTTCTATCTACAGAAGAAATTAGTACCTACTGACATGGTGATTTAGTGATCCTACTACAATCGGTAGTCATTATTTGACTGATACTTAATTGTGAATTATTGATTTCTTAAGTAATGGCAATCAGTTGTTCGTTATCAGTGATCTGTTGTAAGATTGATACTAGCTATCTTTGTTTATAGAGTTTTGACTACAATCCATAACTTTATTTAATCAAAAAACTTTATCTTTGAACACGTTCAGTGAGATCATGAACAACGTTCTACAAAACAAACATTATGAAAGAAAAATATTTTATCATATCATCGACTCATCGATTTATAAATTAGATTGCACACAGTTCAAAGAAAATCACATTCTGATCCAAGTGCTTAAACTACATAAATTACCCAAGAAATATCAGATATAATTCGATTTCATGCAACTCTTTATCTGACGGCTGTATTTTTACATCCTTTTTTTAAACTTTCCAGTACGTTTTAACATTTTCAACATTGTAGCGTACGTGAAAGAATGAAGAGACGAAAAAGTAACAGGACAGTACCTTGTCGTGTTGGTTGATCAATTAAATTAGATTGCTAATATAATTAACAATGAATTAGATTATTTGATATTTTTCACTATCAAGCAACAGGTAATTTATTGTTTTTGCATTTTTGGTGGCTTATAATCTCTTTTGTCAATATTGATATATCATACATAATGGCTAGGCGCATACAGCAAACAACTCACATCCAAAAGTGTCAAATTGAATTCATCTGTTGATTTGCAATGTGGAGTTATGTTTGGCCAAATTTCAGCTCTATAAAACAGAAATTCAAGAAGGAAAATTTTGTTTACTTACGGCACTATTGAGAACAAACCAGATGCTTTTGTAATACAATGAATGTGAGCCAAAGGAGTTTGAGGTTTTTCTGAAATTGTTGCTTTCATCAGTTATTGCTTACATAAAACATATCATGATTTCCATACAAAATGTATACCATGTTGAACTTAAATGTCACTATATGTTTCCAGTAAAACTTTCGAATAGTATGTAATTCTTATGTTTTTTCAAAAGAATTTTCTTATTATATATTACGTATATTACGTAGATGTAAAATGATGGAATGTGGTGCTGGAGTCTTGACTATGAAATTTCAAGTGTAAATGTCATTTCCGGAGATAAGTGAATATCAGCAATCGACCTTATCTTCATTTGAACGTCGTTCTCTGCTTTTCTGCAACTACACATGACTTCATGACATATGTCAAAACGTGAAAATATTTGATGTTCAACATTTCCATGAATAATAACTGCACTCAAATTTCATTCTGCAACTGATAATAGAATTTTTTTGTGAGCTCTCTACTCTACACTCAGTTGTGCAAATGATATGTAGAAGTTTTATTGAGTTTCTGATTCTTTTAGTTGACAACAAGTTAAATCATACATTTTTAAACTATTTAATATTGCAGAAACGTTAGCCGAATGCAAAATCAAAATATTATCTTACCATAATCCATGAATTACGAAAGATGTCACCCCTTGGGGTATTGGTTGCTTAACACGAGAAAAAGAAATAGGATGTTAAATGATGATGTTCATTCTACGTAACCATTGTACATTTGAAAATTTTATCAAGTGTCAAAACATGAAATGAAATCACTACTCAAAGATCTAATATCACTCAACACTACATATGTCGTGGCACATTCATGATTTTGCCTCGTCGTAGATATATTAATCCTGTTTCGTCACAGTTAATATTCAGATCCCGGAATTTTCATATTTAATTACTGTTCATGTCTTACAATCTAATAGCATCAACAGCTGGGTTCAGTCGATAATGATTGCTGATATAATTATAACGCAATGAAACTAAATGACTTTTTATAATGATATGATCAACGTGCTATACGTTAATTTGAGGATGTATGTGTACATCAAAACGATCAAATTCCATTTAAACAATAATTAACAATGGACTGAATGTAGTAATCAATAATCAATAAAATTATATATATCGTCTTAAATGAAACGTTACAATGTACGAATGACAATATGTTCCAGGCCAGGTTAATCCAAACACAACAAAATCCCATTTACTAGTTTTCGCTCTTTTTCGGTGATCTTTTCTGCCCACCGTTGTACTAAATGCAAGAACAACCAAACAAAATTTTCTAAAAATAATGAAGAAATAAAGAATATGTATCTATATTTTTATATCACCTAAAATTAAATATTGATGGAGTTGTTATCCGAATGTTTGCGTATGTACATATTCGAACCATATTCTTATCATGTTTGTCCATAGCATGAAAAAGAAGTGGTGATTTGAAAAAAAAAATTATATTCAAAAGATTTTAATAAAATTCCAGAATACACATTCACGTATGAGTTAGGGTATAGCATATCCTAGTTGACATTCAATATCGTTAATATACAAAACCTGTATTTATCATATGAAGGATAAATGGAATATTGACTTACAATGCGCGCATTGTCAACCAACAAATGCTATTATTAGACTAGATCGTACGGCGTATTCGGATTTTTACAGACAGAAATTATCAACCTAAATAAATTAATATATATAAAAATATATATATATATACTCCTGGATTATATCAATCGTTTATTTAATCACGTAGTTAGGTGGTGTCACTGTATACAGTCAGGTAAAATTCGTTCACACGATCGCTCTATTTTAATCATGAGTGAATAACCACAGTTATACAATATAATGGTCATTTCAAGTTGACATTATCACGTTAGAAACGTTCGCACGTGTTCTAATCCTGAGAGACTAAGCTTTGTTCGAAACGTTCGAACAAAACATTCAGTTGAAATGTATTCAAAAGTTTGAGGAAACTTTACTTACGAAATCAAGAAACACTTGTGAAAAATAATATTTTTGTGCGAGAAATTAAGGCAATCTCAGAGTGCATCAGCTTAGAACATCTTTTGTTAAACACAGGCATTATTCAGGAGATGAGTATTATAAGGAAGAAGACAGGATTTTATTCTATATCGAGTTAATCAATTTACGTAAGATGGTATAATTCTAGTACAAGGCGCATCATATTTTCTGTAAATGGATTTATCATTATATGTATAAGGCCTTATGTTCCTCCTCAGACTCAACGATTCTGTGATGTTCTATATTCGTTATTCTCATGATCGTCATCCAGATAGAATTTATTAGATAACGACGAGCGATCTATACATAATAGAAGTGTCTTGAACCTTCATGATTCATCTCAAGAATCAAAAAACGACAGGCATTCGGAGCGACGGAGAATGGGTTTTATACTACCAAACAACATAAATAATTATTCGAAGATCACAAATGTTTTTGATAGTATACTGTTGACAAATAAAGTTTTCGGACTAATTTCAGAGAATGAATAGTTGATTGATTGAAATCTTCTACATTATGTCGATTACAGAAAACCTTTGTTAAATGAACTGATTAGACGAAATGCCAAGTGAATATATATATATATATATATATATATATATATATTGTGAATAGATTTCTAGTAGAAAAGATATGAAAGATGTATATTCTATCATCACTTGTTTAAAATACACGAAAAAATAATAAAAAGAACATATGTATTTGGGTGAGAAAAACTGTGGAATGATTATTGGATAAAAATTACACTGATTTCATTATTTATCAGGACTAATATTATAAACGATGAGTATTCAAGAAAAACGCGGAATACATTTTTGTAATGAAACTCAACATCAAGTTGTAATACGAGTTCTTTCAGTAAGGCATCTGTTAAAGAAATTTACCTTCTCAGTGAACTATTAGGTAACTGCTTCTGGCGAAAGTGTCATTCGAGAAAGCACTTGGTTTCACTCACCGTCCGTTAAAATAAGTTTTATACTGAAATCGTACGACCAATAATTTCAAAGTATAACGAAGTGGTATCAGTCTGCTACTATTAATTCTGTAGATTGAGGCTGTGTTGTTTACTTAATGTACGTCAAATCATTTACGCGTTGTTCTATTTTGAATGTGGACTGAACTATAATTTGATTTGAATTTGAGTGTTTAGTGCAAAGTAAATATACAATCGCAGTTGTAAGTGATTCATGAATAGTGAAATCAGTGTAAGCGACTGCTTGAAACTCCACTACGAATTATAAATTTCACTCAGTTAACTTATTACCCATAACTATTTTCTGTAACACCAATACTGATGAAATCTCAGAAAAATGGAATGAATTTCATCAGATACATTATCTTAATGCCAACAAGTACTTTAACGTATTGTTGTTTGCTTGATGATAATTCTGCTTCTATCCTCAATAATGTTTTTATCACCTGAAATCTCTCCTTCTCTGCATTGGAAATATCATGTCAGGTGTGAGAATGTGATAACGCATGACCGTTTTGTCTCACTGCATTATATAATGACAGCTTGACTAATCAAGCCCTGAATAATCGAGACCTGGACTGCGTATTTTGGTTACTTAAATCAGTCGAATAGATTATACCATCATATGTTGCTGTATCATTTTGTTATGTTTTACCGATATCTTTTTACTGATAACAACCGAATTCGTTCGTGTTATATGAATTTTCACGTTTTGTGATGGTTATGAAATTGTTAGTTCTTTTGCTTATTGATTTGTTTTCAATTTAATTTTTTTTATTGATAACGCCACCAAACATTGATGAATGCGTGACGTTTTAATTTATGGTATCATTATGTTACGGATTCATTCATGTGATAAAACAAGAAAAAGAATATAATCTGATACCGATCTACGCTACACGTATTGAAAGTTTGATTAGAGATAATTTATAATAAATTCTTTATAAAATAAAACCGTGACACAAATGACATTCCTGTTTAAAGGCTAGTGCAGTTTGTGACAAGCGATGAAACATTTATTGTCAAAGTTTTTGCAGTCACCTTTGAAATATCAGTCAGTTTCTGATAGAACATATCAACTAGGTAATCGAACTGGACAGTTTGTTAGCGCCGCTTTTTACCAAATCACACAGTGGTGTTCAAGTTTGGTTTGCATTACCCAGGAGTGAATTAAAAAGTACGTCAATTGAAATACAACTGAAATATGAACTGTGACGTATACGTGTACTTGCATCAGTACCACTTTGTGTTGTGGGAAATAATGTTCCAGAAGAGATGAAGGAGTGAGAGTAAACATGAGCGAGTCGAGGCAATAATAAATTTAACGCCTACATCGCATAACTATTTATGGTGACGTATACAATACATTATAAATTCTAGACAGATACGAATACGCTAACGCCATATTTGTTAGCAATGACAATCACCTAGTAAAACAGATGTGACTGCTTCTTCGAGTCTCAAAGATCATTCGAAAAATCTAGTTTCGTGTCACACTTGCATAAATACTCGTAGCCTTGATAAACAGAACAACCATCTTCAGAATAAACAAGTAGAAGCATTGGTACAATGTAAATCAAAAATCACAATTTGCAATTAGGTAGACTGACTTAGCATTTATTCATGTTGGGTATGTAATTTAACCAACCGTGCTTCTTCTCTTTTATATAGAGAGGAAAGTGTGTTGTGCGTCAAGTCAGCATCAATGGTTATATATTTTGAAGGTACTAACGAAGAAATGTAAGTGTATAAAATAATTATCGTTGCTACTACAGTAGCTGACAGACTAGAAAGACTTGACTCAGCAGTCTTTTTTCGATTATCCCACAATGCAGATGAATATCATTTAGATAATTGTATATAGAGATCGTTTTTTCAGCAATGGTAGTAATTTTGAAGGATTTTACTGAATGCTGTGGTAGAGAGGGATTTACAGACCTTTTCATAATGATATAAATGTACCTGTTAAAGGACTTTTGTAAAACGTTATACATTGATTACTGGTAAACAGTTATGCGAAACGTGAACACAGCAATCAACCAATCAGAAAAGAAAAGTAAAAATTAATCTTCTGTTCACAGTAATTCAGTGTTCATCGATTTCTACAAAAAGTGTAAGTTGTTCAGTGAGTATTCACTGTGACAATAGCAGTAATAAAACTCTCCATGCTTTTTCGTGTCTGCTTTGCAAGGACAAGAAGGCAATCTGCTTTACGTAATTATATAGGTGTTCAGCAGTATCTACATGATTTTTAAATAATGTCCACTAAATATAAAATCTGAGACGGTTGTGACGACGGCAATATACTTCTATTATAAATGTGACTGTTGGCACTTGCCATAAGGATCATTGGAAGAGATGACTGACTAACAGTCCCAAGCATAATTTTATCTGTCTTCTTCTTAAGGAACATTACCATAACATATATTTAACGAATCTCCAGCTTAGTTGAAAGGTCTTTGAATAACACCAATCATTCAGGTACCTACAGCTATATGTGTGTACTACCGAATGAAACTAATATCATGATTGGATGAACGTAAGACCCAGCTCCAATGACAGTCTTCTGTTCATCTCAATATGTGATATGATGTCTTTTATGTGATATTTAAGTGAACAACATATATGTTGCTGATCGTAACACGAAAAAAAGTATCACAACACGTGACAAAATAAACACCTTGATTTGAATACATATAAACCTACATAGAATGTTCCTACGATTTCCAATCAGTCAAACAGTTATCATAAGAAATGTTATCACATGTGATAAAAGTTCAAAAAAATATTGCCAATCCAGCGAAATACATTCAATTTAGATTCAGTCATATAGAATTATTTATGACATATTCTGTTCTCGTGAAGTGAGAAAACACACATGAAAGAGTGCAGTTTACAAATAAGGATTCTTTTTCATTGTCTATAGAAAATAAACCACTGCGTCGATCGAATACGAACATGGAATAATAATACTCGATTTTGAGGTTCAAAAATAATATGACCGTATTATAAGTAGTAGCAACTGACCAAGACGTTTCTGATATATAAAGTTCTCCAAATGAAACCAGGTTAGTCGCCTATTTGTGTGAGCCTTGAGAATGCCTCTGTGCAATCCATTCGGTCTAAGGCGTTACTCAGAAAATCCAAACATATATGATGTGAGTTAAACAAAAAATGTTGCACATCAAGCAAAATATATTCAAATTTCATTCAGTCATATAGAATTAGTAAAGACATATTGTGTTCTCATGAAATGAGAATATAAACACCAAAAGATCCAGGATAGAAATCAAGATTGTCTTTCATCATCTATCGCAAATTAACCACTTCATTGGTCGAATATGATCATGGAATAATAATAATCGATTACATGCAATTCGTGATAGAAGGAAAGGCGAAGATTATGAACACAATGTTTTTCAATGAATTTGCTTGTGCATTGTGTATTTCAACTGAATTCGACGATTGACATTTCAAAATCTTGGGCATACTACATAAAAGTCATCCAGCTAAGAAGCATAAGTAACAACATGATGCTACTATTATCAAGAAGCCTGAACTTCGTTCTCTTTCGGGTGCTTTGACTAGCAATGGAAATAGTAGTCATCAGAATCTTAGTAGTGACAGCTAACATTCGGTACCCTAGGTGCAATGAGGAGTCATCTAGGTTTAATGGACATACTGTTGTGTTGAATATGCAGCATGAGGAATGGAGCATGGATTTGTCCACCTGTCGCACTCCATCATCATTGACTTGTACTACAAGCTTCGAGATGAGCACTATGAACAATGATAAGATAGATGAAGTTAAGAGCATGCCTAATAATGAAAGTTCTCTTGATCGAGTAGAGTTGAACACTGTACATGAGTCGAATGTATGTCATGAGGAGTGTACTGCTGCTTGTACAGATACTAATGATAATAGCATTGATGATACTCCTGCGAGTAATAGTGATCGATGGAAGTTGGAAGACACTCATCGTCGTCGAAATGATCGTACGTTACGCTCACATTCTGCTACCCAAGCTAAGAAGGATGAGAAACAACATGATGCTACTATTATCAAGAAGCGTAAACATCGTTCTCTTTCGGATGCTATGACTAGCAATGGAAATAGTAGTCATCAGAATCTTAGTAGTGACAGCGATAGTAAAGAGACAGAAAGTGTGAGCAGTCCACCTATAGTGACTAGTCGATCAACTTCTTCGAATGAGCCTTCTAGTGTTTTGACGTCATCAAGCCATGCCGCAAATGTTAAGTTGGTTGAGGATACACTAGGTTGTGTAACTGTAAGTGTTCCTACTCTGGTTGACTGTCAGTCGAGTGATGATGAAAAGAAAGCGTCTGATGGTAACAGCCAGTCTACAGTGTTGCATGATAACGATGCTATTGATGAGCATATGTCTTGTGTCTCTGAAACGGAAAGTCAAGAACAACAATTGAGTTTATCGGATTTGGATTGCAATACTAATGCCATTGTTTCATGTAGCGAGATGAATTATACAGCGATGGAAGGGTTTCACTCTACAGATGCTAGGGCAGCCAGAAACGACGCTACTTGTCTGACAGAACGGAATCATGATAACGACGATAATAATCTGGATGTCACTGATGTGACAAATGAGTTGCTGACGATGACGAATGCTGATCAAACCCCCGTCTGTATCAGGAGATGGAGAGTTCGATATTGTTCCTATGTTATGCTATTTGGAGTCTTCGGAAGACGGGGAAATATCAATATTGGAGATTCCACCCTAGCATATTATCTATGGGTCAAGAACTTCTGTTAATAAGTTAGCATCACGGATTTCATTGTACCTGCCGATCGGACCAAGTGGTGGTGGATTGACGACTCATCCCCATGATAAGGAATGTAGATAGGATATGAACAGCTTTACGACGTGTTGTACATGTTCCTGTGGGTTAATTTTAAAGGTTTATACTACCGTTAGGTCATGCTATGATATATAGGGGAATCAACAGCCTAATGTGAAGGTACAGGTACTTAGTTAGTTTGATAGGTCATATCCATGTTGCAGAGTGGGTTGGCGTACTGCTGTAAGTCCTACTCGTTCTTCCGGTGTGGGTTAGGGGATGAGAGTGAACATTACTTAAAGTGTCAGAAAGGGCTTGCTTTTTGCTTGAAGGGATTTTGCAGGCCGGTGCAGAAACTTTTTTCAATGTTTTATTTTTTGGAAAATCCCTTCATGTGTATATTTTTGTTATGATATGACTGACTCTTTCTGTTGACATTTTGGTACTCTATTTGATTCCATTTTGAGATTTAATCATTGTATATTGTTATTAATCCTTTATGTTGTACTTATATTGAAGTTTTTATGTTCGCTTCTGAACTGTTTATATGTTGTTTAAATTTGATATTTGGTACGGCTACAGCCATATTTCGATTTGATGCCATAGCATTAAGAACTGGTAACACTTATGCTTTTGGAAACGGACACCAACAGTAATAATTGTGAATTAGGAGGTGTAACAATAGTAAGGTAACTGTTTGTGCTTCTATTTTATAAAAAAAGTAGACCGATTTCTCCTAGAATTATTGTCTTTTTGATATTGATTTCAGGACAGCGCGTTCAACCTGCACCTACTGGAACCGGAGTAAAATGCTAGAGTAGAAAATCAAAATATAGTAGATTCCAACTGAACTGATGGACATTTCGAATTCTTAGGCATAATACATCAAAGTCATCCAGCGGGACTTTGAGAATATAACAAAGAACCAATGTTTGACAACGAAATGAGGAACAAAATTTCGAGGTTCAAAATTAATATGACCCTATTATCTGTAGCAGCAACTGACTAGTGAGTTTCAAATGAAACAAGGTTAGTCGCAGAATATGTGAGACCTGAGAATGCCCCTATGCGATCCATTCGGTCAAACGCGTTACGCAGGAAATACAGCCATACATGATAAAAGTTCAAGAAAATATTGCACATCCAGCTAAATAAATTCAATTTCCGTTTTGGTTAATTGAAATGTTCTAACATATTTATTTTCGTAAAACGGGGAAATATACACGAACAATTGTTCATACAGACAATGAAGATTTCGAAACAAAATGCAAATTACATCGAAGTCATCCAGGAAGACTTCGAAAATATGATGCACAGACAATGTTTGATGATCAAACGAGGTACGAGATTACTAGGTTCAAAAATAAGATGACCCTAATATATGTGTAAGCAGCCGACCACGAAGTTTCCGATAGACGAAGAAATTCCAATTAAACCTGGTTAGTTAATAAAGCGGTTATGCCCTAATAATGTCAACATGCAATCCATTGAGTATTACGGAGCACGTCGGGAATTAAATCATAAGTGTGATCAGTTCAATATTCAGTTATATATATTCAAACTCCATTAAAGATATGTAATAACTATTGACACACTGTGTTTACCGGAAATAAGACTACAAACACCGATGAATTGATATCAGCAATTGTGATACTCTTTCCTTGTCTATCGAAAAAAATCCACTGCGTTTATTGAATATGAACATGGAATAATATTATTCGATTACATGCAATTCGTTATAGCGGGTACAATCGAGCTTTACGAACACAATGTGTTTCAATGAATTTGCTTGTGCATTGTAGAATCTTACTGAACAGGACGATGGAACTTTCGATACAGTACGCATATTACATCAACGTCATCCAGCAGGACTTCATGAATATGATGCACACACAATGTTTGACAACGAAATGTGGAACAAGATTTCGAGGTTCAAAGTTAATACGACCCTATTATCTGTAGTAGCAAGTGACCACGACGTTTCTGATAGATAAAGATCTGCAAATGGATTCGGGTTTTTCGCCAGAATGAGTGACCGCTGCTAATGTTTCTTTGCATTTATCGCATATGACCATGAATATTTATTGTTCGATTACATGCAATCCGTTAAAACAGGTACAATTGAGCTTTACGATGACAATATGTTTCAATGAATTTGCTTATGCATTGTAGATTCCTACTAAAGTAGTTGATGGACCTATGGATATGGTGCGCATGATACATCAAAATCTTCCAGCAGGACTTTCAAAATATGATGCACACACAATGTTTGACAAAGATGTTAGAATGAGGATTTCTGGCTTGAAAAATAATATTGCACCATAATCCAGAGAAGCAGCTGACTGGGGCGTTTCCAAATTAAACAGATCATCAAATGAAATCAAGATAGCAGCCAGACTGTGTGAGCGCTGTCAATGCCTCATGCAATCCATTCGGTCAAACGCGTTACGTAGGAATTCCAATTATATATGATGTAAGTTCAAGCAAATATTGCACATCAAGCTAAATACATGCAAATACATATAGGTTATTTCGATTGGTTGTGACATATAGTCGTCTCGTCAAATGGGAAATTATACAGGCAAAAGTACATTTCGGCAATGAGTATATTCTTTCATTGTCAATCAAATGTAAATCTCTGCATTGTTCTTATATGATCATGGAATAATAATGGTCGATTACATGCAATTCGTGATAGAGTGCACAAACAACTTTTACTAACACAATGATCTTCAATGAATTTGCGTGTGCATTGTGGATTACTTAGAACTCCGACGATGGACCTTTCGATATGGTACGCATCATTCATCAAAATCTTCCAGCAGGACTTTCAAAATATGATGCACACACAATGTTTGACAAAGATGTTAGAATGAGGATTTCTGGCTTGAAAAATAATATTGCACCATAATCCAGAGAAGCAGCTGACTGGGGCGTTTCCAAATTAAACAGATCATCAAATGAAATCAAGATAGCAGCCAGACTGTGTGAGCGCTGTCAATGCCTCATGCAATCCATTCGGTCAAACGCGTTACGTAGGAATTCCAATTATATATGATGTAAGTTCAAGCAAATATTGCACATCAAGCTAAATACATGCAAATACATATAGGTTATTTCGATTGGTTGTGACATATAGTCGTCTCGTCAAATGGGAAATTATACAGGCAAAAGTACATTTCGGCAATGAGTATATTCTTTCATTGTCAATCAAATGTAAATCTCTGCATTGTTCTTATATGATCATGGAATAATAATGGTCGATTACATGCAATTCGTGATAGAGTGCACAAACAACTTTTACTAACACAATGATCTTCAATGAATTTGCGTGTGCATTGTGGATTACTTAGAACTCCGACGATGGACCTTTCGATATGGTACGCATCATTCATCAAAATCTTCCAGCAGGACTTTCAAAATATGATGCACACACAATGTTTGACAAAGATGTTAGAATGAGGATTTCTGGCTTGAAAAATAATATTGCACCATAATCCAGAGAAGCAGCTGACTGGGGCGTTTCCAAATTAAACAGATCATCAAATGAAATCAAGATAGCAGCCAGACTGTGTGAGCGCTGTCAATGCCTCATGCAATCCATTCGGTCAAACGCGTTACGTAGGAATTCCAATTATATATGATGTAAGTTCAAGCAAATATTGCACATCAAGCTAAATACATGCAAATACATATAGGTTATTTCGATTGGTTGTGACATATAGTCGTCTCGTCAAATGGGAAATTATACAGGCAAAAGTACATTTCGGCAATGAGTATATTCTTTCATTGTCAATCAAATGTAAATCTCTGCATTGTTCTTATATGATCATGGAATAATAATGGTCGATTACATGCAATTCGTGATAGAGTGCACAAACAACTTTTACTAACACAATGATCTTCAATGAATTTGCGTGTGCATTGTGGATTACTTAGAACTCCGACGATGGACCTTTCGATATGGTACGCATCATTCATCAAAATCTTCCAGCAGGACTTTCAAAATATGATGCACACACAATGTTTGACAAAGATGTTAGAATGAGGATTTCTGGCTTGAAAAATAATATTGCACCATAATCCAGAGAAGCAGCTGACTGGGGCGTTTCCAAATTAAACAGATCATCAAATGAAATCAAGATAGCAGCCAGACTGTGTGAGCGCTGTCAATGCCTCATGCAATCCATTCGGTCAAACGCGTTACGTAGGAATTCCAATTATATATGATGTAAGTTCAAGCAAATATTGCACATCAAGCTAAATACATGCAAATACATATAGGTTATTTCGATTGGTTGTGACATATAGTCGTCTCGTCAAATGGGAAATTATACAGGCAAAAGTACATTTCGGCAATGAGTATATTCTTTCATTGTCAATCAAATGTAAATCTCTGCATTGTTCTTATATGATCATGGAATAATAATGGTCGATTACATGCAATTCGTGATAGAGTGCACAAACAACTTTTACTAACACAATGATCTTCAATGAATTTGCGTGTGCATTGTGGATTACTTAGAACTCCGACGATGGACCTTTCGATATGGTACGCATCATTCATCAAAATCTTCCAGCAGGACTTTCAAAATATGATGCACACACAATGTTTGACAAAGATGTTAGAATGAGGATTTCTGGCTTGAAAAATAATATTGCACCATAATCCAGAGAAGCAGCTGACTGGGGCGTTTCCAAATTAAACAGATCATCAAATGAAATCAAGATAGCAGCCAGACTGTGTGAGCGCTGTCAATGCCTCATGCAATCCATTCGGTCAAACGCGTTACGTAGGAATTCCAATTATATATGATGTAAGTTCAAGCAAATATTGCACATCAAGCTAAATACATGCAAATACATATAGGTTATTTCGATTGGTTGTGACATATAGTCGTCTCGTCAAATGGGAAATTATACAGGCAAAAGTACATTTCGGCAATGAGTATATTCTTTCATTGTCAATCGAATATAAATCTCTGCATTGTTCTTATATGATCATGGAATAATAATGGTCGATTACATGCAATTCGTGATAGAGTGCACAAACAACTTTTACTAACACAATGATCTTCAATGAATTTGCGTGTGCATTGTGGATTACTTAGAACTCCGACGATGGACCTTTCGATATGGTACGCATCATTCATCAAAATCTTCCAGCAGGACTTTCAAAATATGATGCACACACAATGTTTGACAAAGATGTTAGAATGAGGATTTCTGGCGTGCAAATTATATTGCACCATAATCCAGAGAAGCAGCTGACTGGGGCGTTTCCAAATTAAACAGATCATCAAATGAAATCAAGATAGCAGCCAGACTGTGTGAGCGCTGTCAATGCCTCATGCAATCCATTCGGTCAAACGCGTTACGTAGGAATTCCAATTATATATGATGTAAGTTCAAGCAAATATTGCACATCAAGCTAAATACATGCAAATACATATAGGTTATTTCGATTGGTTGTGACATATAGTCGTCTCGTCAAATGGGAAATTATACAGGCAAAGGCAGAGTTCGGCAATGAGGATTCTCTTTCATTGTCAATCAAATATATATCTATGCATTGTTCTTCTATGATGATGAAATAATAATGGTCGATTACATGCAACTCGTGATAGAGTGCACAAACAACTTTCAATAACACAACGATGTTCAATGAATTTATTTATGCATTGTGGATTACTTAGAACTCCGACGATGGACCTTTCGATATGGTACGCATCATTCATCAAAATCTTCCAGCAGGACTTTGAAAATATGACGCACACACAATGTATGACAATGGTGTGGCTAAAAAGATTTCTGGCTTGAAAAATAATATTACGCTATTATCTACAGTAACAGCTGACTGGGACGTTTCCAAATTACCCAAGTCATCAAATGTAAGCAGGATGGTCGCCAGAATGTGTGAGCGCAGACAATGCCTCTTTGCAATCCATTCGGTCAAACGCGTTTCGTAGGAAATCCAATTATATATGTTGTTAGTTCAAGAAAATATTGCACCTCAAGCTAAATACATGCAAATACATATAAGTTATTTAGATTAGGTTGTGACATATAGTCGTCTCGTCAAATGGGAAATTATACAGGCAAAAGTACATTTCGGCAATGAGTATATTCTTTCATTGTCAATCGAATATAAATGTCTGCATTGTTCTTATATGATCATGGAATAATAATGGTCGATTACATGCAATTCGTGATAGAGTGCACAAACAACTTTTACTAACACAATGATCTTCAATGAATTTGCGTGTGCATTGTGGATTACTTAGAACTCCGACGATGGACCTTTCGATATGGTACGCATCATTCATCAAAATCTTCCAGCAGGACTTTGAAAATATGATGCAAACACAATGTTTGACTTAGATGAGAGAAATATAATTTCTATCTTATAAATTCTTATTCCCCATTTATCAACAGTAGCAGCCGACTAACACGTTTCCAATAAATTCAAAGCAGGTTAGTCCGCAAAATATGTGAGCTCTGTAAAGGCCTCTATGCAATCCATCCAGTTATTTGCGTAACGTGTGATATTCAATCAATTATGAAGTAAGATCGAGTATATATTGCACATCCAGCTAAATATATTCAAATTCCATTCACCGATATGTAATTAATAATGACACATTGTGTTCTCAGATGATGAGACTACGAACACCGATGAATTTACATCGGCAATTGTGATTATGTTTCATTGCCTATCGAAAATAAACCACTGACTTTATCGCATATGACCATGCAAAAATAATATTCGATTACATGCAATTCGATATAGCAGATACAACAGAGCATTACGAACACAAGGCACTTCAATGAATTTGCGTGTGCATTGTAGACTCCTACTAAACTGGACGATGGATTCAATGAATGTTTCAGAATAAACTATGAGTTGCTGGAATAGTCCGATATATATTTCTTCATAACCTGAAAACAGCTATCCTAGTTACTTGCGTTTGATGAACGTGTCTCATATATGGATAATAATTGCTAATCTGACCAATAGAAACTGTATGTGAGCGGTGCCTAGATTCAAAATTCAGCTGTATTTTACGAGCGATAGACCATTTATCAGTTTGTTAATGAGTAGTTGGTTGTTTCTCAATGACTGCACCGTGGAGGTTCTGCAGAGAAATGGCAGCGTGTTTCTTGCTCCTCGGAGTTGTTTCTCCATACGAGCAGTCAGATAATGAAGCTTCTTCGGACATTTTCTTTTAATATATCGTCCATGACATTCATGTTTCAATGAGTTAATAACTGCAGGACATTCAATATTTAACTGAACGTCACGCTTTTGCAGTGACACTGCATCTTATATGCGTATTTTTTCTACAGACAAATTTACTAATGCGAAAAAGTCGTTACATTCTTGAAGTCTTCGGGGGGCGTTTTCGTGTATGACTCACCATATTTCATCACCGGAAATTCTAGGTCAACCGGATACTAAAACTGCAAAATAATTGATATTTTATTTGTGTTCTGATAAGATGCATTTAATAATTCCGGAGGTTTGCTCATTCCCTCGTTCGAAAGTCATGTTTGAATAGATAATTAAGTAATTTTGATTGATAGCCTTATACGCATTCTGAAGAAAGTCAGCTTAGCACCACTTGTCAAGAAGATCTTGTTTCTAGGCCGATTAAGTCGTCTTCATTTAGAGATAATTTGTGAGGCATATCCTTTAAAAACGTAGATCATATGCTGATATAAGTGTCTGAACCCTTTATTGTGCTGAGTAGAAAAGTTTATATTGATGATGCTTAGTAAGATGCATGACGCCTAATTTGTGGTGGTTAGTCGGTGACTACAATGTTTTGCAGAATGTAGTATGGTTTAAAATATCAGTCTGTATCCTGGCGGAAATTTCGTCAAGATATACAAGCCTGTAGCTACCTGATATTTTCAAATCATCAACATATATATGCTCTTCCAAATCCCATAGTATGATATATATCTTGAATGTACACAAGAAATGGTAGTGGATCCCATACACATCCGATAAGCTATATTAATTATTGCTGATGAGACTGAATATAAGGTCTTCAGAATCAAAAAAGTTCTTTATTTGGAAGATATATTATTTCTTTTATGATTATTACTCCCGAAATTTCACTCAATCAATCCTATGAAATTCTCTTCGAAGTGAGGGTTTTTACATTAAAGTTTAAGATTAAAATCTGGAACCGAACAAAGCAGATTCCATCTGATGAATTTACTACGAATCATCGAATGAGGAAGACACGAGACACATTTTGTGCAGGACAAAATACAGCATGAAAGAAGAAACATATTGCGCTGAATATCGATTACAGTCATGTTAAGAATAAGCAAAGAACTGGGAAGGACGCCTAAGTAGAGAATGGTTTGGTGTATGATGTTAGGTGGCTTTTGCCCATTCAAATTTTCTGGGGTCAATAAGAATATAACTTATTGATTACAAAGGGCTTATCATACGTCAGCCAAATACACGTAAAATGCATTGAATTCATTTGTTTACTAGATTTATCGACGGTTATAATGGTGGATCTTATGCTGTCAGAGCTAAGTAAAAAGGCTATGTATAATAAACTGTCAGGTCAATGAATGGAACATCTCAAACACACAGGATATGGAAGAATATATGAGTCTGTCGACACAAATGATAACGTTAGTACAAGTAATAAAAATCTTGGGACAGTAACGATTGGTGGAAACTCTTTCGAAGTTGACAAAACCATCATAAAAGTTAGCGATTCATAAGGTTCGAATAATGTTTTTATTCCTCTTCGATTATTATTTTTATTGAAATATTCAATCAATGAGATTCATCATACATAAACGTCATTTGACGTTAGTGCAGCTAGATAAAATTATCATTTCGTTTTGAACATTCAAACGAAATATATCGACAGTTATTTTTAATTGTGACAAGCAAGTTCAGATAATCATAGCTGAAAAAATCTGTCACATCATGTATGTCACAATATGCATTAAACTGATAATTGTTAAGCGCAAAGTATGTACTTCATATATGTTTAGGATATGAACGTAAAGGCGAGTGAATAAGAGGTATATTACACCAAATAACTTGCATCAACTAATTTTTATGTAACAAGCACGGTAGATAAAATGCCTTTTATTGTATGACAAACTACTGTTTCCATGTCTAAATATACCTCATCAGACAAGGACTGCAGCTTTTAAATCATTCGCATATATATTCACTAGTACCCGAAAATGACATATTATGTTTAACCAAAAAATGTTATTCAAGTGGATATCTCTCAATTGATTCGAAACTAATGAGTCAGTGTACAACGATGGCTTTATGGAAAAGATAACCCTGATAATGTTTCTGATATTCCTACTAAACATAGCGAACTGAATAATTTGTACACTGACTTTATTATTGTCCTGCATGACTAACTCTTCCAACTTGCACTGACGTATGAATAGAAACATAACTTTACTCTATGCACAGTGAACGTATTAACGTAATCTGTTTGAGAATTATCTAGCAAATAAGCCCCAAGAATCCACAAGTAACAAGTCAAACAAACTAATGCACTTTTTCGAGAATTCAAAATCTATTTTAACTACTACAATCAAGAAACCGTTACGTTATGAGCATGGTACAATACATTTTGGCTTTGTAACTCGTCTCCTGCGTCCAAACCATCTTGTTGCGGCTGTTACATTATTCAGCTCGAATGCATTGAAAAATAGTGGGAAATAGAATTGTTCCGGACAAAAGCCATATGTACTGCAGTTAGTTTATGCAAATGACCTGTTCATACAAAAGCGTGCCTCCTAAAAATCGAATTTACAAACACCCTGATAAAATTTCGTGAAATCAAAGGAATAAAAATTATTGAATATTCATTTTAAAAAAAAAAAACTTGAAATTTCCTCCATTAGATATTATTGAAAATTCAACAGAACCTATTACGTGGTTATACGTTTTCTTACCAAAAAATAGTCATATATTTTATGATGTATATATTGCGTGACTAGCATTATATAAGTTAACTATAGCTAAATGTGATAGAAAAACTTACTTTCCTTCGCCTGCATATTAACCAACCCGGAAAACCGTATTCTTTCTGCAGAACATTTTGAAAATACGTTTGCCACGTAAGTGAAACGAAAAACATAAACTTTTATGTAATAATTTTTCACGCTGAAATAATACATTTAAATGAATTTCAACCCCTTTATTTTGACGTGTATGAAGTCTATTGTGGTTGAAACGTACACAAACTGTTTAATTTGATTGGAATGTTGACTAAAGAAGTGATGATCAGAAAAAATAATTTTTGTGTTTCTGTTACATTCTTACAAATGATGATATGAGTGAATTGAGTCAATATTTACCACAAAAATAGTGATATTTAGTTACAAAACGACTTTCGTGAACAAATAAGTTACGGTGTTTAGTGAATAACTAAGCATTATTCAGCAATTGAGATCAAATGGTACACATTAAAATGATCAAGCCTCATCTCACGTGATTTATGGTCTTTCAAACATTTACAACCATTCCTAACTCACATTTCAAACCGCAATATCTAATAAGCAACATCCATGTATTACCTAGTAATTCACTTCGAAAGCTCGGTTTACACTCTAAAGTTCTTAAGTGGTATATATTGATGTTTTTTGCATAACACTACTTTACATGAACCTTGGTTCAAGCAAATCTCATCTGTAGCCAACACTGACTTATGGGTGAGCTGTTTATATATGTTCACAAATACACTTACATTATATATGCTGTTTCACTGTTAGAGACAATGTTATACCGTCACAGTGTACTATAATAAATGGAATAAAATAAAACATTCCAATGATTTTCACGTATCCGATACTGTTCATCATTTAATACAAACATTTTGACTATTGTTGATGAACATCATATAACTTTAAATGGTGTATGTGAGAATTTGAGTAGATGAAGCACAAAACGCTGCTTTTCTTCAAATTCATAAAGTTGCTGTATAAGTTCGAAAATTAGTCTGATCCTCATTTATTGGTAGCTATCTATTCACATTCAGGTCATTGTGGTGGCGTTTCGTTCTCTGAGCTGGTTGTTTTGGTTGTGGAGCTTTCATTGTTCTTCTGAACAGCATCATCAGCACAAACTTCTTTCATCCATCTGAGCTACAAGTTTTCTCCACCATTCGGGTCATTTCATTCATCATTATACGGAAATGAAAATTATTTCAGAATGTAATAATATCTGGTACGACGTGCATATATGAAAATGCATCGCTTAGGAGTGTTCAGTTTGAATAACAGAATTGTCGTTTACGTTACAGGTTTGATAAAAAAAAAATAAAATGTGACCCCCTGGACTGGTTCAGCACAAATTTTTGTTAAATGTAAGTAATTCAAATTGGAAGTAATCGTTTTACTTCACGAATGATAATGTATCGCATAAATGAAGACTCAATAACTTCGTATAACTATCAGTTCTCTGTGAAACTAATAACAGATCAAATTTAATTTATTATAATAGGAATTGATCACATACTTTAAAAGATCTGTTCTGTTCAAAAGTTCGATAGTTTTCTCAAAGTAACCATAGACGCCCTCGATTTGAGAATCTTGAACTGCACACTGTCCATGATGAGCAAATTCGTGTTCCCTTGAAAAACATTTGTGTAAATCATTCAAAAAATCAATTTAAGAAATATAAAATTGTCATCACACATGGTCATGAGTTGCACTAAAAATAAAGTTTAATCAAAAGTCATTTAGCTGATCGATGAATTGAATAGAATTCACACATAATTCAGTGCAAATTATTTGTTATATCGACAGGAAATCCTGTTATCACTCCTAGTCTCTAAACGTGTATAATTAAAATTATATTTTCAAAACTTTCAGCAATTTGAAATGAGCAAAAAGCAATTATGTTTCGCCAAATTCCAAAAAAAAGAAAACTATCTGATTTACAACATCATAGCATAACGAAAGTTTTTAGTTCTGGAGAATATTGAATTGTCAGTTGACATGTTCCGTCAAAGTTTTTCATCAGTTTCTCTGTTTTCACATGACCAAACAAACGGATACTTACTCCCCACTTATTAGCTGTCAAGCGAGACATGCCTTTACCAATTATAATTTTGCCCTTACGTCATGATGTGCATCTCATACTTGTGCCTTATTTCTGAATAAATTTTATGAATGAATTTCCAGTGAGCTCACCTAAAACACATGTGTCTCAAAATTTCTGATGACCTTTATGCATGACTGTGAAATGTGAACTCCACTACTGAAAGTGAGTCAACAGCATTTTAATACATAATTGATTTTCAAATCCTGATTGTTTACTTTTTCTGCTAACAATCCCGAAACGTAGAATATATTTCAAATAAGGTACTGATATTATGAAATCAATGGCAACATGGCAAATCAATGACGTTCGATTTTCACTCTCACCAAAATAATTCGTTCCTGGTAACATTTTGTGATCCGATTCGGGTATCAATGGCTGAAATAAATTAAAGTTTCTTGTATGTAAGGAATGCGTTATCAATCCTTCAATCAAATTGCCATAAATTTTAAATATAATCTTTTTTCCCAATATACTTTGCCTAGAATTCGACTGGGAATTTGAGATTGTGTTTGTATTCTGCCTATTGTATATAATCTGACTTCACAATGCTCATCTACGTTATCAGTCCAAACGATTTTGAAAATGAAAATGTGGCATTCATAACGTAAGATTGTCGAAAATGCTTTTATTTAAATAGTATTAAAATGAATCTAGGTTAAATTACATTTCACTTTATCTCTTTCATAAATAAATATTCGAATACGCCTTTTCTCCTCGCACTTATCAAGCATGCATCTGAATGATATGAGTCAATTTAAAATTATTATGAAAAGTTATTCACATTCAAAGATGAATGAAGAAACCTTAAACTTAAGCAGTGAATACTGTTTGCGTAAAAATTTATTTTTTATTTGACCTGTCACGCACGTATACGAAGTGCATATGAAATATAAGTCAGCGAAAATCGTTGTATAATTCCATCATTCTTTTTAATTTTTATTTGGATAAGAGTTTAGTAAACCTGAACATGGTAATTTAGTAGTCTTTCAACGAGTTATTGCTTGTTAACTAACCGATAGATTCAGTGAGTGTAAAGAAAGAGTCCATCTCGCTTCTCCACAAATATGCTTAACTGTGACATCAATGATGTCCGAGGAAATTACAATCGAATGTTCACTGTCACTGATCTGTTGTAAGATTACTATTGACTGTCACTGATAATAAAGTTGTAACGGTAATCTATAATTTACAGTAACAAAATGGCCTGTGCTGTGAGCATGTTGAGTCAAAAAGTCTATAATATATATACAAGGAAGACATTCAACCTATTATCGAATCACTGATCATCACACAAGATGGCACAGTGTTCAGGGAAATTACATTATCCTCAAACTACCTGGGGTACATAAATAACCGGTAAAGTACCGCTTATTACTTATGATATTACAATATGGTTTATGGCTACTTATTTTTTGTGAATTATATTTTTAGTATTCCTATTAGTCCTAAGCTTCTAAACACTGTGGTGCACTGTCATATATGAACAAACGGAAAATTAGTAAGTTTGTACAGACGAATATCTGTGAAGTTAACTCTGAACGTTCATATACACTACGATAAATAAGAGTTCGGGATTATTTTACAATCAACAAAAAGTAATTTGTTGTGCGTTTTCAGTTGACTAAAGCTTTGTCGATAAACAACACTAAAATGTTCCTCAAATCCTTCATTCAACTCACGTCTAAAAGTGTTGAATTGAATTGTACCGTCGCATCACACTTTGGAATGTAATTTGAATAAATTTAAGGCATATAGAATGAAAATCGAGAAATAATTATTTATCAAAATTAATGCACGATTTTATTGCACAGTAGTTGACTGATTTTCAGGTTTTCCTCATTTGTTGTTTATATCAAATGTTGCTTGCTTAATACATTTGCAGTGACTACGCTTATCATGAGTTTTTTGATCAGTGAATCCATTGTTGAGTTCAAATGTCGGTAAATATTTCAAGAAAAGCATCCATGTAGATTGTACTTTCCATGCTTCTTGAAAATCCTTACCCTTTTCACCAAAACAAACATTCGCATTTTTATCATGTATCACCTGATAATTTTATTCATTGAAAATATTGCAATTTCTCATCCTTATACATGTGAAATTTTACAGAAATTTTACCATTTTCATAGATGCCTGTTTGTCACATATGCTCCTCAACTCTTTTATGACACTTCGCATGACTGCAAGACAGATGCCATGACATGACGTTTGTTGACGTTCCCTTAAATGTACAACCACAAACGGCACCAAAATCGCTTTCGGACTTTCTTTCTACAATAATAATAGATTCACCAAATTTTCCGACTACTCTACTCTCATTTATGCTATCAAAAGTAAAGGTTCCATCGAAGTTCCGATTCGAGTTTATTAAAAAAACGTTTACAGGTTATATAATGTGGGTTCATTCGCTCAATGTAACATCAAAATATTATCTTACCATAGTTCATGAACAGTGAAGCCGTTCACTCCATCAGGTACTGTGGGTTCAATAAGAGAAAACGAAATTATACCAAAAAATGATATTCAATTCAAGTACCTATTGTACATTTTGAAATGTGTTTAAAGTGTGCACACATATGAACTGATATAACGCCTATCTTTTTGTTGTTGAGAATTTTAGTAACCTCAGTGACTGAAATTAACCTAATCCATACTCGCTGTTATCCATTCATGATTTTGTGACGTTGAAGATAAGATAACAATTACAAGTACATTAGAAATATATGTTCAGGAGGACTGTGATATCCGCATCATGAAATTTTCAAATTCAATTTCGGTATCAATCAAAATCATTAAATCATTCCTAGCTGTATTCAGTTGAAAATAATGGTTGATATAGTTTAACAAATTGAAACGAAAACTTTTTTTACAATGATAAGAACAACATAAGGTAACTTGATATGAGGATGTTATTGCGGATAAAAACTGAGTACCCGTGATATAATTCAATAATCAATCATGAATAAAAGAAGCGATCATTTCATTAATACAATTACGCTGTTTTTCATTAAAAAAACTTTACTACATATGAACGACAATATGTTGGAGGCCACGAAACGGGAAACAGGTAGGAATTACAAATAATATTTCGCGTTCCAACAATCACAATTCTAGCACATGCGAGAACAATCAAACGAACGAGTTTGCAATTAATAAATGATGGATTAATATGTAAAGTTTTTAAAATCTCAACTTATATTCAAAATTGATGCAGTAGTGTTCTGATGAACAGGATATTTAAATATTCAAAATCATATTCTAATCATTTTTGTTAATAACATTATTCTGTTATCATGAGTAAGTGATGGCATCAAACGACAGTATTTTGAAAAACTTCAATCGATTTCAGAGAATTTCACTAAATTATGAAAATTATGTTCCTGCAGCTGTTTCGGTATAATATGTTCATGTTGACCTATGATATCGGAAATATTCACAATTCACATGTATTTATTATTATTTATATCAGGAATAAGTTACATATTGACTTACAATGCGCACCTCTTCAAACAACAAATGCTTCAAAAAATGGAAATGGACATAACATTATAAATATATATATATATATATATATATATATATATATAACACCGGATTATTTCGAAGGTTTTTCTAATCACGTAAGTAGGTGGTGTCAGAATATTCAATCGCGTGTAATATATTCACAAGATCGCTCAATATCGATTATGGGTAAATAACTACAGTTATACAATATTATGATTGTTTTGTGGTGATATAATCACGTTCCACAAGTTTGCACGTTTTCTCATTGATTGTTCAGTATGAGGTGTTTCAACTAAACAACAGGTTGAAAATATTCAACTCGTGGAGTTAGGTGAACAAGCATTTTCTGTCGACAATGATATTAATGTGCGTGAAATGAAAGGAATAATGCTAGTGCATAAGCAAGAAATAGCTTCACTCGAACTTTGCAATGAATCTGAAGATGATTATTATCAGTCAGTGGACTGCATTTTGGTGATTATAGAATAAACCAATTTGCGTGAAGACAGTGTTTTATTAGTAAACGAATATCAATTCTTTCAAGATCAGATACATCAACCTATATAATCTGCGTTATGTTCTCCCTCAGGCCAACCAATTCTGTGATGATATTTAATATTCTCAGGAATTTCCTACAACCGTGATTACATAAAGACGAGTGGTGTATACATTGATGGAGATTTGAAGACCTTTGTCATTTCTGTCGATAATCACAGAGTCACATGCTTTTGAAGTAGGAATGAATTGGTTTAAGAGTGCACATCCACATGATTCATAACTAGAGCATCAAAAAGTTTTTTGATTATAGATGTCTTCCACAGTAAACTGTTCACGAGTACAAATTATTCACGAATTCCCATGAACGAGAAGTTGATTTCCTGCTGATCAAAAGAGAAACTTCTCAAGATAGAATGCCATTTGAGCATTTATTCCGTGTGAAGACTTCGAATTTTTTTTACAGTTTTAGTGGTATGCAACAACTATTACTCATTCATCACTTTTTCAACTTCACGAATCAATTTAAAACCAGAATATGTTATAAGGAGAGGAAAAATCTAGAATAAAATTGTATACAATTTTTACTGGGTCCGATCGCCTATTAGGATTGAGATATAGTACGATAAGTATTCCAGAGAGACGCAGAATTGATTTTGGTAATTTAAACAATCGCGAGGCTGTAATGCAAAATCTTCTGGTAAACCATCTGTTATTAATTTGATTTTTTCAAAGAACTACTGAAAATCGGCTTCTAATAATTAACGTTCTCAAAGAAACATTTGTTTCCTCATATTGATCTCTTACAATGAGCGTCAGGCAATAATATTGTGACAAATAATATCATTCATATATGATAATCAACTGTTTGAAATAAAAAGTGAATCCATCAGAGCAAACGTGAAGACAATATAATTAATTCAGTTTGTTGATAACACATCACTGTTAAATCAAAATATATAAGCAGAAATAATTGTTTTTTTAATATAACGCACTCAAGACTTCGAAGAAGCTCATTCGGCGGTAAATTGGGCTAATGCTCTAGTAATGAGAAGATGTCCACGAAACCACGACCGTGAAAAACAACTGAATAGTGACAACTTATGCCGGAACCTCATCAATTATTCTTCTGATCACTGTTCAGTGAAATTAAAAATTTTCAAACCAAGAATTGACTAATGTCTCACAGGTAGTCAGAGTGCAGTTTAACCGGTTGACGACATTCAAAATAAATATACATTTCAATAAATCGTGGTATAAATGATAATTACAGTGAGGCACTATGTTTTTTCAGAGGAGCTGTTATTCAAAATATTATACTGTTTCAGATATTTTGTTTGTGAGTTTTTAACAAAATTGTAGCGACCATTTAGCCTTGCTTGACTTCAGTCTAGTTTTGATGATAATCCTTATACATGGAAGGTGATCGAGTAGAAAACAATCAGACACCACAGTTGATCCGAATTTCTGTTCTCTTTGCATTAAAGAATTCAAATTCATTTCATATTCCGGCGGCTTGCGAAATATACGCACCAGTTTCAGGTAACAAACGTGCAGTTTAAAATAAGCCAATATATTTTTGATAACAATCAGAGATAACATTTCGTTGGCTGAACAGTTCCATTCCTTTTTAACATAAGACACTGGTTTAACAAACGAAGATCCATCTACTGAGAAGTAGAGAAATCATAGAATTCTTGTTTGCTTAAACTGTTTGGGCCTCTAAGGTTTTCGTTCAGCACGTACTGTTGCAAAATCAGTCTATATAATTATTCGTTTTATTTTGGTTTGTCGCTTCACACTACTGTTATCAAATATCATCAGGTGAACTCTCAGTAAAAGTTAACGTCAACCAGATAAAACCTTACGTGCTTATGTCTTCTTGACTTCCTAAAGCCATTTAAAAACTCTGTCTCAACCGACGAACAGGTGATGTCGTTTGTCCTTCGTTGTTGTGATCAAGCGCACTCAATGAAATAGTTGCCAACGTTGACTGATTGGGCGTCTCATTTGCGAAATTGAATAAAACAAGATTGATGTTTGAAAATTCACTAGGTCAATGTGATTTATGAAATTGTCAAATCAAACACATTTATTCAACCCGTGATTTGTTCGAATTTTGAGCAGTCATATATTTCGGGAGTCCAGCATCTTAAGACATTGACAGTTGTTCTAGATGCACTAGAAATTTCGTCACTCAAGTTGTTTCCATTCCTAACATCCTTGTGTACATAGAAGCTCTATATATCACATACACGTGAAGCATATGAAAAGATCCAAAACGTTTTCCAGCTTGTTCGATTATATTATATATAAACAACGTGTAATAATTTTGTTCCGAGTATGGGGAATTATGATTGAATTAGAACTCAGTAACCATACTTTTTCAGTGAACATGAAAATTAACAAGAAGCTGATTTTCATCGAAAAAATCTTCAAAAAGCAGCCCTCTTGTAATTTGATTTTTCGTAACCCGGAATCCCAATAACTTCACTATTTTAAAACAGCCGTCAAATAATCTAATAAATTTCTGAGAGATATGAGAATAATGAATGAAGCAAAAAATATTTTGAGTAACTAGTAATCGTCCAATGCAAAAATAATCTTATGTGTTTCTTCCAAAATGATGGTTTATTCGTGACGTGAATTCTTTTTGTCAAAAATAAAACTAGCCAACCATAACAAGACCATGACAACAAGTGACAAGATGTAGGCGTATTATTAAATACATGTAAACGTAATTTGTTATGATATGAATCATGGTCGGATATGTCTCCATGATTTTTCTTACACGTCATTTGATCCAATGCATTTGAGTATGCATTGGTAATTACTACTTCAACGATAAGTTTTTCGAAACGTTACGCAAAATATAACACAATCGTCAAGGATGACTTTCATCATTCGGAGCACGGACAATGTTTAACCATGATGAACGTTTACTTTTGACAGCGACAAAATGAGCATTTAGCATATTTTCAGTGAAATATTTTCTTCTATCAGTATAGGGACACCTTTTCGAGAACAATGAAGAAAAATCAGAAGCAATCCATCTTGAATGAAGAACCTGTTTGGATATACTTTTACAGGTTTAAACTTTTATGCTTATTGTTTGCAGCTGAAAAGTGTTCGTTTGTCAAATTTTGAAGAAAGTCTGTTTCCTATTTATAAAGAGGTAGGCAAATTTTTTATTATGATTGTCGTTTCCACACGTTCAAGCATGGTGGGCGAATTTTTGGAAATAAAAAGTAGATAAGCTGTTTGTTTTTACATTGTAAAAACCATGTGGATTATGAAGAAAAAATATATAGCTTGTGGACATCCTTCAGCATATGGAACCTACTAATGCTCTTTGACATTTGTTCAACAACATCCGTAGTAATATATGAACATTTCATTTATTCTACTGCGAAACTGTAATTGACGTTTTCCTCTGGTGATGATTCAAACACATCTGCAGTAAGATGTATACAAACTGTAACAGTTGGTTGACTGATAGATTATTCTTGACAAGATCAGTCAGTCAGAAAATCAAAGATTTCACATTATCATTTTAGGCGAAGACAGAATTCGCTGTTCCTTGACATGCAATACTAAGTCAAGTTGTTCATTTGAAACATAAAATAACAAAATCTGCTATGTAATCGTCAACCGTTGTTTGTGTCATATTCGCTGGTACTCAAATACAGTGTGTCAGATTTAATTTGTGTGCCCTCAATTCGTTAACTTCATCTTAAATAACAATGTTTGCTTATTTTGAGTTATATACAAGCCTTCACGTCTTGACGTTAGTTGAAATGCATATTTGTCCATGAGACTAGAAAACAATATTTTTTAAATATGACAGAGTACATTGGATGAAAAAGATGGATGATGGAGACACATCTAGAATAGTATGTACACAAGCTTTAACATTTTGGAGACTATTTTATTATTATCAAAAACAGTCTAAAATCCACATCTTTTGCACAGTAGTTCAAGTCGGAGAATGCATGACGAATAGAGAATTAGTTTATTCGTACTTCGATAGGTCGAAAAAACCATGTGGATTCTGAATCTTGAACCTGATAATTCTCTAAGAAGCTATTTAACTACAATCAGAATTATTTTGAAACATTTCATTCATTTGGCTTCAAATATTGTATCGACAAACGTGTTTTCCGTTGATTGAAACAAATCTAGAATAAGATATTCATAAACTGTAACACTTCGACGAATAGGTAACTATTCTTAGAAACTTGACTTCAGTGACCAGTCAAAAGACCGCAAATTTTACTTTGTCTTTAAGGCACAGAATATCATATTGAACAATTTGATTGGTCTTTGATTTCCTCTACACTTCAAATTGTAAAGCAATAACCTGTTGCCTAATCACCATGTACCTAATACCGATTTTCGTCACGGATGCACTTGCTGTGAAATGTTTTGAAGTCTATCCTTATTATTTGGTAAGCGCTGAAATCAGGCTTGGTATTTCGATGTGGGTTTTTGACGTTTTTGGCATATCTTTCAATTGTCTGACAGCGGTAACTAATTTCTCGAACCTCATATTTGTTTCACCGATACGGATAGATTGCAGCTGCACATTCCATGGTACATACTTTTGAAATGAAAGAAAATCCTTTCTAACTCAGCTAGTTGCCGAAATACAGGTTGAGCCAATAAATTTTTCGTCAATCATGAACAATTGAAAACGTACAAAACATGTTGTTTGTGATCTAAAATTTCTGAACAGCGACCACCCTATTAGTTTGGATAATGCTATGATCATCAAACACAACTGCAACGGTCAATTAAATCAGGCAACGTCACTTTCATAATATTACTGATGTTTTATTATTTAAGGATTATGCAATACGCAATAGATTTAATGCTCAGAAAACTAAAATCCTCGAGATCAGAAATTCACTTGACATGGGAGAATTAGTCAACCTCATAGGACGAAATACTATACGTCGCGGTAATAATTCTTCAACTTTTCAGTAGCTGCCAACAAAGATTTTCACGCGAGCATTTTCGTAAACTTTGGTCTTTTCGTGTTGCTCTAACACAACATATTATTTATTTGACTAATTTTACTATTTTTTCGTTAGCCATGAGGTGAATGCCATGAAGATTTTGTGATGTTCAGCAATTACATAATAAAACAACAGGTCTTATTAGCATAAATCTAAAAACATCCTTGTTTGCAATTTCACAGACCACACCGCGTATTTCTGCTTCTGAACGTTGGCATACCGAAACAAAGCAATTTTTCATCGATCCCTTGAGAACGTTGGTGTTCTATTATCTTTCTATTCATCTAATCTGTGCACACTTCTTTGTATATACTTTTCATAGATTCTCGATTCTTACTAGCTCGTTTGAAGAAAAATATTACGGCAAACAGAATGCATTTTTATTTCCGCCGTCTATGAATCTGAGCTCATCAGACAGAATTTCTATTCATTCATATATCAGTTATTTCACTAACACAACATCAATCACGAATCCGTCGTTTAAAACTTGATAAAATCGCTGGTCAAGTTCATTCAACACCATGGAAACTCGTTCTTTAATAAACAAGCTCATGTAGCGATACCATATCTGTACAAAAATGTAACTGACACTTCAAATCACAAACTAATAATGGAGATAGTATTATTTCGATATCACGAGTTAAGTATCAAATATACATCTTCATCTAGATTCGCTTCCTTTTTTTTTGATTCACATAGTTTTGAGTTAACCATTAGGAACCATTATTAGGATTATTAGGAAGTGAGGAACAACATATGTCAATAATCAAAAATCACAACTGATGCCCTTCATTGTTAAATATTTACAAGTACAATATCTTTACGAAACGTCGTATTCGGAAACTTTGAATGTTCACCGAATCCAGAATATTCATAAGTTTATTGTATGAAAGCTAGGTTACCTTTTATTCTTTGCATAGATTTTTAAGTAACATTTCTAATAATAGAGATGTGCAAAAACGTTACTTACATCATCACTTGATTTAGACACAACAAAAAATATATACTGATAATGTAAAATAGGGTTAGAATAACTGGTAAATGAAAATTGTGAAGAAAACAATTACACTGGTCAATGTTCGATTGTTCATCAGGAATAATAATGAGAACGATGAGTATTCGAGAAGGACGGGGAAAAGATAATGATAATAAAGATAATACAAATAAAATGATAAACAAAATATTATATCTTTTTGAAGATGTTATTAATGCTACTGGTATAACGTCATTCGAAAAAAAAATATGTCTGCACACACCAGTCTGTTGGAATAACTCTCATGCAAAAATAAGATGACCATTATCATCAGAGTGTATATCAGTCAATATTTATCATGTCGTAGGATTACATTTTATAGTACACTCGTGTAACATCGAATCATTATGTCTTTGTTTCATTTTTATTCTTAACTGAACTATCAATTGATCAAAATCGGTTAGAAACGCGCGATAACTGACATCCATGAATGTATTGAGTATACTTATCAGTATGTGAATTTTCGCGAAGTAACTGCAGTTACATCCTGTCACATCTTGAATAAACATTCACTTGGAAATTCACAATACTTACTTTGAGTGCTAAGTTGGTATAAAGTGGCAGAATTAGTTGAACCAACGACACATAAGGCTGTATAAACAAAGTTCAAATAAGATCAATCACTACTACCAACTGTTAACTGTTGTACCAATGCTGATGCAATCCCAGAAAACGAAAATGTCATGTGTATCGTACATATTTAATCGCTCGAGAATCTTCCTTTTAGTATGTCAAGTCTGAGATTTTACATGCTCATTAGTGAATGTTATACTGCATGAAAATATAATGGCCTGAATATTTAACTGACTTAGAGAGCTATACAGCGAATATTTGTTTCTTAGATCAGGCGATAAGACGATTCTTTCATTTGTTACTTTGTCATGTTTTCATGTGAATCTAACACAGTCATAATGGTCGATTGACTGCAGCTAGTTCTTATTGCAGTTTAAAAATCACGTTTCAGTGACATGGTGATTTAACGCAAAGGTCAAACTTCCATCGCTTCTTGTTAGATGAAAGTTCACGTTATGTGATAAATAGAACATTGTTATCTTGCTTGTTGATTTATTTTTTTACAGTCGTATTTTCTTTGCTGATAACTCTCACAAATTTTGATGAATGCGTGACATTATAATTCAAATTATCATAATGTTATGGATTGTGTCATGTAATTAAACGAGAAACAGTTATATATCTAATTTCGTTCTATGCGCAAAGATTCAAACTTCCATCGCTTCTTGTTAGATTAAAATTCACGTTTTTTGATAAATATGCATTTGTGAGTTTGATTGCTGATTTATTTTTTTAGTACTAAACAATTTCATAATTTTCAGAGTATTCATAACGAGCCCATCTGCGTCCAAAAATTCTGGTTTTTGCTCACCTTTGATTCCTTTATTTACATTTTTACGAAATGATCTGAGACACCTGCAATGAAAAGCTATTGGAGTCACACATTCATGGTTTCTCATTATCAGATACACGTCAGCGCTTATTGAGTGCAAAACATCCAAACCTTATGAAAAGATGTTCAATCGAACTAACCTGCATTTTTTCGAAATTCATGTGATAAATCAGTAATCCGTAACTAAGTTGTAGTCAATATGTGATGAAAACGGCTGGATTGCAGCAAGACGTTTGATGATTGACGACTTCCAACAATAAATACGAATTTTCTTTAGTAGTCGATAAACTGATAACTGCAGTCTGAGTTGTGAAATAAGCAAAATATGCTAACGAATTTCGGATATCAATCAGAGCCCACTTCCAGTAATTTGACCGATCATACACTAAGAAGCGGGTTGAACAAACCAAGCATCATCTTTTGAGATATACAAAAATCCTTGAACTCTGCACCGCTAAAACTGTTTGATCTTCTGATGAATGTGTTCTTCACGTACATTCAAAACACCAGTGTACATAAATGTTCGTTTGACTTCCTTATGCTTCTTTTTGTTTAGATTTAAATCAAATTAATTCACAAATTATGATTCATCCGAAAGTGCTCATTTATTAATTGAAGTTTTACTTGACATAGTGATCAAGTTCGGTTGTTAACATGATTGAGATATATTTTTTGTCTCTCTGTCTGATCCAAAAACAAAAAATTCGTTAAATTCACACTAGCTTCTTTACATTGATGGTGAAATATCGATCCTGTGTTTATCAACAAAAGGCAAACAAAGTCTTATTCTTATTTTTACAGACTGCTTGTATATATTTAAGCGGTCGTGTCACTTAATATTCACTCAGTCTCTTGCCATTTATTCTGACTACATTTAAGGTGAAAAATCATACATGCACAATGCTTGTCAATTTTGGAAACGCTCATGCCTTTACAATACAACAGCAGATTTTACAACATACAAATTCTTCACCGTAAGCACCTGACATCAATGAGGATTATTTCATTTTTTTCGAAAAAAACTGTGTAAACGATACTTTCATGTGTTGTGGTGAGATCTTTTTTTCACATATGGAATGTGCTCATTCATCTTGACCGAATTCTTGAAAAAACCGCTATATCTGCATCAGTTGCTAATTATATGGATTGATCAAATAATTTATAGGCTCTTAGAAGACCTCGTTGAGCTAGAATGTACACGCAGTAACTGAGCAACAGTAATCACTAAGAGAAAAAGCGTTAGAATTATGATCACTGTGCCACAAATTTGTTATTTGCTGATTCACTGCGCTTCGATAGTAGAACGCTTATTCAGTACGTTTCAGGCGCTCAGAGTACATCATTCATAACAGTCAACCAAAAAATCTAGAATACATTTGGCACACGTTTTGCGTGAGACTACTTTGAAATTCGAAACACTATTATCTGTTCAGTTGGACACTGTATCTCAAACTGGTTATGTAGATCTCCGTTATTTGTGAAATTGTTCATTTGTTTTTAAATTACTACCAAAATTGTAAAATGTGAAGAACCTCAGCGGAATGTTGTTAAAAGATCCATACATGTTGACTGAAATATAGTAAACCCCAAGAAAAAACTCTCGAAAATTAGCGAATACGTTTATTTGTGAACATTGGAAACGTTTTATTAGCTGAACTAATCAGAATTGTGATTGATGCTAAAGAACACCGAATGTTCAACATGAGAAGTTGAATTACAATTTCTCAGACAATATTTCTTGGTCTGTTCCATATATTCCATATGTGTGTGATGTAATTTGTTTGCTCTCAATTCGCTTACGACATCATCCGTAACAATATTCTGGCTTCTTCAGATTATTTACAAGCTTTTCATTCTTGTAATTAGCTTGAATCCTTTATCCTACTTGAGTCATGAAAACAATGTTACCAAAATATGTCAGTAAATTTTTATATTGAATCGCCCAAAATATATCTGATATACTTTTGATTAGGTTTAAATTTTGATGGGCTCGTACAAAACGGGAAGATAGACATTATTGCTACACTATTGTGTTGACATATCATAAAATCAGTCCAAAATATCTAACAAACCGTTTTGTTGCCCGACTCAGTTGTCGAAGTCTGTGATCAAACAAACACATATTTTGATGATGCAATGTAGTTCGCAGTTAGCTGGATGGTCGTCAGCTGCATAAAATGCCTCTTTTAATCGTTCAATTCTAATAACTTCAATTTTTTAGGTTTAGTATCCTGACAATTTTGTTGTACAATGAAAATGTGAATGTGGATACAAATATGATCAAAAACCCTGAATTCATCGGTCATTGAAATCAGACAACGTTATCATGTTTCTCTATTACACGTCTTTCTTTGTTAAACTAACTTTACACAGATGACATGTATACTCAGTCAAATAAACTTTGTGAATATTGCGATTTGTACTACGATTACAAGTAGGCTTATTAACAATATCATCATTATTTTGATTCTACATCTGTAACAATAACTTACAGATAGATATGTAGTCAAGCTTGATTCAATACGTTATTAACGAATGTGTCGTCGAATATTTGATTTTAGGCTCTTGCATCAGATAACGACAGGTCTTCTGCGCATGAAAATAAAAGTCGACTTTCCGATTCTCTCGTACTGCGCCGTGGATTTCTACTTCTGAGCTCTTCTATACTAGGACGATACGGCTTTCGACTGGCACAAGATCACATTTTTGTTCCGTTATTAATCGATAAATCAAACATGTACACATTGTATCTGGAGGTCTGAATACACTTTATTTAGTGCAGTTCGAGAATCTGAGCTCGTATATATTAGTATCCTATTATTCAGTTTTTTATAATGTGATTCACCTATCATTAACTGCGAATACATTTATTTTAACATGATTTATTTCGTGTTTAGTAGAACATGCAATAAAAGACTGGTGACATCAAGTCACGTGAGCATCAGCATAGAATTACCTACAAAAGTACATTTATTCATGTTGTCATACTATATCGGCACAGAGATGGAATTGTCACTTTCAATTCAAAACTACCAATAGAAGACGTTTTGGCATCCGTATTATACGGCATTTGCAAGAATAATCGATATTATTCAAGAAGTGGAATCTACCTAAATGAACTACAAACAAATACACAAAGATCCTGACGAATTCAGAAGGTTGTGGTTTGAGTGAACAGATGAATTGAATACATCTACGGAATCGCGAAATGTTTTCAGCCACTTCATCTCGAGTCACTATTCACCGAATACTATGAACTCACAAGCCTCAACCAGGTAAACGACACATGCGAACATAGCTTAGTAAAGTTTTCACTGATTTTTTCGGCTATTTTCATGTTTGAGCTTTTCCACTACCTGCCCAATTCCAACCTATTCCCACTTCGCAAGTCAAAGCACGTCAAGGTTGGTGATCAGGTTTACGCAACACATGTCACCTACACTTATAATGTTGAGGTTTCGACACATCATCTATACCGTGGCCACTGCTACCTTGGACTAGTTTCTGAACGACAGAACTACTCACTTGGTTTTCAAAGGACACTCAGTACACACATGTATATTAGAAGAAGAATGTAGCAGAATTCATCTGATGAATGAACTACAAATCATCCATTGGTGTGGACACGAGACACATTTTTTGCAGCAGAAAATAGAGCATGAAACAAGAACCATATTACGCTGAGAATCGATGAAAGTCATATTGGGAATAGGCAGCTAATAGCATAGAACTGGAAATGTCGGTTATGGAGAAAATGGGTTGAAGAATGACAGTGGCTGGCCAATGCTCTATTCTCAGTTACTGGAGTTATTATGAAACTTGACGTTCTAATTACAAGGGCGGTTATCCCATGTCGGTCAAATACACGTGAAATGCATGGAGTCAACTTGTTCACTAGAATTAACGAGTGTTATGATTTGGATCTGATACTGTCAAACCCAAGTATTCAGGTTTCTGTTGGGAGGTTAGATCCACAAAAATTCGCCTCCAGAAACTTTGAAGCTAAAGAAGCAATCATTTGGATGTTCTCTACGCAGAATACACGGTATTCGTTTGCCAGAATGCATCAGGAACAACCCGTTATGGAATTGAATTAAAAACATTCTAGCGGAGGGGGAAATAATGAATTAGTATTTGAAGTGCATCACTCACACTGCGACAACCTCACAGTTGTGTAACTGGACATGCCATGACTAGGAACTTTCGAGGTTAAGTCAAATGAGGAAAGGCGAAATACACATTAACGAAGTTGGATCCGCATAACTAACTTTCGAATTCTGAATTTTTAATATCTTCACGCAAAACTCAGTCGATTGACCTTCAGATTACAATGATCACTGGGAATACTTTCGACTGTACGCTATTTCGCGACTCTCACAAGTGCATTACTAACGTTAAGTAAATGAGCTTTGTTTTTGTCATTAGCAACTTCAAATTTTTTGAGTCCGAAAGTAAACTTTGTATACCGTATCACGTTTTGCTCGCTCTTCTAAAGAAGGCCTTAGACAACAGAGAGAATAAACCATTGTGTCTACTTATTGTCAATATTATTTCCGATTATCGACTTGAGTGAATTAGTAATATCTTCAAGCATATTATTGTCTTCTTCTTCTTCTGACAAAAAATTGAAAATTCGTGACGTTTTCTTAATAGGATATTCATAGATGTATTTTGATTTTTCATCATATCATTGTGTGTAAGATGCTGAACTTTGTTCAGAAGAAAATAATCACTTCCTAGCGGATTAAAATATTAGGATTTATGTGAATAAATGAGAATTAAATTACATCAAACGGCTTACATCAGCTCATCTTTATGTCACAAGCACGCAAATAAAATTGAATTTTTCTTATGGTAAACTAATGATCCCATGCGTAAAATTTTAGTTCGTCAGATGCACAGTGCTGCTCACAAGTGTTTTGCATATAAGTTCAAAGGTAATATAAAAGTCAATTCAACACTTATTTTTTAATAAGTTGTAATGAGCATTGAAAATCCATATTCGATCGCCAAAATAAAATACTGTTCCAGCTATGGCATAGTACAGTTTATGGTCTTCTACGCCTTGTAGTTCGTTTTCTGGTCGACCCCCATCTTCGTCTCCTTGATACATTAATTAGTTCGGATGAATTGAAAAATGGTTTAAAATAGAATTTTTCTGGACAGATACCATATGTACTGCAGTTAATATATGCAAATGATCTGTTCATACAAAAGCGGACTTCTTCCAAATTGTAATAACTGACACCCTCATAAATGTTTGAGAAATAATGAAGAAAAACAAAATTGAAAATGCCTGTAAAAAACCACAAATAAAAATTCCATCCTGTCAAATATTCTTTAAAATTCAAAAGAACTTCTTGCTTTTTGAAGTGTTTTTGAAAAAAATAATCAGTTATATAATCTAAGGTATATAAATTGTGTGGCCAGTATTAAATAATTTCACACTTGGGGGATCAAAAATAAGTATAATTACGTTATTTGAAGTTAAAAAATGTGATAGAATAACTTACTTTCCCACGTCCTTGTCGGCATAGTAACCAAGCTGGGAAATTGTATTCTTTCTGCATAACTTTTGAAAGTATGTTCGCTTTGTAAATGAAACAATAAAACACACTTCTATTTACAGTTTTTTTTTAAATTATTACATTTTAATGGCTTTCAACGCATTAGTTTGATAACGTATAGAAAGCACGTTGTGGTGAGAACTGACATGAATTTTCGAGACTTTGTCGTTTGATTATTTAGAAAAGTGACTGAATAACAAGTTATCAGGGTAATGAATTTTCGAGTTACCGGTAAATCTTGAGTCACTTTCAACTACAAAAATATTGATATCCAGTTACGATACGACATTCGCGAACAAAATATAGATGGTGTTCCGTAATTACTGAGAGCCTATCTAGTAAGTGAAAAAATACGTTCCATACGAAAATCATCAAGTATCATCTAACGTGAATGACAATTTTTTAGATTGTTTCAACCATTCTTTACTCTTATTAAAATAGCAGATATCATATGAAACACTCACGTATTACTCAATGATTTAGGAACCACAATTCAGTTTACACACTTTGGTAGTAAATTGATAAATTTGAGGAATTTGTTGACAAAAGCACTTACATTATATATTGTTCGATTGCTGGGAACAATGTTATGGCGTCTGAGCGTGCTGTTAAAAAATTAATCGAAGAAAACATTCTAATATTTTTTACATATCTCATCCTGTTTATCTTTTTTTTACAAATAATCTGAATATCATTTTATTTTGACTAGCGTATGTGTGAAATTGAGTAGACCATGCATTTGTTGCTGCTTTTCATGAAATTGATAACGTTGCTTTCTCAGTTTATTTATTGGTAGCCGTTTATAAACATTCAGATCATTACATTTATCGTCATAATAACACAAAAAAGGCTTCAAAAACTAACAGCATCTCGTAGGACGTACATTTATCAAAGTGCATCAGGTTCCATTGTTCAGTTTGAATAACAGATTTATCGCTCACGCTACATGGTTTACAAGATAATGAAATGAAGCATACACCTTGACATAGGTTGATTGCCTGGATCAATTTAGCACGAATCTCTGTAGTATGTGAGTGGTTCAAATAATGATTAAGCGCTCTTCCCCAAGAGTAAATAGTTAAAGCATAAATTAAGAAAGAATAACTTCACTTAACTATCAGCCATTCATAAAACTAAACGTCGAATCAATTTAATCTAAGATAATAGGAATAAGATCACATACTTTAAAAGATCTGTTTTGTTCAATAGTTCGATAGCCTTCTTAAAGTAACCAAATACGCCGTTGATTTGAGGATCTTGAACGGCACATTGTCCGTGTTTTCTATATTGGCGTGCCCTTAGATAAAAAATGTAAGTGAATGTTTCGGTCCTCTAATTGAAATAAACTCAGAGCATGTGTCTATCATGCCATTAAAATAAAGATGAAATGAAGTCATTTATCTAGTCGATGAATAAAAATGAAGTCAGAAACGATTCAGTGAGAATACATATTTATATCCATTAGAAATTCTAAAAGCATTTTTATTCTTTTACAGGGGATATTTAATCTTATTTATTGAAAACCTTCAGCAATTTGAAACGATTGTTACAATTCTATTTTGGCGGAATTTCAAAAGAGAAATAACTGATATACCAAGGTTTAGTTAAAATGAATGTTCTTTGTATTCCAGAATACTGAACTGAGCTTTCGCAGTTAAAAAAGTAGATAACTGTTGCAATCATATTCAGATTATAGTAAGTGCAGGCATTTATCTACATGCACTAACTACTTGTGCATATGAAGTGCTTCTATTTGCCGTAAGTGATCGGATACCTGCTGCATTACTAAACATTCTTAGCGTAAATAACAATACGAATATCAGTACGATGGAATATGTCAACTCGTGCCGTATGAATAAGAGAAAGTTCTTTAATGCCGATTGGAAATTTCGAAAAAACTATCCTGAAGACTACAATGACCCAAGTGAGTGTCATTTTTTAACTAGTCAGTCTGCTGACACATGACAATACAAATGTATACTAATCCTTAGTTCATTACTCTCAAACGATACATGACTTCGACATTACCATCTGTGCCTTGAAATCGTTAAGTGTATTTCAAACTTGTGTTATATTTTAGAAAAGTGTTATATTTTTTCCAATGAGCTCACTCAAAGTACTTGTTTAAAAATATCCGACTACCTATTTGTATACTTTGGAAATCTGGGTTCATCTGCCTAAAGTGGGTAAACATACATTTCATACACTCTTACCAAAATTTTTCGGTCACGGAACAATTTATCAAACAAGGCCATTTGTGATCTAACTCTGGTCTCAGTTGCTGAAATGAAATGAAGTTACTTATTAGTTAGGTACACTACAACAATTTTTTAGTCAAAATGCTTTGTCGTTCAGACGTCGATATTCAAAATTCTTCTTCTTAATACTCTGTTCACAATTCGTGTGAAACGTTGAGATTCTCTCAAATGTGTTCATTGTATATATTCTTATTTATCATTACTCACCTACGTTATCAGTCAAAACCAAGTTGAAACCGGAAACTTTGCTTTCATAACATAGTTGTTTTGGATAATCAACTACGTCTCATTTATTTGCAAATTGCATCAAAATGAATTTGAATAAACTTACTTCTCACTTTCGCGCTTTCAGCAACAATTAGTTATTTTATGCATTTCTCGCTGCACTTCTCAAACCTGCATCTCATTGATATGAATCAATTAAAAATTATTATGAAGTGTTTTTGACATTTCAAGATGAATGTGGAAGCCTTCAATTTAAACAGTGAATACTTTTTCGACAATAATTTGTTTCAGTAATCGAGGTATCATTTATCATCACCATCATTATATCTACTTCTTCATTGAGTCATAAAAATTCGTCACTTGTACATGTCAATCGGATGAGCCTATAACTAAACCATTGTGAGGATTGACTATATTTCCCGGTGAGTGCAAAAAAAATAATCAGTGACGTTTATTTCTCATCGATAATCAAACATTTGATCACCTGAAATATCACTGTCATTAGCAGAAGCGGCAAATATTACTTCGCTGTTAGTGATATAGAAAGTCTGTTGTAAGAATGATAAAGGCTAACTTTGTTGATAGAGTTGTAACAGGAATTCATAATTTTATGAAAAAAATACCTTTATCTATGAGCATGTTGAGTCAAAAAATATATGAAATAATTAATGAAACAAACTTTCCGAACAATAAAGCGTTTCAACGTATTATGAAACCAAAGATTTCGGAATTAGATTGCAAAAACTGAATAAAAAATCAATGTTCAATGTCAAGTTACTTGATCAGTGCACAATTAATCCGATCGTTCATATTTGCAGAGATAAAACACAGTGAGTTATTATCTTACTTTTAAGCAATGGTTTTATTGTTCGTGCGTTTTTAGTCGAATTCAATCACAAAGGTTGAAAAAATTACACATAATTATAAAGCAAATACTAAATTCAACTCACTGCTAAAACTGTCAAATTGAATTGTTCTGTCGCTGTGCAATAAGGAATTAGGTTTGGGTATATAATAGGCCTGCAAACGGAAAATCGAAACAACAATTATTTTTTCAGCTTATGTTTTATTGTATTGTACAGTAGTCAGCTGAATTTGAGGTTTTTGAAAATTGTTGTTTCTTTCGAATGTTGTTTACGTGATACATGTGCATCGACAATATCAGTCATGATTTTCCTACTATATAAAACGAATGTTGAATTCAAATTTCTTTATATTTTCCAGGAAAAGCGATAATGTATTAGGTAATTTCCGAATATCTTGAAAATCGCTAAACTGTTTATCACAACATTCAATAGTTTCTTTATCTGACAGCACTTGTTAATTATCGTGACTGTCTATTTTTCGTTTAATCAAGCTTATACATATAAATTTTAAAGTGTCGTGAATGCTACTCATCTTCAGCTCACTACTGTCATACGGTTCCATGCAAAATCACTTAACCTCATTACATTTGCGATGTCATCAAGTTCCTTGACGTTCAACTAATTCACGACTACTAGCAGAAACAAAATTCCATTTCAACTTTCATTCAAAAATCAACAGAAGATTCTTTTTAATGAGCTTATCACTCCACACTTATTAACGCGATCAAAATCGAAAAGTTTTATTAGTATTGTGAATGCTTTTAAAAAAAAATTATCATACTAATTTTGAGCAATTATTACTGCAGAAGGCTTTGCCTGCTATAAAATCAAAATAATATCCTACCATAGTCCATGAATTGTGAATCCTGTCACTCCATCAGGTATTGGGCGCTATATCAAAGGAAAACAAAATTATATCTAAAGGTGATGTTTAATCTTAATAACCATTGAACATTTTGAAATTTGCATCAAGTGTGCAAAAAACTAATTTTTTTGTTATTTATGTTTGTAGTAAAACACAGTACTATAATACATTTGCTGTTGAACATATATGAATCCATTTGATTGTGAAACTATTACTACGATTTCAAGACAACTATTAATGATGTCATGAAATTTTTGAATTCAATTTCTTCACACATCATATAATCTTCACGTTGTGGATCCGATATAAATAAAGATTATTTGATAATATCAAGTTTGCTGACAACAATATCTGCACCATGCAAAATTCAAATTCCTATTCGTTACCAGTCACCTAATATTATATTCTCACTCGATTGACTCAGTCGACAATAATTGATGATATAACTCAACACATGAAAAAGAAATATCTCACTAAAATGATAAGAAAAATATTAGGTAACTGGATATGAGGATTTCATTGTGACGAAAACTGATTTGGTGTTATATTATTCAATTATCAATCATGATTAAAAACGCGATCATTTTAGAAATAAAATAATGTTGGTTTTCATGAAGTAAACATTACTATATACGAGAAGCAATATGTAGGAGGCCAGGTTAAGCCAAATTGGTAGGAATCCCAACTTATGTTTTGCGTTCCAATGATCGTAATTGTAGTATATCCAAGAACAATCATACAAAGGAGTCTAAAATTAACAAATGAAAAAACAGTATCTTAGGTATATAAAATATAATCTCATAATCAAAATTGATGCAGTGCTGTTGTAATGGTTAAAATATTTACATTTGCAAAATCTTGGTCTAATCAAGTTTAATAATAACGTAATACTATTACCCTTAATTAGACGACAGTATTTTCAATAACATCATTCATTTTTAAATAAATTTTTTAAATTATGAAATACATTTTTAATGAGCATTTTAGATGTGACTTCTGATATCGGAAACAAATAATTTTCATTTTTTCATATCAGAGATATATTGAATATAGACTTAAGATGAGCGCATTGCAAACCAACATATACTATTGGAATTCGAACTGCGTATTTGGATTCTAAATGGCAGAAATTGCAGTTATATATATAAATATACATATATATACATAATACTGGAATAAATCGAAGTATTATCCAATCACGTAGGTGAAGTAAGAGTAGACAATCTCGTAAAGTTCATTTACACGATCGCTCTATATTTGCTATGAGTGAATAGCTACACTTATACAATTTAACGTTGAGTTCATGGTGACATTGTCACGTGGTGGAAGTTTGCACGTTTCAATGTTTGATACGTAATGTTTGATGGAAACTAGAAAAAAATAATCAACACGTGCAGTAAACTTACATACAAATTCTTAAATAGTACGTTGCATTTATTAATAATCTTGAAAAATTAAAAGGAAAGTTAGGATGCATGAGCTAGGAAATAACCAGGAAATAACAATTATTCTAAAGATGCGTATTATAAGCAGTGGACTGCGTTTTTATTCAATTTCCAGCTAATCAAAACCAAAGTATTCTAAGGACGCAAAATTGATATTGATAATAAAGGTTAATACAAATTCTTTAGATAAACCAGCTGTAAAAAGGTTTAGGCTTCTGTAAAAATTATTTATCACCGCTTCTGGAAAACACGTCATTCGAGAGAAAAATATGTCTGCACACACCAGTCTGTTGGAATAACTCTCATGCAAAAATAAGATGACCATTATCATCAGAGTTTATATCAGTCAATATTTATCATGTCGTAGGATTACATTTTATAGTACACTCGTGTAACATCGAATCATTATGTCTTTGTTTCATTTTTATTCTTAACTGAACTATCAATTGATCAAAATCGGTTAGAAACGTAGGATAACTGACATCCATGAAAGTGATGCGGATACTTATCAGTATGAAAATTTTCGCGAAGTAATTTCAGTTAGATCTTGTCACATGTAAAATTAGTGTTCACTTGGAAATTCACAATACTTATATTGAGTGCTAAGTAGGTATAAAGTGGCAGAATTAGTTGAACCAACGACACATAAGGCTGTATAAACAAAGTTCAAATAAGATCAATCACTACTACCAACTGTTAACTGTTGTACCAATGCTGATGCAATCCCAGAAAACGAAAATGTCATGTATATCGTACATATTTAATCGCTCGAGAATCTTCCTTTTAGTATGTCAAGTCTGAGATTTTACATGCTCATTAGTGAATGTTATACTGCATGAAAATATAATGGCCTGAATATTCAACTGACTTAGAGAGCTATACAGCGAATATTTGTTTCTTAGATCAGGCGATAAGACGATTCTTTCATTTATTACTTTGTCATGTTTTCATGTGAATCTAACACAGTCATAATGGTCGACTGGTTGCAGCTCGTTCTAATTGCAGTTTAAAAATCACGTTTCAGTGACATGATGATATAACGCAAAGGTCAAACTTTCATCGCTTCTTGTTTGATGAAAATTCACGTTATGTGATAAATAGAACATTGTTATCTTACTTGATGATTTATTTTTTTACAGTCGTATTTTCTTTGCTGATAACTCTCACAAATTTTGATGAATGCGTGACATTATAATTCAAATTATCATAATGTTATGGATTGTGTCATGTAATTAAACGAGAAACAGTTATATATCTAATTTCGTTCTATGCGTAAAGATTCGAAAATTCGGCTAGAGATAATTTACAGGATGAAATCGTGGTACAAGGTGGCATGCTAGTTCAAATGCTATTGCAGTTTATTTCAAGAGATGACACATTGTTTTTTCAAATTTAAGCAGGTAAATTATAAAAATCAGTTAGTTTCTGGAAGCACCTTAGCACGAAAATTGCCCATCGAGGCAATCATGTATAAATATATATATATATATATATATATATATGTATATATATTTATATATATGACAATAGCTGTTGGTTCAGTAAAACGGAACAAAATTTGTAACACACAAAGTCACTTGTATTTTTGTTTAAATTGACAACATGGTGTTCTGCCACATATTTTTTAAAAGCATAATGGATGAATTCTGAGGTTCATGCAGTTTTTCGCCATTCGTCAAACGAAACCATCCGTATATGCGAATAAACCGTATGGTATAATCATGAATGCTTTATGGCAATCCAGAGCACATTTTTAGAAGTGAAGTGATGGATAACACCTTCCTGCTCATTCAAAATTTATAGGTGATAATAATTATTTTGTAATTTTGTGCCATGCAGATTTTAAAGAGGCTTATCTGGGTAATGTCATTGTGATGAAAAGAGTTCAATGAAACTAAGTCTGTACCATGCATCTAATTACTAACTACAGTCTCTAGAATCTCTCAACAACATTTGAGGTTTTTTTCGAATAACAACTACAAATAACCGAACAATAGTTACGATGCACCTAATTTCCTTCGAACCTACTTATTTCTTTTCGCTTCTCAGAGAAAAAGGTCATCAAGAGTAGATAAGTGTCCACATCAAACATTATAACTTACGCTTATGTACACTCTAAAAGTATCCTTATATTGAAAATAATATGATGCACGTGCACCAGAGAGCTGTCTGAGTCACACATTCATTGTTTCTTACATTCGATCCTACGTCAGCGTTTATGAATCGTAACAAATTTAAGTAAAATATAAAGGAATTTGATGGAAATAGCCTGCATTTAATCGATAATCATGTATTATATCACTGAACCGAAACTAAGGTGAATGCAACAAGGGACGCAAACACTTAGATTTTAGCGGAAAATTTGATGGTTGACAACGTCCACTAATAAATATGCATTTCAATAAATTGTGCATTAAAATAATTGCGGCCTCAGTAGTGCAATATGCGTTTAAGAAGAGCTGTTATCGATAATAAAATGTTGGTTTAGATATTCTGTTTATTCATTTGTGGCAAAATTGTAACGTTCATGCTTGACCTTAAGCTTTTTTTGATTATTATCCACATACTTGGGATATAAACAATCACACATCACAGCCGCTCCGAATTTTTGTTGTCTTCGTTTGGATGAATATACATTTATTGCCTTTTCACGTGGTTTGCAAGGATAATAAACCATTATTAAGTACTAAACGCTATGTTCAAAAAAAACTATTATATTTGTGATATCAATCATTCATCACATTGATTAGTTTCACCAATTTTTTTCCTTTTTATCATTAGACGGGGTTTACCTAACCAAGATCCATCCACTGAGAAGTAGAGAAATCTAGAACAATGCATTGCTAATATTGTTTATGCTTCCGAGGAATTTGTTCAAATAACGAACAGCTCTGGGCTTTGACATCTGTTTGAATTACACTAGAAATTTCATAATTCAAGTTATTTTTATTCTAAACATCCTTGAATACATAGAAGCTCTATATATCACATTCTGAGGGACAACCTTCGTGCAGCACGTTCCATTACATTAAGTATATGCAATGAATAATCGTCCTACTCCAAGTAAGATGAATAATGACTGTATTAAAACTCAGTCACCGTGCTTTAACAGTAAACATGACTATCGAAAACTTCGTGATGAATATTACTAACGGATTTAAATAGCAGAAGTCAAACATATTATAACATTCGACTACACGCAAACGACAACTATATTTATTTTCACAAAAGTTAAGGCTCCATCGTTATATGAACAGTTAACTAGATCCAGGAATATTATAATTAGTTTTCAGAATATGAAGCCTAATTTTCAATGAATTATTATTTTTATTTGTCCTTCTTTTGTTATGTTTTAAACAAAATTGATCCTTATTATGTTTCACATATATACTAAAGATAGACACATTTATTTAAATATATTAATTTAGTAATATTTGCAGAACACTGCGTTTCAACGTGTTAGAGTTCACCCTTGTGGTACATGCGGGATACAGTCAAATTACATGAAACTACAGCGTGTTTTAATTGGCGTGGTCTAAATGTTAATGTAATGTAGACTGAATAGTAATCACTGTGTAAAATTCTTATATTATTCACGTGATAAACATGCTGCATCTTCGAACAATTCTTGATAACTAATTGAAGGCATAATAGACATGCTGGTCAGGTTCAATTGTTTGTCCGTTGAAGGAGGTTCGAAAGGTGAATTGATCGACAAGCTGTATTACACAGGCAGAATGTACCATACAGAATTATTTTTGCTGAAATGACTAACATCACTCACAGTCTTTGAACGATTGATCTATTCAGTGAGTTTGATAAGTTGATTCTTTTCACATATCGAATATCTTCATTCATGTTGTTCGTTCTGACCTAAAGAATAATACTTCTGCGACATGTTCGTTTTTACGAAAATCCTAAAATTCAAGGAAGCCCAAAAGATGTTTAAGGTATATAATCCCTATATGTTGACCAAAATATGGTAAACTCTAAAAGAAAAAATTACATAAGTTTGCGAATACGTTTATATGGGAACATCGAATACGTAGCTAAACCATAAAGTATTGTGACTGATGAGAGAGGTCGCCGAATGTTCAACTGAGATAATATACGAACTTGAATAGCAAACTGTTCCATATAATCCATTCAGAAGAAATACAGAACATATGACACGTCGATCTAATGGTTAAACATATATGAGCGATTTGTGAAATCTGCACGATTGATCAGAAATACTGGTTTTGCTACACCGTTGCAAAATCTGTCGTGATTTCAAGGCAAACGAACAATCTTCAGTCTGAATGGTTTCAAGAGTACGTAGAATATGTGGGAAAATGATGGTGCACAATAAGCTAAGTAATATAATAACAAATTCAAAGTCAGGTTGAAAGTTCAATGATTTTATTGACAGGTCTGTTTACCATGCAACTTGTTTTCATCACATTGATGTATGTGTCAAGGCAATGCAAACAAAGTGGAAGCGCTGTAATAATAGTATGAATATTATAAATAAAAGTTTAAGGTTGAGATTTTATGCTTGTGAAATTATTCGATATTTTATTGATATCTTAGTTCACCCATTTACGAATTTTTTATTTTCATCAAACATATTGTCAAAAATGAATATCAATCATCATATCCAAAAGTAACCCTAATAAAATTATCTGTCAAATGAGAAGATAAACAAACGTTTTTCTTATTAGATGGTAGGCTGTCTGTGATGTGATTTCTTTTCGCACAACATACAATAAACTGACCATAACAAGACAGTGACTTTTACAACACGTGTCAAAACTTAACACGTTCGTTCAAGCACACATAAACATGGTACGTTCTGATTTGATTCATGGCCCAATATCTATCAATGATTTTCATGACACGTCATTTATTCTGGTTAATTTGAGAGTGCATCGTTTTAACGTTCATATTAGTTAACTGAAACATTGCACATCCAGCAAATTACATTAACTCTGATTCACTAATGTTTATGTATATTGACAGATTGTGTTCACACGAAATCAGACGATATTACCTGATGAGCAAACTTTGATAAAGAATCTTCTGTTTTATTATCTATCGCACACTTTCCTTTTGCTTTCTCCAATTGACATGTACAGCCTAAGAAATAAATGGAAATTCTGAAGGATAGAAACAAGTGATCAACATCTTCACAGACCGGAACGTAATAATTTTTTCTAAATCACTCCAAGAAAGTTTGGAAAATTTCATTTATTTGACTTTGAATGTTTTATGGACATTCGTCTATGGTGATAATGTAGACAAATCTACAGTTAGACGATAATAAACTGTAATAATTTGTCGACGAGTTCATTGTTTTCAAGTGATCAGACAGTCGAAAAACCAAAGATATCACAATATTCTTTAAGAAGATGAGAATACACTGCTGACCGAAAATGCCTTGTTCGTTGATTTACATTAATATTTGTAGTTGTTCATCTGGAACACACAATGATAAAGTCTTCCGTATAATCCTCAATAGTTATAAGCGTCAGATTCGCTAATGCTTAGATACAAAATATTTAATGTAATTTGTTTGCTCTCAATTTGTTTACTTCATCTTTTGTAACTCTGTATTTGCCTGTTTTGGGTTATAAACAAGCTTTCACGTCTTGACATCAGTTTAAACCCAAAGGCGTCTATGAGACAAGTAAACAATATTTTCAAAATATGACTGAATTAATGAATGAATCAATGTAGAAGGTGGATGATGGAGACACGTCTGGAATAATATGTACTTAATCTGTAAAATTGTGGAGACCAGTTTATTATTGTCGAAAAACCTCTCCGGATAAAACAAATGAGAAACCACATCGTTTGCGCTGTTTTTTGAGGCAGATAATGCAGGACAAATACAGAGTCAGTTTATCCGTACTTCGACAGGTCGAAACATCCCTCTGAAACTGGAACCTTATAATTCTCTTTCACAACTGTTTACTACTATTCGAAGTTATTTTGAAACATTACATTTTGTATGCTTTAAAACTGTGATTGACTAACTAGATTGGTAAAGATGGAAACACATCCAGAATAAGATGTACATGCACTGTACTGATTCGACGACTGGTAAATTATTCTTAGAAATTGGACCAGAGTGAGCAATGGAAAAATCACAGAATGTACACCGTTCTTTGTACCAGAGAATATGTTTTCGACCTTCATTTCCAAAAACACTTCAAGGTTTTCATTTATAAATAAGATGAATAATCTGTCGCATAATCCTGAAGAACTCATTACCAATAATTGACACAGATGCAGTTATTGTTAGAGTTTTCCTAGGTTAGTCTAAATACTAGGTGAACAGTTAATTCGAAGCTTTTATATTTCTGTGTGAAGTCTTGATGTTTTCGACAAACGTTTCAATCATCTGAGAAGGAAGCAACTAATTACTTGAACTTCGTGATCGTGGCACCGATATGAAAATAAATCAGCTGCACGTTTAATGGTGAACGTCATTGAAATGATGTGAAATACTTGCAATTTTGGCTGGTTATCGAAATCTCGCAAAAACATATAGAAAGCCTATGAAACTATAAAACAGGTAGTTTGTGATTCAAAACTTGCAAACAGCCAACATGCTATCATCCTGGTGAAAACTCTGATCATCAACACTAAATTCACTGGTCCCTTAAATCAGCCAATCAAATTTAAGAATAATAATGACGTTTAATTGTCTAAGGAATATCCGATTCGCAATAGATTTTGTATCAAATAATCCTTGCGATCTCTGCTTCTCGGCATAAATGTAATGAGAGATATTAGGTTTTCTCGGAGTTGACAATAACGCTGTTGTTCTAAAATTCAATATTTCATTTAATCCGTGCGCACTTCTTTTTAATTTAATCATGCATTCTCGTTGCATATGAGCGCGTTATAACATAATAATTTACTCTTGCAGTCCGCTTTTAACTGACAAGGTGTAGGCTCATACACCTCCCAACGAGTCCAAGACCAAAAGCGACAATTCTGGGAGAGAAAGATTCTATATAGAATCAAAAGGGAAAATTTGAACAATTACCAAAACAATAATACACTTTCAAGTTTCCATTTACAATAAAAAGTTTCCTTTGCTCGAAAAATCAGTTCGTCCAGTCACTTACTTCTAGAGTATCAAGTCTAATTATGGCTTCAGCCATTTTAAGTAATAAATTTGTACAACAGGTATGTGGCTCAGAAAGAAACATTGAAAATTCAATATGAATAGAAAATAGAAATAGAAATAATGACTGGTTACAAATAATAGAACATTAAAATTGAAAAAAATAGAGTACAAAACTATCAACTGAAACAGTTAGTCATATCAAAACACAAATATATACATGGAGGAATTTTCCAAGAACAAAAAATTCAAAATAGATTCTACAGCGGCCCGCAAAATGTCTTCGTGCAAAACAAGCCCTTCTGACACTTTGACTTACGGTTCACTCTCATCCCTTAATCCGAACCGGAAGAAGGAGTAGGACTTACAGCAGTACGCCCACATAACCTCCAAAACGAAAATGACCTATCAATCTAACTAGTAACCTGAACCTTCCTATCAGGTGTTTGATTTTCCCATCTATCGTTGCATGACCAAATGGTAGTATAAACTTTATCCAGATAACACATGAACGTATTAAACACGTCGAAGGGCTGTTCATCTGCTATTCGGGATTTACCTTCTACATCATAGGAATGAGTCGTAGATCCACCACCACTTGTTTCGAACGGCAGATACGATGGAGTCTGTGATGCTGACTTATCAACTAAAGTTCTTGAACCAAAGATAATATACAAGGTTGGGATCTTCAATTTGGACATTTCGTCGTCTCTTGAAGACTCTAAGCGACATAAAATATGAAAAATATTTAACTCTCCATCTCCTGGTACAGAAGAGGTTTGATCAGCATTCGTCATCGTCGACAGCTCATCTGTCACATCAGTGACATCCAGATTATTATCATCGTCATCATGATTCCGTTCTGTCAGACACGTCACTTTGTTTCTTTCTACACTAGAATCCGTAGGGTGATACTCTTCCATTGTTGTATAAACCATCTCGCTACATGAAAAAATTACATTTGTGTTGCAATGACAAACCAATGATTTCACTTGTTGTTCTTCATGTTCCGTTTCAGAAAAACAAGACACAAGTAGATCATATCATCGATATCATACAACACTGTAGACTGGCTGTCACCATCAGACGCTTCCTTCTCATCATCACTCGACTGACAGTCAACGGGAGTAGAAACATTTACAGTTGCACTTACTTGTGCATAATCAATCAACTTAACATTTGCGGCAGGGTTCGATGACAACAAAACACTAGACGATTCATTCGATTTTGTTTTGCGTCTCCATCTATTTCCGTTTGACGTGTTCATTGTGATTCACGATAATCGCTTTGAACGAAATGTATTAATTCATGCTAAAACCTGTTAAACTGACTCTTATTTAACCTAAGGTGTCCTGATCTCAATTATCACAATAGGTCAAACTGACTCCTTGACGTACAGAAGCTTGAAACGATAAATTGAAATCACGAGTAGACTATTTGGTTGTACTGCAGATACATTTTTGAAATAGAAAGACAAAAAATGAATACTTAATCGAAACTCAGGTTATCTTTTCACGAAAATAATCCAAAACTTCTTGATCTGACAAATATCACAAACTTCGCAATGTTCAGTGGATAAACAACAAATAACTAAAATTACCAACAATCCTAATTCTGTTTACCCTTATAACGACGTAGCATTGTTCTGAGCATACATCAATATTAGTAAAATAATGCGAAACGACAAGTTTTAGTTTGATCTCTAAAACGGACCACTTCATTATTTAGTTCGAACAATCTGTAGTATTGATATGATGATTCCGGTTAAGGGAGGTATAAAATAATTTAAAGCTTCAAACTTCTCGATGAATCTGCATCTTGTTGTGAATCCGCATATACGAACTTCCTAAAGTTTATGATCTTTCAACTACAAATTTTTTCACATAGTAAACCAGTATTCAAGCTATCAATTCAACTTCAATATACGTGCTGAACCGATGCTACAATATTATTCACAACTCTTCAAATATGTCAACATTCCTACTTGAAAGGATTTTTCAAAGATTCGATGATTTAAAACCGTGAAATTTCATTAGATAGTGTATTTTCTCTCGACCTATCAAATATTATATAACGAGATGGCAGAGATGTCACATTTCAGTTACATAGTAGCGAGGCTGTATAGGAAATGGAGTACTCAAGAAACTATTACTATTATTCGTTACATGTATGTGTGTAAAAACAACATAATCCTAACTTTTTCGAAAAATTTCGCAAACATATCACACTGTTCCCGAAGATGACATCAAAGATTAAAAACTCAGATGATGTTTAATGAAATATGCAGGTGGATGATTCCTTATTACATGATTATTATTTACTTATCACTTGTCGAAACAACTGATCATAACGTTACCAGTAGATAAGTAACCGCAGATAAAAATACCTGACTAATCGAAAGTGGTTATGCTAGTTGTGCTTCATGGCTTTTCAGATGTTGAATTATGCAAAGAAGTTATTCTTTTCAAAGTTTGTATTAGTTTAATGAAATACCGAACATCTAGCTAATTATATCACCTCTGATTCACTATTATTTAAAATTTATTGACAGATTGTGTTCAAGCAAAAATAGACTAATAAACTGAAAAGCACAGCCTGAAAATATGTCTTATTGTTTTCTAATGCAAATTTACCGCTTGCTTACACTCATAAACATGTATTTATGTAAATAAAGACAAAAATGGAGATTCTAAATAATAGAAAAAAGTGCGCAACATACTTAGAGACTGAAATATAATAATTTCGTTTGACAAATTTATTACAGCATCTTTTTGATAGCGAAATATAATTCAGTTCAATAATTTCATATATTCTATAACGAGACTGCAGTGATGTCACATTTCAGGTACATAGTGATGCAGCTATGATAGAAATCGAATATTAAATGGAAAGAATTCTATTATTCGTAACAGGTATCTATCAGGTGCGAAGATAATCGAACGTCTTTCTTCATTCATGATAAGTCGTCTGTGATGATTTTTTTTGCACGCCATATGATAAACTGACCGTAAAACGACAATGACTTTTACAACGCGTGACAAAATAAAACACGCAATTTTAAATACACAAAAACATGAACCGTTGTGATCTGATTCATAGTGTGATACCTGTCAATGATTTTTCCAACACGTTATTCAATCCAACGGATTTGAGTGGTCATAGTAGATTTCTACAAACTTCGACAATAAACATTTCGTCATGTTACGCACAATGTACGCATTGAATAAAGGAATAATTCGGTATCTGAAGCTCAGATAATGTTTATTAGAATTTGAAGGAAATGGTTTGACATTTAAAAATATTTTATGACCTTATTTCTGTAGTATTTCTTGACCATAACATTTCCAAAGGATCAAAAGCTTCAGATTTGGTAGGTGTCTTACCAAAATATACTAAAACTTGCAATGCCTGCAAGCTTGCCAGTTTCTCATAAATGTAGAGTAGCGAATCGATTCCAAAATTAGATTATTGCACATGAAGCTAAATTCATCCAACTTCGAATCACAAATGTAGTATTTTGATTTAGAAATAGTTTTTACCTGAAATCCCACGACATACACGGAAGAGCATATTTAGACTAATTAGCTGCTATCTCACTAGGTATTTGAAAAAAATAACTTTATTTGTCTTTTATGGCTATGGAATGAAAATATTCAAATACATGCAAACTATTTCATTTTTATTGACAATCATTCCATTTGAATGATTTCGCACTGAATAAAAGCTCACATGTACATAGAACTGAGAACATCATGATTGTGTAATGTGAACACTTGCAGTGTCCGCTTATAATAATCTTTGAAAAATCTGTGTACTTTTCAATTGAACGTAAGTGCAGTTTCGATTTATTTTGCGGACACTCGGTAGAGCATGATGGATGAATTTCAAAATCAATGCAAAGAGAATAAATAACTTGTTTGATGATGCTTGATAGTGACGACAAGTTCTTGCTCGTCTACCCCACTCCTACGTCGCACGTCAACTACGGTCGATGCTGGTGGTGGGGAATACGACACTTCTGTCAATTTTCACCTCAAATGATCATCTTCCAATGCTACGCTCATTAGTCGTCTAATCACACATGAGACCAGTTTCAAAACGAGAGCAGTGCTTGCGAAGTTGTCTAACTGACACTCAGTTCGTACATGTAAAGTTCAAACAGAATAGAAAAGAATTAATCTGATAAAGTTAACGTATAATTACAAACGGCTTATCATTCGTCAGTCAAATATGAGTAAAGTGGTTTGATAAAATTTGTTTATTAGATTTATCGACGGCATTCATGGTGGTTCTGATACTGTTGAACATAAATAAACAGCCTGGGCTGATAACATTTGTCAAGTTTTTGAATAGAACACTTCGAACAAAAAGGTTAAGGGAATATTTATGAAACTGTAATTAGGAATTATAAACTTCAGTAAAAGTTATTTTTATATTTTGAGCTCTTACGACTGAATTGAAGAAGTTAAACAGAGACAAATTATCAACAAATATAACAA
>OX103971.1:2640008-2657128 GCA_944470395.2 Schistosoma turkestanicum | reverse complement strand
ATAAAGGGTTCTTAACTGCTCGAAATGCAAGTAACAGTTATTTAGATTCGAGCAAACTGAGGTTAGTGAGTACAGTGAATAAAAATAAGGACAAAACAGGTTTGGCTGTATGCAATAAAGCTTATGTTCGGAACCCTTCACGTAGAGTAAATTATTTAACAGGACCTTGAGTTGATCGTAGGACAACAAGTGTGAATAGTGACACAGCACTTCATATTGCTGAGCAATCATGATATCTGCGGGCTACTGTATCTAGAACTATGGAGCATCATGATTTTGAAGCGGAAGATATTAGCAGCATAGTGCGTCCTGCTGATGTTTGTTTACGGTCAATGGATGGACGGTTGTATAGTAGTCTAACTAGTCATTGCAACATTGATAGTGTTAGTGTAAGTGACACCAATCGTAGCTTAGCTTTGAAGCCGATATACCAACTATCTCGCAACTCGTCATTAACTCTGAACGATCGGAACATCAATGTCGACAACAAGAACGTCAAGGTGAAGGTGAAACCCCATGGATGTATTAATAGCGTAGTTCATGTGAATAATAGGTAATGCTGTTTCGTCGGTTGACGTTGCTAATGTAGCTTCTTTGAATACTTCGGATCAAGACGAAATTGGATGTTCGAACGTGGAGAATGTAGGCGTCGGTGGCAATAGCTTTAGCCACAGTGATGGCAGTACTGTGAGGGCTAACATTCGGTACTCTAGGTGCAATGAAGAGTCATCTAGGTTTAATGGACATACTGTTGTGTTGAATATGCAGCATGAGGAATCGAGCATGGAATTGTCCACCTGTCGCACTCCATCATCATCGACTTGTACTACAAGCTTCGAAATGAGCACTACCAACAGTGATAAGATAGATGAAGTTAAGAGCATGCCTAATAATGAAAGTTCTCTTGATCGAGTAGAGTTGAACACTGTACATGAGTCGAATGTATGTCATGAGGAGTGTACTGCTGCTTGTACAGCTACTAATGATAATAGCATTGATGATACTCCTGCGAGTAATAGTGATCGATGGAAATTGAAAGACACTCATCGTCGTCGAAATGAACGTACGTTACGCTCACCTACTGCTACCCAAGCTAAGAAGAATAAGCAACAACATGATGCTACTATTATCAGGAGGCGCAAACTTCGTTCTCTTTCGGATGCTATGACTAGCAATGGAAATAGTAGTCATCAGAATCTTAGTAGTGACAGCGATAGTAAAGAGACAGAAAGTGTGAGCGATCCATCTATGGTGACTAGTCGATCTACTTCAGCGGATGAGCCTTCTAGTGGTTTGACGTCATCGGGCTCTGTCGCGAATGGTAGGGTGATTGAGGTTACACAAGGTTGTGTAACTGTAAGTGTTTCTACTCAGTTTGACTGTCAGTCAATGATGATGAGAAGGAAGCGTCTGATGGTAACAGTCAGTCTGCAGTGTCGCATGATAACGATGTTATGGACATGCATATGTCTTGTGTCTCTGAAACGGAACATGAAGAACAACAAGTGAGTTTATCGGTTTCGAATTGTGACACTAATGCTGTTCTTTCATGTAGTGATATGTGTTTCATACAAAATGAAAGAGTTTCATTCTACGGATGCTAGTGCAGCCAGAAACGATGCGACTTGTCTGACGCAATGGAATCATGATGACGATGATAATAATCTGGAAGTCACCGATGTCACAAATGAGTTGCCAACGATAACAAATCCTCAACACACCTCATCAGCATCAGGAGATGGAGAGTTAGATATTGTTCCTATATTATCCCACTTAAAGTCTTCGGGAGACGAGGAAATATCAAAATTCGAAATCCCACCCTTGCATATTATCTATGGGTCAAGAACTTCTGTTGATAAGTCAGCATCACGGACTTCATTGTTTCTGACGATCGGAGCAAGTGGTGGTGGATTAACGACTCATCCCCTTGATATGGAACGTAAATCCCGGATAGGATATGACCAGCCTCACGACGTGTTTTACATGTTCGGGTGGGTTAATTGAATAAAGTTTATACTACCGTTAGGTCATGCTACGATAGATAGGGGATTCAAGGGGCTGATGGGAAGGTATGGGTACCTGGTTAGCTTGATGGGTCATAACCACGTTGGAGGGCGGGTAGGCGTATTGCTGTAGGTCCTACTCGTTCTTCCGGTGTGGATTATGGGATGAGAGTGAACCCTAAATTAAAGTGCCAGAAAGGGCTTGTTTTTTTGTATGGAGAGATTTTGCGTGTGATGTCGAAACTTTTTTTGAATGGTTTGGTTTCTTGGAAAATCCCTCCATGTATATATATTTGTGTTATGATATGACGGACTCTTCCTGGTGACATTTTGGTACTCTATTTGATTCCATTTTGAGATTTTATCATTGTATATTGTTATTATTTCTATATCTTGTGCTTATATTGAAGTATTTATGTTCTTTTCTGAACTGTACATATGTTGTTTAAATTTGATATTTAGTATGGCCACAGCCATTTTGGATTCTAAACCGAAATAGTTCATTCAGAATTTGACTAAGAAGTTGACTTTCTGTATCGGTTGTGTTCATTGTACATTTTCTAAATTGTCGAAACTGAACTAGCATATTCCTCCACGCAATGTTGAAACAGAAATTGGGGCATTCATAACGAACGATTATTGAGTAAATATCAGTTTCCTTTTTGAAAATGACCTAATTTAAATAACATCGAAATGAATCTGCTTCATTGCACGTTACACTGAGGCCGCTTCATCCAGAAATATTTCTTTATAGCTTTATAAATTGCACCACTCACGAAATATTATTGACATTAGAAGAATAATTTAAAAGCCTATAATAATAACAGTGAATACTGTTTCCACAAAAATTTATTTTAGTTATTGATTTGGTGATAAATAATAATTCACTGAATCTTTCGGAGAGTATAAAAGTGAATCTTTGAACTCGTTTTCCTACATCTATACTCAACTGTGAGATCAATGATATCGGAAGTGATGATGAAATAATCTGTCCTTGAATAAAATGTTACATCAGAATACTATTATTTTCACCATCAAATAAAGGTGTGTTCCATGAGCATGTTGTGTCAGAAAATACCTATTGATCTATGAAACACATCGTGACAAGAAAGCATTTCAGCTTATTATCGAGTCACTGATCATTACATTATGTTGAACAAAGTTGAAGTATATCACATCATACTTCATGGATTGATAGAACACAAATGTTTAGGAAAATATCAATTATTCCTTATGATAATACAACAAGCATCCAGCGGCTGAATTAGTCAACCATATTTTAGTCCTCAGCTTCTCAAAAATGTACTGTACGTGAATGAATGAACAAGCAGAAACGTAGTATTCAATTTTAGCTTAAATCATAAACTCTGATAAATGACACATTGGTTAGGTAAATACGGCGTTCAACTCATATTTAAAACACTATGATTGAAATTTTTTATCTTTTTGGACTTCGGAAATTTGTCTGGATATTTTTCTGGCCTGCAAAATAAAATTGAAGAAAGATAATAATTTTTTTAAACATAAAACACGATTGTTCTGTACGATAGTGACTTGAGTTTGAGGTTCTCCAAAAACGTTAATTCCATGAAATGGTGCTCCTTCTCGTTTCGATGCTAAATCAATCCATTGTTGAATTCAAGAAAAACATTCATGTGGTCAATATATTCTTATTTTACTGTGAATCATTGCTGTGTTTACTTAAACACTCAATATCTATTTTATAATGCACCACCTGTTAGGTTTATAGTTTGAATAAATGGCAATTGATTCAACTTATACATGTGAATTTTAAAAAGCTTGTACCATTTCAGAAGATGCGTGGAAGTCGGAAATTCTCATCATCTTCAGTTAAACATCATACTACGGTTACATGAAATTTCACATGACTTTTAAAAGTTCATTGGCGTTCCACGTCCAGTAAGAGCATCAAAATTGCATTTCCATTTTCATTCATAATAAAAGTTGATAAAAGATTCATCTAATGACCTGGCTACTCTACACTCATTTTCGCGATCTAAATGGAAAACTTTCATTGGAGTTCTGATTCATATTCAATAAAACATTTCATCAGACAGACAGAATTGTGAAGCTTGTCACCTCGAAAGGTATTGAGCGCTAAACATGAGTTAAAAACATGAAATCAAGATATGATATTTATTCTTAGGTAATATTGTACATTTCGAAATGGCTTTTCAGAGTGCACACACAGAAACTGATTTCGCTATTTATATTATTTTTTTCGTCACTTTGTGAATGAGATAATAATTAGGAGAACATCAATTCTGGCAACAGTAATATCGGCATGATGTACTCTTTAAGTTTGATTTCGTTACCAAACAAATTATCTTATATGATTCTAGCTGTATTCATTTGATATAATTGATAATATAGCATAACACAATGAAACGAAATTACTTTCTTCAATATAAGAACAGTATTAAGTTACTTGATATGAGGATGTCAATGTGACGAAAACCTAATAAAGATGATCTAATGCAGGTAAAGAACATGAACTAAACGACGCAATCATTTTAGTAATAAAATTATTTTCGTTTTTATGAAATGAACATTAAAAAATATGAACGACAAAATATTGGAGGCCAGGATAAAATAAACACGTAGGAATCCCACTTATCATATCGCGTTCCAATAATCAGAAGATCAAGGATAATCAAACAAACAAGTCTACAATTAAGTAAATGAACAAAGAATATGTAAGGTATAAAATATATCATATACAATTCAAAGCTGATGGAAAAGTTATGTGATTGTTTGGATATGTACATATCTGAAATCATAGTCCAATCATGTTTGTAAATAACATAATTATGTATTCATAAGAAAATTTGATGGTTTCGAACGACATTTCTTTGAATAACATCATTCAATTTGACAAAATGTAACTAAATTATGGAAAAAAGATAATCCTGAAAGAAGGCTTGTATTTTCTCTGAAAGACCTCTGATATCCTAAATAAGCACAACGTATATTTATCATATCGGGAATAAATTGCATGTCGATTTACGATGCGCTCATTTTCAACCAACAAATGCTTTATTTAATGGAAATTAAACAGCGTATTAACAGTATATATATATATATATATATATATATATATATATATATATATATATATATATATATATATATATATATATATACATGACATCGGATTAAAGCGAAGGCTTTACTAACCACGTAAGTAGGTGATGTCAGAGTTTACAATCGCGTATCGTAAATTGAAACTATCGCTCCATATTTTTTTTAGTGAATAACTTATTTTATGCAAAACGATATGTCATATAATTATGTTGTACAAGCATGCAAGTTTACTCATCCTTTGTTTAGTACGAACTATTGGAACAAAACAACTAGTTGAAAATCATTGAACAGGTGAATGATCGTATGGAAGAAATAACGAATTAGTTGTTGGAAATAATATAAGTGTGTGGAGAATGAAAGGAAAGGTGCGAGTGCTTAAGCAAGATAAATCTTCTGTCAAAAGTTTCAGTGATTCTGAAAATGCGTATTATCAAGCAGTTAGATGCGTTTTGTTTATTATCGAGATAATCCATATAAGTAAGAACAAAGTGTTCTTAGTGAAGGCTCTCCGAATCTTTCAAAATCAGATAAATCAACCTATGGAATCTGAATTATATTCGCCATCAAACTCATTTTTTCTGTTATGATTTTTATTTGATATTCCAATGAACTCCCTACCACATTCATCCTGATTGCCGTGATTATATAACAACGGTTGGTGTAAACGTCAGTGGAGAGTTTAAGATATTTGTTTTTGTTTCTCAGAACCTCGTATTCGCTAAAACATTTGTTTACCCACAGCAGTCTGTTACAGTGAGTTTTCAGCAAAAATAATATGATGAACATGATCAAAATATATCAGAATAATATCAGTTCATCATTATCAATCGCATAACATCACAACATAACTTCATTGTTTGATTTGGATTCATCACTGAACGATTATTTGATATGAATTGAAGGACAACGTACGACAACTCTTATAAATAAATGTAATATAAATACTGAGCAGTATGAGATTTTTCTCTAAGTTACTTCAGTTATATCTTGTCAGATATCAAACCCGCATTTATTTACGAATTCACAATACCTATGCATAGACAAACGTAATCTGTCCATCTTTTCCGATCAAATGCCGGTCCTTTTGACATAATAATGAGTCTCTGATTAGGAATGTCGTAGGTTGTCCTGTCAAATTATTAATCTCGAGGTATTTTGAAGATGCAAGCGCACGGTATCAACCTTACTATAACAGACTACATAGAGAGACTGAGATAAAATTATTTATTCTTGTTAGGACTGTTGAATAACAATTAAAAATTTTCCAAAAAATATGCCCTTTAATAAAATTCACTTGGAATTCACTATTTTCTTACAGTGAGTCAGAGTAGTGTTCAACCGGTTGACAACACTCAATCTAAATACACATGAGAATAAATCGTGGAAAATGTAATGTTCGTAATGTAAGTAGTGCACTCTACTTTTCACAGGAGCTGTGATCAAAAATGATCTTTCTTTATGACAAAATTGTGGGGAGGAAATAGTCGTGCTTGACTTTAAGTTATTTTTGTATATTATCTTCATATATGGAAGCTGAACCTGTGGAAAGCGATCATTCAGAAGAGCGATTGCAAATTTCTGTTGTCTCTCCTTTCATGAATTCGTATTTCTTGCCATTTTTGATGCCTTGCAAGAAATATGCACTATTATGAGATAACATTTATTCACTTCACAACACTTGTTGTTGTTTCGCCTGTTACCCCCAATGGAGCATAGGCCGTTCACCAGTTTTCAACCAACTCTGTCCCGGACTACCCTCTCTAATTCTGTCAAATGTTTGTTCATTCCTCTCATATATTTCTCTGTTTCTCGGCGTAATGTATTCTTTGGCCTTCCTTTTTTCCTTCTGCCTTCAGGGTTCCATGAGAGGGCTTATCTCGTGACGCAGTTGGATGCTTTCCGTAGTGTGTGTCCTATCTACTTCCACCGCTTCTTCCTGATTTCCTCCTCCACTGAAATCTGGTTGGTTATCTCCCACGGTACGCTGTTGCTGATGGTGTCTGGCCAACGAATACGAAGTATTTTGCGTAGACAGATGTTAATAAGCACTTCACAACAAGCTATTCAATTTGTGATATCAATTTGTGATCTTATTGATTCGTTTCACTAATTCCATTCATTTTCAACATTAGACAACTGTTCACTTAATCGAGCTTCAGCTACTGAAACATTGCGGAATCGTGAGTTGCCAATATTATTGAAGCTCCTGGGGAATGGACTCCACTAGTATATTTGCAACATCTGTGCACATGTATATTTGATTGATTTCGGTATGCATCTTCTTGCTACCCTCATTATATATCTTCAAGTAAGCTTTCGGTAATAAATAAACTCAACTAGGTTACTTCATATGATGCTCAATTTTCTTAACCTCAGGCATTCATTTCAGAACACTGTCAAAATTGACAAGCAAGTGAAGTCATTTGTTCTTCGTTGTTGTGGTGAATAATACGTTTTATATTCAGACAGCTACCAAAGCTGACTGATAGGTTGATTCATTCTTGCAGTTAAATAAAACAATATTGCTAGTGTACAATCCCGAAAATTATTTATATCTACGGATTCGTCAATTTTTACAACCCTCTGATTTACTCAAGTGACCAACATCATTCACTATCATTTGATTTGGTGAAAATTAGCCTTGTTTAAGGAGACGATTGAACGATGTCTCCATTCATGAGGGCGGTCATGTGGACTTTCGAAATATATTTTGCGCAAAAAACCATTGTTGGATTTCCAATTACGGTCGATCGTCTGAACAAAACGTCAAATCAGATAGATAAAAACAATTGTGGCATTTACACTTGATGACGCATCACTACATATATGAAATAAGATGTGAAAAAAACTTTGACTTACCCGCGATTCTCAAGTTAAACCTAGTAAATTGACCGGAGAAAGCAATCGGCGAATCATAGATTTTAAACGTCTGTTTGAAGCAGAGAATATGTTACTAAATTTCCTTTACTACTTAAAATTGTAATTCTGATATATGAAATGACATAAACAGCTGTATAATCCTCGACTATTTTTTGTGTCAGCTTTGCTAGTGCACAAATGCGACGTCTGTAATGTCGTTTATTTGCCTTCAATTTGTTTTATACATTCTCCGTACCAAAGTGTTGCGTCCACTTTAATTTACGCCAGAAGTGTTCTTCAGTTTTGTTGATTCACCAGAATCCTTTGAAATAAATCGCATTTGTCAAAGTTAAAACCTGTTTAATAAAATGTTACCAGATTCATAATCAAAAATGAATGATGAACAAATTAATAAAAAAACCGATAGCCCATCTTTCAGCCTTTACTACTACAACGGGTTACATCATGAGCACGTAATGTAAACAACTTCATAGTAAACCCTTAGTAAAATATCTGGAAATTCTGGTTACCTTTTGATTGAATACAAGCGCAAATCGTGATGTTTGTTGTAAATACACGCTCACGCATAATGTACAAATTTCAGAACGAATGAACGTGGATTCAAGAAATAAGTTATCTAGACCGGTACAGGTTGAATAGGCATGTGGATTCTGAATCAAATCACTATAAAAGTGGGGAACATATATCAGAAACTGGAACACATTTCTTCGCTTTGACAACTATCTACTAACATTTGAAGAAATATATATATATTAAAGTTTTTGCCTTCGAAACGTCCATTGACAAACGTGTTTGGAAATGATAAAAACATATCAATAATAAGTTGTACCCAAACTGTAACACTTTTGTGGCTGAAAAAGTTTATTCCTAGAAAGTTGACAGCAGCAATCATTCGTAAAATAACCCAGATCATAAACTTTTGTTTGAGGCACAGACTCTGTTATGGAACAAAGTCACTATTCCCTGATTTCCCTAAAAGCTTCATGTTGTTTATTTCAAAAGTGTTTCAAAATAAATCCATCGCATAATCCACAAGTACTCAATATATTTCCTTGCGGCGAGAATCGAAAATAAAAATATGAAGCAATAGCATCAAAAGGAATGGAATTGGAAAGAAAAGTCACGCAGAGAGGGGGTTGGAGAATTCTGGTCATTGACCTGTGATCTATTCATGATTTTTGTTGTAAGCAAAGAGTCAAGTATGAATGTCGATAAGTATATAAAGTCTAAATTACAAAGAGGTTATCGTACGTCAGCCAGATATGAGAAAAATGCAGTGACTCATTAGCTTACTAGATTTTTCGATGCCTTTGATAGTCAATATGATGCTATGATAACACAATCAGCAATCTTTATGGGCAACAGTTGTTGAATCCTTCATCGAAACACTTAAGGTATACAGGAGAGCATAAATATATGGTTCTGACATTTCAACCAATAAACAACCGTAACAGTAGTTAAAATCTGTTGAAATCTAACTACTGATGGTAAGTAATTAAAGAAGACCAACCTATCATTCAGGACATCAATTCTTCGAGGTTTAAAGGAAAGTTTTATTTCACTTTGGTTGTTGTATTTATCAGTACATTCAATCAATCAGACTCATCATACAGAAACGTCATTATATGATAGTGAAGCTTGATAAAATCACCATTTGATTTTGAATTTACAAACGATAGCGATCGTTCGTTTATTCTCATTTTTAACATCATGTTTTAATATTATTTTTTAGAAATAATCTGTCACAAAATGTCTGCTTATTATTGTTGAATTACTTCAGTTATTCCGAACTTTAGGATTCAAAGTGAGAAATAATTAGTGGGTCAGTTTTACCCGCTAAACTGAATAAGAAATTGTGCTAAATCTGGATTTCAGGTACGTTTCTACCATTTTGTGAAATAAGCGGGATTTGTAAGATTGGCAATTCTCAATTCGCTAGATGCTTGTAGAATACACTTTCTGCGCCTTTTGGTTTTATTTGAAGGGCCCGCGTTGATGGAGAGAGGTGAACAAGTATCACTTTCAGGTATATCAACTGACAGGCACTTCGCAAATCTTCTATTAGTCTGAACAATTGCTCCTGCTGATGCATAATCGAAATCCCCGTCGTTTTCTTTATATAATATACGTAAATGTATTTTGTTGTCCAATCGTATCATTGTATAACACAAAGGTCTTAAGATCAAACCTATTGGAACCCTGAAGTAACAATCACATTAGCTCATTCACTATGTCTAACTTGAAATTTCGATAGCTGCACCCTACTTCTCAGATCATAAGGCCTAAACGAATATCTTTTTTACTGCACCGTGGAATATGAGATGAGAAATTGACAGAACGAAAGTCCACCTCGTCCAAACTTCAGTTATTTTCATATGCAAACATTCCAACATTAATCAAAACTCAACTTAAATACCCGAATTATCAAGAAACAATATATTTTCTTATAATAAACGTCCAAAATTTATCCTCATTTAAGGAAAGTAATAACTGTTTAATATATGGTACTGTAGGAATAATTGTTTTGATTTATATTTCAACTGTACTCTTCGTCTTTCTCCCTCTCTGCCTTGTTGTTACGTTTGAAGTTCGACTCCATTGAAGAAGGGTGGACAACAGAACTCTTCCAGAAAGCTTGCAGATGGACCGTAGTTATTACACGCCTGATGGTTTCTTTATTCAAAAGCATACTTTATCGATATTCTATGAATTGTCGACCTGATAAACTTTTGCAAAATCGTGGAAAGAAACATTAGAGATGGTATATGCGAAACAACTACAACCTTAACTTTCGGCTACCAATTCTGAAGTAAAAATTTCGTATTACTAGGACATGCTTTTTCAACAAAATCGCATATTTAATAATAAATGACTCGCATGGTAAAATCTCACATTTTGGCGATCGAAGCAAAATGTTATTACGTTGATCAAAGCAAAATGTATGTTAGAGAATGTTTTACATCCTCGCAATCCTTACTGCATATGAACCAACAAGGACAACCGTATTCTCTTTTCAGTAAGTTTCGAAAATATGTTCGCCACGTGAATGAAGCAATAAAATACACGTCTATTGACAGTATGTATTCTTGTAGAAATAATGCTTTCAACTGACGTATAATGCATTCTAGTGAAAATAAATATAAGTTCAATTATGATCAGAATGCACACAAACTGTTTCGAACTTAATAAGAAATGATGTCAGTAAAGTATTATTGAGCTACCGTTTTATGTTCAAGTAAGAAAATGGTTACTGAAATAAGTGAATCCCAAGTACAAAAACAGTGATGTTGAGTTACAAAACGAAACAAAAGGGTATTGTATTTTATGAATAACTGAGTGTTTTCCAGCAGTTGAAACAATATTTTTCAGATGAAAATGACGAATCGTCACCTTACGAGACCCAAGATTGTTAAAAATGTTACTGTTATTTTTAACCAACATTTTCAGCTTGATTATTTTATCAGCAACAATCATGCGATACATATTTATCAGGTCCGAATGTTCAGTTTACACATCATAGTTATATTTATCATGTGGTTTTTGCATATCGCTACAGTGAATGAACGTTGTTTCAAACACATCTCACCAGTAAACGCTACATGTGTATAGGTTAATTGTTCATACGTGCTGACAAACGGACCTTAATTATATATTGTTTCATTTATAGAAACAATGCTATTATATCACAGTGTCCATTTATTCATGCTTTTTTTCACATTCATGGCGTAGCTGAACGAGCCCAGTGATGAGTCTGAACTTCATTTATTGGTAGCCATTTAGTGACATTCAGATATTTCGATGGAGTGTCAAAATGTCAATAGGAATGCTTACGAAATCTTCAGTATCTTGTTCGAAATGTATTTATAAAAGTAAAACCAATACATTGTTCAGTTTGAATAACAGATTTATCGTGAACCTTCCACGGTTGATAAGAAACTTCAATAAGGCAGCCACTTGAAAATAGTTTGATTGCCTTTATTGACTAATCATAAACGTCTGCCGTATAGAGTTGTCTACATTTGTCATAATCCTTCTACGTCAAGAACATTTACTTATCGCAAAAATTACCATCGATCTACTTCACATGAATATCAGTCATCTAAGAAACAGAGCATGGAATAGATACAATTGATGATTATAGGAATAATGTTACATACTTAAAGAGATCTGTTCAGTTCATGACATAAATCGCCTTCATAAAGTAATGTTAGATAACTTTGATTTTCTTATCAGCAACTGCGCACTTCTCGTGTTTGTTATATTTATGTTCCCTTGAAAAAAATCCAAGAAAAATTTTGAGTCTTTTTTGAGTATTTATTCAGAATATATATATATATATAAATATATATATATATATAATGAACATCATATCTGATAGTGAATGATGCAATGAAAATAAAGTGGCAATAAAAGTCAAATCAAATTGAATTTACAATCGATACGGAGCGAATACATTTTCAAGTCGATTAGAAATCCTGTAAGTAGTCTCAGTGTTTAAAAGTGGATATTTGAATTTTATTTCGAAAAATCTTAGGAATTTGAAACAGAAATATTATTTCACTTCTGGCACATCTTCAAAAGCAAACTTACTAATATACAATAATTTGTTCGAATGAAAGTCCTTTGTGTTCCAAATTATTGAATTGAGCTTGCGCTGTGAAAAGAAGTCAACTGATGCAAATCATGTTCAGAAAATAGTGAGCGCAGCTATTCATCTACTTGTACTGGTATAATTTGTGAAAGATTGTGACTGTATTTGACGCTTATCATTGGGTACCTACTAGACACCTAAGAGGTGAACAACAAACTGAGTCTAAGCACGCTGGAATATCACAAATACTGTCATGTAAATACGAGCAGATTGTTGCGACTACATTTTCAAAAACCTTAGAAATCTTATAGGGACGCTTATTCTTCAAAAGATGATATTTGAAATTATGTTTCCGAAACACTGAGCGATTTGAAATGAAAATATACATACTTTTGTACAGACTTCATAAGAAATTTACAACATTCCTAGCTTATAGAATATTATCTGAATAAGACTTTGTCTATTGAAACATTGACGACAAAGCTAAACGATGACGAACAGATTTCGCTATAACCAAGATCTTCGTTTGTAGAAGAATTTTTAAATAAAGGCATTTTTTGGTTTTATTCTGGTCTCAATGGCCAAAATGAAAGTATTGAACCTATCCCAGTAGGACGAGAAATATCGCTCAATACTTATGATAATGAAACTTATATCTGACGGCTGAGTTTGCAAATACTACATATCACATTTGAGCATTTTTTCGTTGATTGTAGCTTAAATCAAAAATTCTGCTCTATTCAACATAATGGTTGGACAATTAGAAATGTGAATACCGCAGTCAGCTCACTTTTGAAAAGGTCAAATGAGATATTATTATTTAAAATCACTTTGGAGTTATGTCTGGTCGCCTTTGAGGGCAATCAAACAGAAAAAATCAACAATTATTTTTCTACCTACTCTTTCAACTTTTGAGAACCATCAGGATATATTTCACCGCGATAAAACGTATGATAGTCGAAGAAGTTTGAGGTTTTCGAAAGATATTGTTTTTATATTATGTTGTTCACGTGAAACAGAAAAATTGGCTTTGCAAACCGTGATTCACATACCAAATAAAATCGCTGCTGAAATCGAACGATGTTAAATATATCATTATATTCAGTTACTCACTAAGCGATCAAAATGAAAACAATTTCTTGAATTTCTTATTTCTTGTTTCATAAATAGAATTATTCATAAATATTATTTGGCTTCTAATACCGCATAAACATTCACCTAATGTAACATATATATATATATTATCTTAACATAGTCCATAAATTGTATTGGGTGCTAACCAAGAGTAAAACAAAAGAATATCCAAAGATGATGTTCAAATTATGTACGTCATATTAAATTATGTTGCTTATCACGAAAGAAACGTTGCTATATATGAAAGGCAGCATGTTGCAGGTCAGGTGACGCTAAAATGGTAGAAGTCCTACTGTGCATTTGACATTCCAATAATATAAGTAGTATATAAAAGAACAATCAGATGAATTAGTCTACAAAGAATAAATGATGAAAAAATATGTAAAGTAACTAAAGACTCATCTTAAATTCAAAATTCATCAGAATCATAACAGAATAATTGAAAGACTAATTATGTGTGTTTATAACGTGAACCAGTAACTATGAATAACAGCATTGAATTTGAATGAATTAAACTAAATTACGTTATTCATACTCAGGTTTGAGTTAGGTAGTTTATCGACGAAAGAAAAAGCTAAATAAAATATATTCAGCAGGAAGAAAAAATCTTATGTGCGAAATCCAGAATTGTGTACCGAAATCAAAAATTATATGTAGGAAAAGAAACGGATGGAGAGGTTGCATCAGCTAGAAATATCTTCAGTCAAACTGAGCAATGGATCTAAATATGAGTATTTTTAGTATGATGCTATACCAACCTCTTTGCACTCTGTAAACTGGAAGTGGCGCCATCTGTTGATTCCCTGAACATAAAGTAAACCTTCGGCAAGTTTCACACTTTACCATTACTCTCTGTACCGTGCTGGTGCCCTTAACTATCCAATAGTACTTGCGAATCGCAGCTAACACATGAAAAGTTCCCATATGTCCTTCTTCCTTGTGATAGTGTCTGCTTATCAATTCGGGTACTCAGTGTCGAATAGGCAAACATACGGGATGTTGTGATGCACTCGGGTGTTCGGAGTACATTAGGCGACTTCCGACGCACAGTAACCCATCAATCATTATTGGTGATAAACCTCTCAGACGTTTATTACAATCATGGAATCCGTATGAAAACTCATTCCACAGAAGACGTTGGGCAGACTTTTCCGTATCACCTCGCTCAACCTTACACTTAAAACCGCTGCCGCCATTTCTAATCTCGGTATCGCAACTTGTTTGATAGGTGCTACCCTCGACTTGCTGTATAACAAGATACAGTAAGGTTGTGCCTTCGTATAGCTTACCCGAGCGTAAACAACCGCTCCGTAGCTAATCTCTGAGGCATCACTGAATAAGTGCAACTCCACCTTTGCGTCAGTTTCGTCGATTCCATTCTTGATACCTCGGGCAACTGTGATGTGACCCATCTGACGCATGAAACTTAGACAAGCTAACCACGTGGACACGTATGGTTCGTCGAAAGGTTGATCCAATCCTATTTGGGACTGACATGAACCTTGCAGAAGTAGTTTAGCCGTGAGACACACTGGAGCGATCAGAAACCACAAATAAATGTATACCTTTATCATTTGTAAGGGTTTTAGCGGTTTGTAAGTAGTAATCGTCTTTGATTAAACAGCTCTACATTAATTCCTATAAATCAAAACTAGTATATTTTTCCATCTAGAGAATAATAGTCACCTAATGCCATTACATTTGCGATGACATGAATTCTCCATGAAAATAATAAATCTAGAAAAAATTAAATAATTTTCTTAACCCTCAAATAAATATTCATGCAGTCTTTGGTTTTGTTAGTGAAATACTGTTGCCATGTAAATTAAAAGCCCGCACTTTGTAACCAACTAGTTAAAAGACTGGAAGAAAACTAAAAAAGAATTTCATATTTGTTTTTGATTTTAATGATTTTCTTTCTCTATGTGTTTTTCAAAGAAAAGAATTCTGTCGTACGATCAGCTCACTAGCTAGGTTAAAATCTTGTCAAAAACTTGGTGACCTACTTGCAGAATCACTAGTTTTTGTAATTCCCTGGTGTATCCAACCGTAGCTAATGGCGGTCATAAAGGAGCGAGAAAGACAGCTGTGATGGCAGATTATCAGAAAGAAAACTAAATTCATTGGTAGTTTTGACAAAGAAAAGATATCAAGAAGTTAAATCTACTGTAGAATTTAGAGTCATTTCGAATGCTCATCTTAATGGAGAGTATTGTCAAAATACTTTCTTATGTAACGTGAATAAGAAAATAAATTACTTCTTTTTTCTTTTACAACAAGCGATCACGTAAATTGTACGACAGTAAAAAAATTGTCGGCCAAGTGTCATTCAATTGCAAAATGCAAAATAACACCGACAATAAGTCATATGGCTAACTGACATATGGAATTAAACTAGTCGCCTAACTCATGTCCATCTACACACAACATAATTGAACAAAGTTAAACATAGTTCCAAAAAACGAATATGAAATTGAAAATTGATATATTTGCACACGCTGAACAACTGAATTCATTGTTAGTAAAGTATGCATCCACTGAAATCCCATCTTTCGAGTACTGGTACTGACAACTAGAAGTAACCTTACAACATGGTATCAAAGCCTAAGACAAAATGTGTTTGTTAAATTGTAAATGCTATTACCAACTGAAAAATATAATATTTAACCCACTAAAGTGTCGTAACTCTGATTTACTGTTTAAATCTCTGAACACGATGTGGAATAGTAGTAGAGCCCACTTTTCGACCGAACAATGCGGAAACAGCATACTTTTGTAGCCACTAGTGATATACCCCGGTGCCGGAGAAGAGTGCAGCGAGAGTTCGCCCACACATGTATCCAACTGAAATGGACAGCTTCCACTCACTATCTTATCCACTGACTAAGTGATAGTTGTTGACGAAATTGAGAGGGACGAATATACGGGAACCGTGTCGAAACAAGGGTAACCCACTTTTTTAGTTAAATCCACCTCTACGTAACAACTCGCTTATGTGCATGACAAATCTTTTAGCTTCGTCACAGCTCGAAAAAGTTATCAGGCAGTCATCGACCTAAAAGTTGTTCTTAACCGCATCCACAACATAATGCTCATAATCACTCGAGAAGCTTTGGGCTGTTTCATAGCAAAGTTCGCACAAAACGGGGATGACGTAGCTGCAAATGGATGAGAGTTCATCCGAAATTCAGAAGGTTCTTTAGATGTGTCCCTCACCTTTCCACCACGGATATCTTAACGCTCACCGGTCACCTTCGGGTACCTTCACTTGCATAAACATTTCCTCAACATCTGCCGATACTGCTACTGCTTCCTTGCGAAAACGCGATAGTATGCTTACCAGAACAGCGGTGCTGTCCGGCCCTTGATAGATCATATCGCTTAAATAGATTCCAGCAAACTTAGCC
>OX103971.1:2417956-2639508 GCA_944470395.2 Schistosoma turkestanicum | reverse complement strand
TGACATGACCCATCTGACGCTTGAAACTTAACCAATCTAACCAAGTGGACACGTATGGTTCGTCGAAAGGTTGATCCAATCCTATTCGGGACTGACATGAACCTTGCAGAAGTAGTTTAGCCGTGAGACACACTGGAGCGATCAGAACCAAAGGTTCGAACAGGGAAGAAACAACAGATAAGATTCCTCTCCTTGTCACTGGCTTATCTGGTGCATCAACTTAAATACGTCTTGTTCGACATCCCATTTTATACCAAGCGTTTAATGAGTAACAGTAATCCGCCGATATTCCTAATAATGACTCCTTGTTACCTATATCCGGTAATATGGACCTCACTTCTTCTGAGTCGGTAACCCACTTTTTTAGTTAAATCCACCTCTACGTAACAACTCGCTTATGTGCATGACAAATCTTTTAGCTTCGTCACAGCTCGAAAAAGTTATCAGGCAGTCATCGACGTAAAAGTTGTTCTTAACCGCATCCACAACATAATGCTCATAATCACTCGAGAAGCTTTGGGCTGATTTATTCATAGCAAAGTTCGCACAAAACGGGGATGACGTAGCTGCAAATGGATGAGAGTTCATCCGAAATTCAGAAGGTTCTTTAGATGTGTCCCTCACCTTTCCACCACGGATATCTTAACGCTCACCGGTCACCTTCGGGTACCTTCACTTGCATAAACATTTCCTCAACATCTGCCGATACTGCTACTGCTTCCTTGCGAAAACGCGATAGTATGCTTACCAGATCAGCGGTGCTGTCCGGCCCTTGATAGATCATATCGTTTAAATAGATTCCAGCAAACTTAGCAGCACAGTCCAGGATCAATCTCAACTTGTCTGGTTTCTTGTGGTTCAACACGGGATGACGGCGTAAATACCACCGGGGACGATAGTCCGACTTTAGATGCAACTCAGGTACCTTTTGAACATAGCCTTTACAGATATTATCTTCCATACATTAAGCGTACCTATCACGTAACCTATGTCTCTCATCAATCTTCGCTTTAAACTCTGTAATCTATTACCAACTACCTCATAATTAGTCGCTTTCGTAAAGGGGTCCTGTTTCTATGGTATCGGAACTACAAAATGACCTTCGACGTAGTGCTTACCTCTCTGCGCGATCTGTAGAGCTACCTGGTCTTCTACAGACACTAACCTGTCACTGGAATAGACATCAGCAAACTGCACACCATAAAGTTTACGTATCTGGTCCTCCAAAACTTGCACGCTACTAATAGGGTCACAACTCTTTTTCTATATTCCGGGTAAGATGCAGGTCCAAATACAGTCCATCCGAGTAGAGTTTTTACCGCATACGGCGCCTTCCTCCCACCTAGACGCTGGTCTAACACCCAATGTGCTTCTAGCACGTCACAACCGATGAGCATCAAAACGTCTTCGGAGTCTAAACTTTCAACTGGTACATCCTTTAAGCGCGGCCACTAATTTAGATTTTTCATTGCTGACATCGTGGACTTATGCCTCGGTAGGCTGGATTCGATCATCGCCCCTTCAATCACGTTATGTTCCAACTGATCTAAAGAATGCACTTCAAAAGCGGCATTCGCACTTCCTGACGTTTTATCGCAACCTACAGTCTGTACTACAACTAACTCACAGTTTTCCGGCAACCCAAGCGCTTTTGCCTAAGCTGACGTTATCAATGTAGAATCAGAGCCGTTATCCAAAAGAGCATATCATATTGTCTCGGTTTTTTCTGATCTCAGACGTACTGGAAACAATCTTAAGCATACCTGTCTCCTCAGTGACCCAGTAAGTCCGCAACAATGCTGTGAATCATGTTCATCATCCAACCTTTTGATGGTCGAGTCCACGTACAACAAAGCATGATGTTTTTTCTCAAACTTGTCAATACTACAACGCATTGTCGTTTTACAGTCGCTAGCCTTATGTCCTTGCTTCAGACAGATGAAACATATCCCCATTTTCTAACTTGATTCCATCTGTCTTGAACAGTAAGCTCTAGAAACTGAAGGAATTTAGTAATCAAGTGATCACCATTAAAAATGCTACAATTATGTATTATATTTGGTATGTTTGCTGGTTTCGATTGAAGGTGACAGCTGATTTTCACATCTAGTCCTAATTTTTGTCGACCGAATCTACTACCAGCAATTCTTGCTGAAGCCAATATAAACTCAGTAAGTTCGATAAAATTCGGCATACCCATAGTCCAATATCAAAACCTAACAATTCTAGGAGAAAGCGGTCTATTTTTATAATAAATTGGAAATACAAACATTTACCTAAAAACTAATACACCTTCCAATTCCAAATTATCCTGATGAGTATCCAAATCCAAATGAATAAGTGATACTAGTATTAACTGCCACGGTTTCAAATGCAAATATGGTTGTAGCCATATTAAATATCAAATTTAAACAAGATGTGTACAGTTCAAAAGAGAACATAAAAACTTCAATATAAGTACAAGATATAGAAACTATTACAATATACAATGATAAAATCTCAAAATGGAATCAAATAGAGTACCAAAATGTCACCAGAAAGAGTCAGTCATATCATAACACATAAATATATACATGGAGGGATTTATCACAAAACCAAAACATTCAAAAAAGATTGTACACCGGCTCAGGAAATCCCTCCATGCACTCCATGACACTTTAAGTTAAGGTTTACTCGCATCCCCTAATCCACACCGGAAGAACGAGTAGGACCTACAGCAATACGCCTACCTGCCCTCCAACGTGGTTATGACCCATCAAGCTAACTAGGTAGCTGTACCTTCCCATCAGGCCTTTTCTGAGTGCACTAGCATCCGTAGAATGAAACTCTTTCATTTTGTATGAAACACATATCACTACATAGAAAGAACAGCATTAGTGTCACAATTCGAAACCGATAAACTCACTTGTTGTTCTTCATGTTCCGTTTCAGAGGCACAAGACATATGCATGTCCATAACATCGTTATCATGCGACACTGCAGACTGACTGTTACCATCAGACGCTTCCTTCTCATCATCACTTGACTGACAGTCAACCTGAGTAGAAACACTTACAGTTACACAACCTTGTGTATCGTCAATCAACTTAACATTCGCGACAAGGTCCGATGACATCAAAACACTAGAAGATTCATTCGCAGAAGTAGATCGACTAGTCACCATAGATGAATTGCTCACACTTTCTGTCTCTTTACTATCGCTGTCACTACTAAGATTCTGATGACTACTATTTCTGTTGCTAGTCATAGCATCCGAAAAAGGACGATGTTTACGCTTCTTGATAATAGTAGCATCATGTTGTTTCTCATGCTTCTTAGCTTGGGTAGCAGTATGTGAGCGTAACGTACGATCGTTTGGACGACGATGAGTGTCTTTCAATTTCCATCGATCACTATTACTCGCAGGAGTATCATCAATGCTATTATCATTAGTAGCCATGTACAAGCAGCAGTACACTCCTCATGACATACATTCGACTCATGTACAGTGTTCAACTCTACTCGATCAAGAGAACTTTCATTATTAGGCATGCTCTTAACTTCATCTATCTTATCACTGTTGGTAGTGCTCATCCCGAAGCTTGTGGTACAAGTCAATGATGGTGGAGTGCGACAGGTGGACAATTCCGTGCTCGATTCCTCATGCTGCATATTCAACACGACAGTATGTCCATTAAACCTAGATGACTCCTCATTGCACCTAGGGTACCGAATGTTAGCCCTCACAGTACTGCCATCACTGTGGCTAAAGCTATTGCCACCGACGCCTACATTCTCCACGCTGAAACATCCAATTTCGTCTTGATCCGAAGTATTCAAAGAAGCTACATTAGCAACATCAACCGAAGTAACAGCACTACCTGTAGTGATTCCACTATCGTTACCATCACGTTTATTCTTCACATCAACCACAATAATAACAGATACATGGGGTTTCACCTTCACCTTGACGTTATTGTTGTCCAAAATTATGTTCCCACTATTCCCCGTAATGAAGAGTTGCAAGATAGTTGGCATGCAGGCTTTTAAGCCAAGCAACCACTGCTACCATTTACACTAACACTATCAATGTTACTATGACTACTTGGACTAGTATACAACCGTCCATCCGCTGACTGTAAACGAACATCAGCAGAACGCGCTAAGCTGCTATTATCTTCGGCTTCAATATCATGATGCGCCATAGTACTAGATTCAGTAGTCCGCAGACATCCTGATTGCTCAGCAATATGAAGTGCTGTGTCACTATTCACACTTGTTGTCCTACGATCAACTCAAGGTCCTGTTAAATAATTTACTCTAAGTGAAGGGTTCCGAACATAAGCTTTATTGCATACAGCCAAACCTGTTTTGTCCTTATTTTTATTCACTGTACTCGTTTACCTCTGTTTGCTTAAATCCAAATAACCGTTCCTTGCTTTTCGAGCGGTTAAGGGACTCTTACCATCACACACCTCGGATCCATCTTTATGCCTACCTTATTGGGCTTTTTCTTTCTTTTCCATACTCAAAAAAGACATCTGATCCGCTACACAAACCGGCTTCTCATTAGGATACGCATCACAGTGTTTTAAACCATCTTGGTCACATACTCGGTTTTCAAGAAGGTATACACTTCTGATACAATTAACAACTCACCTAAATTCCGAGGTGAAAAAGGTGTAAACGCATTTAAAGAATTCTCATGTTTTTCACGCAGATGACAAATAGCTTCCGTACCATGTCCTGTTTTAGCACGATTAGCTAATCTTCCGAATCTACTTCTAGCTATCTTAGCACGAGACATAATAAAATCCGTCAATTCATTGAAATAAGTTCTCCTTCCTCTTCGTTTCAATTCATTCCCAGCTCCGCCCGTTTTCCAAAATACAGTTCGATCAAAAAAAGATCAGTAATCCAAAGTTCCTCTTCTAAGTCGTTTATTATTGTAAACGAATAAAATTCCAAATGATTCCTTGTTCTTCTTAATAGTTAGACTGTAGTTTACTTGTTCTTATTAATTGTCAGAGTGTAGCTGACTTGTTCCTTTAATAATTGTCAGACTATAGATGAATTTTCTACCGTAGCAGTTAACTTTGATCACAGTAGGTGAACGTCGGACGCGCATACCCCTAGTCCAATATCAAAACATAACAATTCTAGGAGAAAGCGGTCTATTTTTATAATAAAATGGAAATACAAACATTTACCTAAAAATTAATACACCTTCCAATTCCAAATTGTCCTGATGGGTATCCAAATCCAAAAGAATAAGTGATACTAGTATTAACTGCCACGGTTTTTTAGTGAGCGAGTCCGGAAACCAGCTTGACTATGCCCACCACTAAATGTTCCATAAGTTTGCGTGATAAAACGGAGAACAAAATAAATCCATAGTTCAGTGGTTTATTGAAGGAGAACGTTGGCATGACAAAGGGAGCAGCAAAAGGAGAAACATGGCGGCAACGCGAAGAGAACGTTGCGCGCAAGAAGTAGTAGAAGTGTTTTTGGTTAAGTTAAACAAAGCGAGTACAATAATGTTTACATTTCAAAAATCGCATTTTCTTCGTAGAAGCGTTCCACTACAGCAGCCCCCGCCTAGAAAGGGTTTACACTTTCGATACATAGCGGCTACGTTTGACGGGGGGCTGGTCGGCCAACATTTGGTTTTAGCGCGGAAGGGTTGACGAACAGGAAGCGACCGATGAAGCTCGAGTTGTCACCGATAGTCTTCTACGTTGAACTGTACCAGTAGTAACGTGCCAGGTTTGCTGCTCGAGTTGATGTGCCAAGTTTGTCTATCGGGTTGGCATGCCACACCAGCGTGGCTCGTATCCAGAGTCTGAAGATTGCTTTCGTAGGCGTTCGGACCAGATAAAGCTGCAGACGTAGGACGGAACCAGATTGAGCGGAGCCAGAAACGACCATTTCGAAACCATTCGTATACCAGATATATTCGTAGCCAGAAGATCGACTGAGTGCATTGACTAGAGCGTGGGTGATCAGGCCAGCTTTCGCCAAGGTTGACTGAAGTCGACGGTACCAACAGGACAATGGTCGAAGGTATAGGCTCGGTGTAAAAAAAAAGAAGAAAAATGGAGAAAAGTGTAGCATGTATGTAGTAAGAGTGTAAAATCCTATGTCGCACCCGTGGTTGACTGGTAGTTAGTCGAGAAAGCGTACAGGTAGGCGTACGCGACGACCGGAACGCGAGACCGTAGCCTCGTGCGTACCTCGTGATCCTGCATTCTCATCCGCAGTCAAGTGCGGCGTGGTCTGCTAATCTGGACGTGAGACCGGAGTCTCATCCGTAGATAGTGCAGATGACGCGTGCTGCTGACTGGGACGTGAGAATGAGGTCTTTGATTTCGCTAGCGTGGGATCAGAAGGAAAAAGTAGGATCCCGCTAGTGAGTTGGACGAGTCCAGCATTAAATCTCGATTTACCAGGTAGGGCACTGTCATTGACGTGTGCTGGTATGAGACGATCAATGCTGACTGTGTCCATCAACCTTAAAGGTCTTTTCGTGACGAGAGATCACGTGAAAAGATCCTTCGTAAGGTTGTTGAGTACCGAATCTACTAGTAAGAAAACTTGCGGACAGGTAAATAACTCTCGAGGGAGAGCGACCTGTCGATGTTATATTCGAGTTCACACCGGAGGCAGTATTCGCATCTACGCAGATAGTCGTTGGACGTAATCTGATATACATAAAATCGCTGCTCCGTGGTGTGAAGAAATTCCCCAGGCAGATGCAATGTCGTGCCGTATATGAGTTCGAAGGCGGAACATTGGATATCTGCCGTTGCTGCTCCGTAATCGCCATGTCGTCTCCAACAAATGCCATCTTTCTGCGAACCGAGTGGAGAGGAGGCTTAAGGACTGTGAGAAAGACGAAGTAATACATATAGCAAGTAAACTGTCAAACTCACGCTTAGCGAAAACTAAGTTGTCCAGTGCCAGTCGGCGAGGTTTTGCCGTGACTGGGGGTCTGCAGGTGACGATGTGGCTTACCACATAATTAATCACCAGTTAAATCTCCTCGGTTTCGTTACTTTGGGGAATTTATCGAATATAACATGAAATAAATAGTAATGCAAAAAATATACATATTAATGATTCGGTACATATCTGTTTGCGTGTTAAAAACCATGGATTTGATATTCGACGAAGTATCGATTAACGCAGCCTACGTGAATCGAATAGCAATTCATAGTGCTGTAAGGGATCGATACCGAGTATGGCTATGGGAACATCAGAAGGGATGAACGTCCATAGATACTGTCGTCGGTTATTCAGGTTGATAGTTAGCTGTCGTGTACCGTAGGTAGGAATGACAGAGCCATTCGCAGTGCGTGGTCGAAGCATCGTAGCTTATGACTTACTGCTACCAAACGATACGACAGAAACTTGGGCACTTGTGGCCGCCAGGTACCTAGCGTTAGTGCAAAAATTGAGCACGTAAAATAAACTAACAACCTGAAGTGACGGTGAGGAGACAGGTGAAAATGCCATGACCTGCACATCGGAGTCTATTATTATAGATATCTACCATTTCGAAAAGTTGTTGCAAGTATAAAATATGTTAAAGACATTATTTATAGTATTGCAACATTATAAAAATAGTGGTAGATGAATAATAGACTCACCGTAATTGACTTCTTTTGAAGAAACGTCAGTCTCACCAATTTTAGTGAGCAAGTCCGGAAACCAGCTTGACTATGCCCACCACTAAATGTTCCATATGGTTGCGTGATAAAACGGAGAACAAAATAAATCCATAGTTTAGTGGTTTATTAAAGGAGAACGTTGGCATGACATAGGGAGCAGCAAAAGGAGAAACATGGCGGCAACGCGAAGAGAACGTTGCGCGCGAGAAGTAGTAGAAGTGTTTTTGGTTAAGTTAAACAAAGCGAGTACAATAATGTTTACATTTCAAAAATCGCATTTTCTTCGTAGAAGCGTTCCACTACAGTTTCAAATGCAAATATCGTTGTAGCCATATTAAATATCAAATTTAAACAAGATGTGTACAGTTCAGAAGAGAACATAAAAACTTCAATATAAGTACAAAATATAGAAACTATTACAATACACAATGATAAAATCGCAAAATGGAATCAAATAGAGTACCAAAATGTCAACAGAAGGAGTCAGACATATCACCACACAAATATATATACATGGAGGGATTTTTCAAAAAACAAAACATTCAAGAAAGATTCTGCAGCATGGCCTATGCTTGGCGCAACTTCAAGGAGCATCGATTTTGCAATTCGACATCATTCTACAAATGCATCAAAGCTCATCACTAAAGACGATTCGCAGATTAAGCTGCGATGCCAGATTTATAACCGAATACTGCCAACAGAGCCTTGTGATCTTTGAGGAGTGTGAATCTGCGACCGATTTAATTAAGAACCTGAGTTAACTAAAAGCCGCGACACTCAATAAGTTGCGTATGCTTTATTTCTGTTACAAAGAAATCAGTACAGCTCGAATATCATGCATCGAAGGAACAGAAGCTGAATAATAACTGAATAAACCGAGAATATATCGTGATTCCGAGACTTTGATGTGAGTGTGCATCAGTTTGATAGATTGAATATTTTTAAAACCTGGACTGCGGCTGTCAACATCAATGATGAACCTAAGAACCGCAATATAAACTAACATTTTTTGTGGGCCTACCTGTAAAGCGTTTTCGTAGCTGTCTTCGCAACAATCAGGATATCATCGAGAGAGGTATATGAAAGGAAGTTTAAATTAGTTGCTGTAAGATAGATGAAGTTGTCTGAATTTCAAAAAGCAAACGGTTGTTTTGAGAAAAACCACGACGAGTATTGATATTAAATAGCTCTTTTGATGCTCCATCAACCTACATTTGCGAATAACCATCAGCTGGACCAAGCTCAGCGAAGAACTTTCCCAAATTCAGCATGGTAAAGAGATCTGCTGGAACTGGCAGAATATAATGATACTGTTTCAGATATGCATTTCTACCTGTAAAGATGTCTGCACATATACGTATTCTGCCGTTGGCCTTCATAGAAACAACTTTTCAGTGCTCCTCAAGTAGAGTGACTAACGAGAGTAATAATTCCTTGTTGTTGACGGTGAATCCGTTCTTCGTCTACTTTTCCTCATTCAGCAAAAGGCACTGATCTCTAAAGACGGAAAGCAGACAAAGCCTCATGTTTCAACCGAAGTGCTGCCTTCACGGCAGTACATCGACCTAATGCCGGTTGAGAGATAGTTGAAAACTGTGTCAAAAGTAGCATATCTAAATGACATAGTAATTTATCACAGTTAAGGATTTTTCCATTAGAGAAATTTTCTGTCAAGGACAACTTAACGGTTATTGAGATAAATTCGGACTAAAGATATATCAAGTAATTACAAGGTATCTAACATCACCAAAAATTTCATTTGAAATGATGCCGTCAATTACGCTCCACCAAGTGAATACTTTGCATTTGAATTATCATCGACATAACGAAGTTTGTATTTGCTGATTCACAATCTGCATCATCACGATGAATGTGAGCAATAAATAAGCTTGTGATTTCCGTAACCGAAATCGTCATATCAATATGACAGATACATTTCGCGCTGTATAATCACTTGAGCCGTTGCACATTTTGAATAAGTAACTGTCGCTTCGCTTCACTTACGTTCTAGGAGTATATGTTCAGAACGATCCCCTGCGTGTGATATGGGTAATGTAAAAATTGGATTGTTGTTACTCTTATTGATTAGTTGATTACGCAAATAACATTGTAGACAATGTTGTATAAGTCAGTTCGAGAAGTTTTCAATTGCTTTTGTTAAGAGATTACTATCGACCTGCATGTAACCGAAAACTATTTTTTCATGGTCATATTCGGCCAATAAAGTAATTCAATTGCGATTTACAACGAAAAGGAAGCTATGTTGTCGAACAGTGCTCTTCCGTGTATAGTGTCTAATTTTACGAGAGCACAATCTGCCTATAACAATTATATGGATTGAGCTTGATGTGCGATGTTTTATCTTAACTACTATACAGTTTAATACAATTTCCTCTTATACATTTTCGAACGATTGGAAAGTATAAAAGCATTCCAAATACCACCTTATTCACGTGAGTAACCTCTTTCCTTGTGAATTTCATCATTTATTGTAATCCTTTTGGTCAGTTCTGACTGCTGTAACTCCCTTAAAATATAAGTTCAATTCAAGATATATATGTATTTATGGATTATCTGAGCGGCAGTTTCCTAATGTTATCTTTGACAATTGTCAAATTTATCGTCGATCTTCAATGCACTTTCAAATTCCTCGTTTAAACGACGAGTAAGAAAAATCATTGACAGTTTTTGGACCATGAATTAGATCAATAGACGGCCTGTTTGTATGTATTAAGTGTTAATCATTTTTAAAACAATAAATCTTTTCTCTACGTATTTATTCAAGTATCATCTGAGTTTCAAATTCCTAACGTCCTCTTTCATAACTGTGTTATTTTTGCGCGTGACTTTACGAAACCTGAATCGTAGATGGCAGCAGGAATCTACAATGCACACTCAAATCCGTCGTGTCAGAAAAATCACTGACATATATTGGACCATGAATTAGATCAAAACGAATCATGTTTACGTGTATTCAATGTTTTGTGTTTATTTCATCACGTGTTGTTATGGTCATTTTCGTGTGATGGTCAGTTTATCGTCTGTTCTGGAAAAAGAAATCACATCTCAGGCGGCTTATCATTTATTGAGTAAAACAAAATAATATCTTTGCATTTGAAATTTATTTGTCAATAATATTAGTGTAAATTTTGATTTAGCATTCTCATCAAGTCTATTTCAGTTAAAGTGATTGCGTGAAATTTGCACTACCACGTAAACAGTTGGTGTTCGATGTATCTTCAATGTTCGGAAGATTGTATAAGCGGATTTCCAATCTGCATCATCGCGATGTATATCAATAATAATACTACTTTTACTTTCTTTAACCGTTATCATCATGTCAATATGACAAACACAGTTCGCTTTAGGTGATAATTTTGGAACACTGTACAGTATAAATAGAAAGCTATTGCTTCGCTTCACTTACGTTGTAGTAGAACCTGCTCATAAGAATTATGTTTGTGTGATACGGTTAAAGTAAAAATTAGGTTGTTGGTGTTTTTTAATTTTTCATTACCAAATTACCATTCTGAACATTGGTGTATTAGTCAGATCCATTAGTTTTCAGTTAATATTGTGCACAGATTGCTCACGAATTGCATGTAATCAAAGATTATTATTCTGTTGTCATATATGATGAAGTAAGTGGTACCTTATCGAAGGACAATGAAATAGAGAATACAAATTGACACTTCAGTACAATCAATTATTCTATTCAAACTACCTGATATACCGCTTTAATTCTTTGTACATCGAAAATGCTGTATTTCACACAATCATTGAATACCAGTGTGTACTAGTAACCTCGTTCATATGAAGTTCTGTTTCTATTGGAAATGTTATGGTTAGTTGTTTCTACAGATGCCAGAGTCATACAGATTTTAATAACCAGGAATCTATTTTTTCCTTATTTTATCAAACATCATAAGCTTCACAGCTCAGTTATCCATTCACAATAAATTCACGCATCACAAACTTGTCTAACAATATGAATGTAATGTAGCGCGAGGTCATTAGGATATCTTTGAAAAAAAAACCAGATGCATGATAAACGGGTTGAAGAATATAATCATCAAACTTTCTACTTCACCGTGAATACATTAACAATAATTTTTCTTTACTGCGTCTATTGTTTACATATTGCACATACACTTTTGATCACCCGTACAACGGATTGTTGTTTACTCAAACTGTTACCACGGTAAATAATGCTATGAGAATATGGGACTAAAGGTTTTTTGATCAAACGTGCAGATTTCACGAATCATTCAAATGTATATCAAACTAGTTTATATGCATCAGTATTCTAACTGAATTGATTATGTTGAAGAGACAACGAAATGTTATCTTACAATTCGTGAATCAACTTAGTATATCTGCATCTCTGGGAAATATTAGTCACGAAGTGGTTGAAAGTCATGTTTTCTGTTAGAGTTCGGACACTGTGTTCCAATACATCAATGATAAATCATAGTCGTAAAAATTATTACTCATAGGATATACATAATATGATCCAACATGCTGCACAAATCAGCTTACTATTACTCGTTTATCTGCAATTCTTCGAATGCAGTATTTGATTGGCGAATGTTGCCAACATTTCAACATCGAGCTTGAATCGAGGTGTTGGAGCCTATCGATGGCTTCCACTTGGATTAAGAATGCTGGTTTACTTCACGACATTTTTTGTAGAATTCCCTTACATGTGATTTTCATGTGTTAACTGACTATGCTCTGACGTGTTCCTTAAAATCAGAAATTACGAACGTGCAACTTCGAAGTTTCTTAGGTGCAAATTAATCTGAATGTTTGAATGCATGTTGACTTCTCGATCGGAAGTTTGCATCATTCAGAATGTTCAGTTTTGACACACGTATGCTCGTGATGAATTTCATGTTCATTTAGGTTTATATGTATTTCGACAAACGGTAAGAAGTTAGCAAATGCTTCCTCGAACATTCAGTGGTAGACTAAGCGGTCAGCATTCGACCCGAAACTAAAGGTAGGCAGTAAAAATATGTGATTGTCTATACTTACTACAAACAATCCGCCAACTACTGCATCACCATCTTCACTTTTTTACTATCAAGCCGCTTTAAATTGTTGTTTATTCACTTCAGAAACATTACAACCCGTTGTTCTCCATTGGTGCACTCTTAAGAGTGAGTGCAAAGAATAGTTATGTGATGTCCTACATACCTATATATACGTATATTCTCAAAATCTTACTGTGTCTACCTTCTGTTGACAGTCACTTGTTGTAAATACGGCCATATCAATCTGTTCTGGATGACGATCTAGTGTAAATCTGCATTCGATACTGATACTAAACAGGCGATATTTAAATGATTGTTCTAGCCGGTCAACTGGCATTAATTTAGTACATTGATTTTATATATTGAAGAATATATTATAAGTTATCTTCTGCCAAATTTCTGTAACGTGCAGCAAACATAGTGTAGAATCTTTCATTGAATGATTTATTTTGGAAAATCACCTCATCTATATATATTTGTGTTATGATATGACTGACTCTTTCTGTTGACATTTTGGTACTCTATTTGATTCCATTTTGAGATTTTATCATTATATATTGTAATAGTTTCTGTATTTTGTACTTACATTGAAGTTTTTATGTTCTCTTCTGAACTGTTCACATCTTGTTTAAATTTGATATTTAATATGGCTACAACCATATTTGCATTGAAACCGTGGCAGTTAATACTAGTATCACTTATTCTTTTGGATTTAAATACCCATCAGGATAATTTGGAATTGGAAGGTGTATTAGTTTTTAGGTAAATGTTTGTATTTCCAATTTATTATAAAAATAGACCGCTTTCTCCTAGAATTGTTATGTTTTGATATTGGACTAGGGGTATGCGCGTCCGACGTTCACCTACTGTGATCAAAGTTAACTGCTACGGTAGAAAATTCATCTACACTTGTGACGATTCATATGTGATCAACCGGCAGCTGAGATAAACGTGGTTATCGCATTTGTGTCATTAGAAGTCCGCGAATAATGTTATCTGACAACTGCGATTCGCTCATCATCGGTGTCTGCAGCAGACATACAAAGTGCTTCTAGAAACCAACCCATCGTCAAGACGACGAAGGATTATTTCTCTAACGGTTTTTCTTTGAAGGAGTTTGATGGTGACATGTAGCAACTGTAGCAGAGGCGGGATTTACTCTGGTTCGTGAACGATTGTATGATGTTTGTGATCAAATATCCAACAAAATTTTGCAAAGATGAAACTCGAGCGAAGTAAACCAAATTAAAAGGGTAAAGTGGCCGAATAACTCAAAAGTTCAGGGTTAGAGAGAACATAAAGACTGAATGCACATGCACGTATGAGAACGGTTTTTAGCCACACCATTCACGGTCTCTGATTATTGATTGCTGTAAACCCACGGGCCTCCAACAGATAGTTGACTCCTACGAACATTGGACATTCTAGTGTTTAATGCTATATGGTTTCATGGTATGATTTCGCTTGTCCGCTCTTTGCTTCGCTCCGACCTATTCTTACTTCGCATGTCAACCGTGGTCGGAGCTGGTGAACAGGACTGAAGTATTCATGTCCCAGACACTGCGATGTATGAAGTTTCAACATTTCGCCCACCTTTCTACCTGAGGCAAGTTTCTGAACAACACCACTGCTCACTTGGTTGTCCAGCTGACACTCAATACGTACATGTACATTTGAAACAGAATAAAGCATGTTTCATCTGATCGAGATACAATGAAACATATTATGAGGGGGAAACGAGACGGTTTTCTGCAGAACAAAGAATAGCAGGAAAAAAAGCACATATTGCGATAAGAATCAGTTGCATTCATGTGAAGAATAAGCAGCTTAAACAAAATTAAATGGAAATGTTCACACTTCACTGTTAAGGACTTAGCTTTTATTTATCATTATTTTGAAACAACACTTTGAAACCAATTTAAACTCTTACAAATCTATTATCGTTCCATTTATTGCATTGAACAGTTCGCGGTTTCTGCGCCCTATAACTCGTCTCCTGTTCGACTACTAATCTTGATGTTTTCAATAAATTATTAAGGCCGGATGGATTGAAATATGGTGAAAAATAGAATTCTTTTGGACAGGTGCCTAAGGAAGTGCATTTGTTGTATTTGAGTAACGCAAAACCACTGTACCAATGACAACTCCAAACGTTAGACTCACACTGTTCAAAAATAAGAAGATGAAAGACGTTGGAGAACACTTATAAACGGAATCAAAAATATAGAATCAAATATATAACTATATGTATAACCGATATTTTCGTTAACATTTCTGATCATTATTTAAAAAGTTCATCGATCGACTGCCACTGAAATATTAAAGCATTTATTCGATAAGTTCATCAATAGACTATTTGCCTGGGTGGCTTCTTGATAGCTATCCTAACAGCATGCAAATGCTCTATTCATGCAAAAGCTTACTTTCTGCAGATTGTATGTATTGACACGCTGGAAGAAGTTCGGGAAATCACAGAAATAAACGTTTTTCAAGAAACATGCAAAGCAACTACAACAAAAAGTTGCCTCTATCAACTGTTCTTCAAAATGGATAAAAACCTTATTACTTAATAAAATGATTTTCAACAAAAACCTCTCATCTAATCTATGGTGTTTATATTGAATGGCTATTTCTATCAGTGACATGGTGTGAATATGCTACCTTAAACTGACTCGTTTACCTAATTTAACTGCAGTAAGTTTTACATTAACTATGAAAGCATTCTTAACTGTTTTATCTGGCCTGTAAAATGGCGTGATACTTTTAACGCAGTTATTTGAGAATATATATATTATTATTACTTAAAATGTCACGTTTGGGCGATAAAAGCAAAATGTAATCACGTTCATTGAAGCTGAATAAATGTGAGTGAAAATTTTACTTTGCCGCGTCTTCGCCTAAACAATAAACAACAACCGTATTCCTTCTGCAGTACTTTTTGAAAATATGTTTGCTTTGTAAGTGAAACAATAAAATACAGTCCTATTGTCAGTTTGAACATTTGTTGAAATAATACGGTCAAATGATTTTTAAAGCATTATTCTGATAATGTGTGCAAAGTCTTTTGTTATCTGAACGTAAGCAAACTTTCTAGACTTTGTTGTTTGATTTATTTGAAAAGGTTACTGAATAAGTAATGATCTAATTACAGAATTAATAAGTTACGATAATAGAGGTTAACATAGATGAGTCTCAAATATGAAAATAATTATATTGATTTACAAAACGACATTCGTGAGCAAAAAATATATGGTGTTTCGTGAATAACCAAACGTTTTCAAGCATTTGAGATAATACGTTTCTCATGGAAAAGATGGAGTGTCATCTCAAGTGATTAGTGTTCGTTGAAACAGCCATTACATCCACTCATAAATCCCGTTTCACATAAGGTGATGTCATAAAGAATTTCTACCTGGTACTAGGTAATTACATCCCAAAGATCTGTTTACACTCCCTAATTATAAGTTGATATAATATTGATTTTTGCATAACACAAACTTACATGAACATTGGATAAAATAAATTCCATCTGTAACCACCACTTATGTGTAAGTTATTTGTTTACAGTTGTTATTGCTGTGAACAATGTTATGCCGTCGCAGTGTGCTATAAACAATGAAATCACAGAAAACATTCGAATGATTTTCACATATCTCATCCTGTTTATTGTCCAATTAAAATGATTGGACAATTTCTGATAAATATCTTTTACTTTTTACTAGGATGTTGACTTCATCATGGATTTGTTACTGCTTTTCGTGGAAATCATAAAAATGCTGTGTGATTCCAAAAATTCGTCAGAACTTCATTGATTGGTAGCCATATACCAAAATTCAGATCATTGTATTCATCGTTATTCTGAAATGAGAATGACCCTAAATATATATTAGTATCCTGTACGACGTGCATTTATAAAAGTACATCTTGAGTTACCGTTCAATCTGAATAACAGAATTGTCGTTTACGTTACACGAGTTTTAGACAAAGTAAAAACATTTTGTTTGCCTGGACTGCTTTAGCACGAAAGTATGTAATGCGTATGTCATTCGCATTATTAATGAATCGTTCTTCCTGAAAAGTGATTATTCATCACATAAATCACAACTTAATAACTTAACATGACTAACAGTAATTTATAAGACCAATATTCGATCAAATATATTTTATTATAATAAGAATTACATCACATTTTAGAAACGATACGTTCCGTCCAATAAATCGCGAGCTTTCTTAAGATGAATATAGACGCATCGTTTTTCCGTATCTTGAAATGCACACTGTCCGTGTATGTCAAAGTGGTGTTCCTTTTATAAAATATGTAAGTTAATTATTCAGTCCTCCACATAAAATCTTATGAGTTTCTAAGGGTCACTTTGTATGCTTCCGAAATCTGCGTTCAAAACTGAAAATGTGGCTTTCATAACAAAATATCACTGAAAATGCCATTATTTGTTGGACATCGAAATAAATATTCTTTCGTTAACAGTAAACATATACTACATAAATGATTTTTAAATCTTGATCTTTTATATATTTCGTTATAACATACTGAATTAAATAGTATAACTGAACTAAGGTATCGAAATACTGACATATTTGAAAATATGACCATTACAATTTTTTCTCAAAATATATCTGTCATGGAACAGTTTTTTAGAAACGTCCAATTGCGATCTTGTAGTGTGCCGATTTAAAGCGTGTTTTTAAGTTTCGTAATAAGATCGTTCAGACTATCTTATCCAAATGACGTCTGACGGTTAATAAATCAGAAGATGAATTCGAAGTATCGTATACGTTTATTGAAATAATTGTCACGCAATAAGGAAATGATAATGAAAATAACCCAAACTGTTAATTGAATCCCAAAATAGTATTTCGTATCGAAATAGTGATTGTCAGTAATAATAATAAGATGAATTCGAAGTATCGTATACGTTTATTGTAGCACATCACAATAAAGATGGCAGACCACAGACAGACCGGTCAGACACACTAGCGAGCGAATATGAGAACGAGCTAATTAATTAATAAGATTAAAATGTTCGTATATATACAAAGGAAAGTGTCTGAGTCATCGTGATATTTAAGAGATTAATATTAAAGCGAATAAGATGCATATGTGCGTAGGCGTTAAGTAATGCTCAATCATACCAGCTCATACAAACCAGAAAATAAAAAATACCAACGATACATACAAGTTGTTGATAAGCGAATGGCTTAGTTAAAGAAATTGATCGAAAGGGCTTAAGGAAATTAAATTTAAGCGGATGCAAATAAATGTGAAGGCATTACAATCGTATTCTTGTCTCAGTGGCTGAATTCAATGACGTTTCTTGTGAGTTTCAATCAAATTGCCGCATCATTCAACTGCTGGTGTTCAAACTCTTTGTTCAAAATACTTTGTTTTAGACTTCGCCTGAAAAGTTAGGACTCTATTTCAATTCGGCCTATTGTATAAACTGTAACTTTACAACGCTAAATAACTATATCCGTCAATCGATGTTGAAACTGAAAATGTGGAATTCATAACAAAATATTACTGAAAATGCATAACATCAAAACTTGTATCGTGGCATTTCATTAAAGTTCCTTCCTTAACAAATAATTTGATTACAGCTTTGCACTCGCTCTACTTAAACTTGCATCTCAATTATATGAGTCAATTTGTTATTATCATCCTTATCAAATGTTGTAAACCTTTGAAAATGAATCTAGAAGCCCCAAATTTAGACAATGAATAGTAATAATAATAATAATAATAATTTATTCTGAAATAACAAACATGTTACAAGAGACATAAATTTTAGTTTTCAGTATACGAAGTGCATATGCAACAACAGACAGAGATAAGTTATTCTATTATTCTTTCTCCGTTTTTATTATCACGGGAAATCAGTACATCTTAACATGGAAATTCTGTGATCTTATAACCGGTTGATAATTATCAGCTCAGCAAATCTATCGGTGGGTGTAAAACAATTCTGTCTCCGTTTGTCAAAAGTGTGCACAACTGTGACATCAATGATATCACACGAAATGGCAAACAATAGTTCACTGTCGTTGATCTGTTGTATGGTTGATATAGTCTGCTGTTTTTGATAGCATAGTTACTGGAATCCATAATTTTGTAGTAGGAAAAGGGCCTATTCTAAGATCACGTTGAGTCAAAAAATACATAACCACCCATGAAGCACAGTTTCTGAAGAAGTAAGCATTTTAACCTATCAACTTGTCACTGATCATTACATTAGACTGCAAAGAGTTATAGGAAATCACTTTATACTTCAAATACATAAATTATATAAATAACTCAAAAATATCGTTATTACCTAATATCATTATATTCACGGGTGAAATTGTCAATTATATTTTAAGTAATATCATTGCTCCTCAGCCTTTTGACATTGTGGTGTACCTGAATGAATGAACATACATTATATCAGTAAGGTTGTACGGTGAGAAGTAACTTTATCACCATACGAACAACTCCGATCGTTCACATTTACAACGATAAATTACAATCATTGATTATCTTACCATCAGGAAAAAGTTTATTCTTTACTTTTGAATATATAGTTTCAATTAAAAATATTGACAAATTACACAGAATGATAAGGCAAATACTGCATTCAACTCACATCTAAAATAGTCAAATTTAACTTCAGTGTCGCTGTGTGATTTGAAATTAAGTTTGGGTAAATTTGAGACTTGAAAACGGAAAATCGGAAAAAAATATTTTTCAAACGTAAAGATCGATCCTATTGTATAGCACTTAAATGCGTTAGAGGTTTCCTAGAAATGTTTGTTCTATCAAATGTTGCTTGGTTGATAAATATGCACCGATCTTGCTCATCATGCTTGCACCACTGAATGAATCCAATGATGTACATTTATGTCTTTAAATATTTCAAGAAAAACATTCATGTAGTTCGTAATTTCTCAGTTCACTGAAATTCTCTTATGTGTTCACCGTAACATTCAATGTATAATTTATAAGGCAGCACCTGTTGTGTTTATTGATTGAATAAATTACTATTTAATAACCTTCTGGATGTGAATATTTAGGTGTTTGTAAAATACTGACAGATACGTGTACGCAATAAAAGCTCCTAATCTTCAGTTCAACATCATATCACAGTTCTTTAGAATTTCACATGAATTCCTAATATATGCTTTTTTAATATCATTTTAATAGTACATGACTAGACACGGAAACGAAATTCCATTTTAAATTTCAATCATCCGTCATTAGAAAATTAATCTCATGAACCGATTACTCCACGCTTATTTTGGCGATGAAAATGGTGACGCTTCTTTGCGGTTTTTTTTCATGTTCCATTACATTTATTCAGGGAGATATATAAAATCATTCGCCTCATGTATCATCAAAATATCGTAGAATCCCTTATGAAGGCTTTAATTTTGAGAAAATCCCTCCATGTTCATATATTTGTGTTATGATCTGACTCACTATTTCTGTTGATTTTTTGGTACTCCAGTTGATACTATTCGAGATTTTCTCATTTGTATCTTGTTATCTTTTCTATATGTTGTACCTTAATTGAAGTTGCCATGTTTACTTCTGAAGTATACATGTGTTTTTTTAAAATTGATACAACCATTTTTGGATTTGATACTTTGGCAGCAGCTCGTTGCAACTTACTTAAAGCCCTTATTCCCTCAGTATCGGAGATTATTATTGTGATTGGATACTCAAAATTGCATTATTAATTTGGTAATAGTCTGAATTTCTCTTTTTGATTGAAAATAGATCCGATAATTTACAGAATTATTTGATTTGGACCTGGACTGTGCGAGACGCGTCTGAACCTACACCGTTTGATTTCAGAGCTAACTGCGGGTGTTATCAATATTTTGAAAGTTAAAAAAATATTTTGAGGAGGATCCTATGGACATTTTATCGTCCACTACTTCAAAACAATATTAAGAGATGATTCCCCTGGATATCGTCTCGTCAAAAAAAATTGAAGAAACGAAATCGGTGAATTCTCATATATCATCATTATTGTATCAATAATTTGGAATTTCTTCTTCGCTGAATTTCATGTACTATAATGAATTCTCATAAGAAGAAGAAGAGGGAGCTGAATAAGAATCTTAGTGGAAGCCATGAAGAACGGCTGAATGAAGATTCTTATGTTTCCAAGCAAGTATTTCAGAAAGTTTCTGTTTAGAGGGTTAACATTCTGAAAATGATGGTAATATGTTTAGTACATATTATCGTAAGCAGTCGTTAGAGGGCAAAAGGGATCCTAGAATAAACAAAAATTTAGAAGTACCTGAGGAAGATCTGATATCTAAGACACCGGCGGAAGGCTAATAATTGCCTAAAGTTGAATTTGGAATTTGATGGTCAACATCGCAATTATTTTAAATTCATTTGTCTTTTTCAAACGTTTGTAGAACCTGGAGTTGATGATGACTGCCTTCGTCTATTGTTTCTAATCCATTACTGAAATGCTAAGTCAAAGGCTGCCATTGAAGGGTGTCACATGATGAAAGTTATGTCAGGCTGCAAAAGGGCTAGAAATATTTTAAAGCAGGATGTCAATATGAAAGTGATTATAACATATTGACAGATATGTGAAAGTAATAAATGCTACTAATCTTAAGTTCAACATCATACCACCGTTCTAAAGAAATTCACATGACTTCCCAGTATATGGCATGTAATGCAGTTCGTTATAATTTCAATAGTACATGAATAAAAAGTGAAACGAAATTCCATTTTAAATTTCAATCATCAGTTGATACAACATTAATTTTATGACCTGACTATTCCACGCTCATTTTGGCGATCGAAACGGGAATTTTTCATTGACGTTTTTGCTGATGCTCCATGGAAACATCTTATCAGGCAGAATAATGTGAATTCATTTGTCTCATGTAACATCAAAATATTGTAAAATCTATTTTCAAGGCTTCGATTTTGGGAAAATACTTCCATAAATATACATTTGTGTTATGATCTTACTATCAATTTTTGTTGATATTTTCCTACTCCATTTGATACTATTCGGGATTTCATAATTTATACCATGTTACTACTTCGATATCTTGTACTTAAATTAAAGTTATTATGTTAAATTCCTAATTATATATGTGTGTTTTAAAATTGATAGTTATTAAGGCTAGGCAGCTCATTGCAACTAAATGTAGGCACTCAATCTTCCAGTATCTGAACTTATTGTTGTGATCGGAAATTCGAAGGTGCTACATTGTTTCGATAATTGCCTGTATTTCTCTTTTTGGTTGAAAATGGATCCATTCATTCCTGGAATCGTCATTTTTCGACATAAACTGTGCGAGATGGGCGTGAACCTACACCATTTGGATTCAGAGCTCACTGAGAGAGTGTGTCAAGTGAATAGATAAGATGGTGAATGGTCTACATGATAATAAAATTGAACATGTTCGTGCAGTAACAAGAAGAATGTTTATAAAATAATATTTAAAAATTGTCTATCTTTAGGTTTACTGTCAAACGTTGACCCACTTTTCATACATTGAGTATCTGATTAGGCATGTCGTCGGCGGTCGCGACAAAGTTTGATCTCAGCGTATTTTCAACTACCAAGGGTTCGATATCAACCTCAGTAATACAGACTAGACAGCGAGAGAGATAACGCCCTACTCTGCTGAACTCATAATAACTGAGATTCATGACATAAATATTACACATAGACACTAACATTTATCAGTTCATGGGTAAGTTTGGATAAGTGTGAAAGGAGGAATAATCATGTTTAAAGTAAACTGCTATGGATCATGTGTTCCATTGGTCGTATAAAATCAGAATAATAAAAGGGATAATAATAATATTATCAGAAAGATCATGAGTCATTTGTTATCATTTTCGTAGGTTGAGATTGTCTAATACACGCTGATAGCATAACAGTATCTTATGGTTGTTTGATTTCCATTCTTTACTGGATCAGTGATTGATTTAAATTGGAGAATAACGTATGATAACTGTCATCTCTGAAATTAATAATATTACTCAGCAGTAAGAAATGTTTCGCTCAGTAATTTTAGTTACATTTTGTGACATGTTATATCAGCATTCACTTGGGAATTGACAATACTTATGTAGGTAAAAGGTAGTAGAAGTGAGTGAGAGTGAAAAAAGATGATGTCAATGTTTTCATATATATTTATACATATATATAACAGTATCTCGCATAACCATTTTTTGTGACTTGGAACACAAAATAATTAACATCATATTTGGTGATTGTAATAAACTTAAAATGCAATTTTCATATTCAGTTTCGTTATCAATCAAACAATCCAATATCCTTCGTAGCTGCATTCAGTCAATAATAATTGATGATATAACCAAAAAACATGGAGCGAAATGTCTTTTTACAATGAGAAAAAAATATTAGGTAACTTGAAATGAGAATGTCATTTTGACGAAAGCTAATAAAAATGATCTTATTCAAATAATAAACATGAATAAAACGACACAATCATTCCAGTAATAAAATTATGTTTCTTTTCATGATTTAAACACGACTATATACGATATACAATATGTTGGGGCCAGGTAACAGGAATTAGTTTGAAATCCGACTTATATTAAGCGGCCGAACAATCACAATTGCAGAGCACACAAGAACAACAAAGTCGTCTGCAATTAATGAATGAAGGAAAAACATTTTAGGTAATCAAAATATTATCTAAAATTCAAAATTGATGGAAAAGGTTATCTGATTGTTTGAATATTTACAAATCGGAAATCATGGTTCAATGATGTTTGTAATATCATATCCTGTAATCATAAATAGATGACGGATTTAAACGACAATATTGTCAATAACATTTAACAACTTCACGTAGGAGTTTAAGTATGATATGTTCTGTCTGACTTGGGATATTGAAAATATCTTACTTTTGTAAATCATATCAGGAACAAAATTGAACATCGACCTGAAAGGCGGGCAACGTCAACCAACAAATGCTGTTATCAATAGAAATAGAACAGCGTAATAACATTATATCAATACATTTACTACTGCATTTTAGCAAAGGTTTATTCAATCATATAAGTCAGTAGAGTCAATGTATACAATCACGCGTAGTAAATTCACGGGATCGCTCTTTATTCATTAGGAGTTAATAACCATAATTATAAAATATTATGATGGATTTGTGGTAACATGATAATGTTGTAAAAGTTTGTAAGTTTTATTTTCCTGCACCCAAGTGTTTAGTAGGAAACGTTTGAAGAAAACAAGTGTTCGAAAAATATTCAACCAATGGAGCAACTTAATATACCAACTTTAATAATGCAGATAATTTATATGGAGAGAGAGATAACACAATATTCTGGTAAACTGATGATAATTAGGATGAGGAAAAACGCACGCGACTAGACATTGTTTTACCATGTAAATTATACTCTATCTGATTAATAAAATCACCTGTAAGCATGGATAAATTCACAGGTAGGAGTAATCGTGTTTGAAAAAATAGTGTGAATCATGATTCCCATTTTGTTTGAAATCAGGTGTCGGGTTAACTAAAGAACGTCGGAAACCGTGTTCATCGATTTTGAAACGTATGATTGTGACGAAGCGAATCGGTGATTTCTTGATAGTCTCCTAGATATTTGTTTGAAAACTAACAAGTATGAATTCTTAGGATCATGGAAACTTTGACAATTCTTCAATTTCAACCAGGCGTATGGGTATAAAAACTGTTATTTATAATCGTGGATCCATCCAAGCTAACTTGAATGCCATATTATGACTTCAGTTGGTGAATAGCACTTCAACGTTCAATCAAACTTGGTTAGTGGAAATAATTGTTTTGTATTATTATGCTCTGGTGATTTAAAAGCAGGTCAGTGGCTTCTGAGGTGAAAAATGACAATAAGACTAACCCAGTGATATACAATCGAAAACTGACAAATGTAGTTAGAATGTAATCAATTATTCTTGTTGTCATTGTTGAATAACAGCTACAAATTTTCAGACCAATATGCCTTTTTTAGAATTCACTTGCAATTCACTGTTTTCTTACAGTGAGTCAGAGTACTGTTCAACCTGTTGACAACAGTCAATGTTATTATAAATTAGAAAAAAATCGTAGAAAATAGAATGTTAGCAGTGTGAGTAGTGCACTACTCTTTTCAGAATGGCTGTGATCAAAAATAATATTATGGTTGAGATATTGCGGTTTTTTGTTTATGACAAAATTGTGGCGACCAAATAGTCGTCCTTGACTCTGCGCTGCCAATATTGGTATGGCTACTTGGGATTTCGCTCACCTCGTTCGTTTTCAACATCAGTATATGTAAATTGTCGATTGACTTTGGTTTGTTAATTCTTGCTCACGTCATCGAATACTATCAAGGAAGCTATCGTTCATAATTAAGTGCATCTGACAATATATTTTGCTATCGTTTTTACCATATACCTCATAAATTACAGATAAAACGTTCGTATGCCAAATATGAATATTTCACCTTCAGTAATATTTAAAGTCAATAAACGTTTACGAAATGAGAAGTAGAATCTTTATTTTGGGCTTCTGTCATCCTTACTTAACAATCCGTTAGAAATTCACTATAGGTCATTTCAATGAATAACATTCAAGATTTTATACTGGATCTAAATTAATGTTTTATAAAGTTTTGCAAACTAATTATCATGTGAACAAAAACACAACAACTGACAATTATTTATAAACACATCATAGGTTAATTTTATTGGTTTCTGCAGGGAAAAATGAAAGAATTATTCTCATTTAATGACTTTCACTAATTGTCTGTTAAAAACTCGTACATTTACGTTTGGTGAATTTTCTAATTGGTTAGAGCAACCCGTGAATGTAGTTAGATACATAAATATTGACAGAAGAGGAAAATTGTAATTATCTGCTACCACTACATCTCATAACACAAGTTTCAGAATTTATTTAAATTATGGAAGAAGACAGAGATAAGTCTTCAGTTTTCGAAGAAATATTTCATAAATAAATATATTTTTGAAAATGTCTGAAAGTAGAACGAGCAAGATTATATCACTTCTCAATTTGTATATGGGCATAAACGACGAAACGTTTTTGTATTTATTTGGAACCTTATAATCGTGAACATAAAAGAAGAATATTTGTGTGAATAAAAGAAGCTTCAACCTAATACGCAGAAATGTGCAGAGGCTAGCAGTGGAATTGTGGATGTAGATGTTGTTCTGTTGGTAACTAATCAGTTGAACGTGCCTTTGTTGTTACCATTGTTTAACGGTGTGCGCAATTTCTCCTCTAATGTATGCTTTATTAGCCGAAATTAATTTTTATATTTTCTGGAAATTTTTATCTCGAAAGATCCGAAGAAACGTGATAATGAAGTGACAGTTTTTTTTCAATTATCCAATATGTCTTTTGTGAAGTAGAACTTTACTTACTAAACTATATGTGTGGTCACTCAACCAGGTTATGCTTTGAACTTCTAAGTAAAAGCTGTTTACTGGATTAGGAGTGAGCTTTATTGAAGTATCAAGCTTGTGATGAATCAGCCTGATATTACTGGTATGTTTTCATTCCGTGTTTGTATATGACGGTCGATTGTAGTAACCTTCATTTATTTATCTGAGAAGTTTACTGTAAAGAAAAGAATTTTAATGAATTCAGATTTTTGACATGAATAGTTATCACATTTGTGGGAGCTGTTCTTTACACTGAAGGAGAATATAATGGTTTTAGGTTCAGCGTTGGGACATTTGCCTGAAGGTTTTATCATGAACCGACACTAACTATAATCCATTTACTTTTGATGTATATGAGCTTGCGGTACCTTGGCTTCATTCATTAATCAGAGCAAGTGCGTTGAAAAAACTATCACCAAGCCCTAAACATTACTGCTACTATAAGCGTCAATTTGTTAAGCCTTCATCTATTGAGTTCCGTTAGTTTACTGCGTATCCGGTAATATTCAGCCGCTCAGCGACTAATAGTCATAACACTTTATGAGATCATCACTTATGCGAACTGAAAATGTTGTTTGGTATACTTTTATCATTCTCGTATCACAAATAAATTATTTCAAATTTGAATTCAAATTGACTATCGATTCGATACACTACAATTTATTTTGGACTCCGGCAGTTGAGGCGGTAAATAAGATGAGATTACCAAACTCTGTTGGATATGACATATGTAAAATACAATGTAAAAAAATACTTTGACACTGTCACGATTCCCAAGTTATTCCCCAAAACCAGAACGTTGAATCCAATCGGAAAATCACTGATTTAAAACTTGAGCAGAGAATATGTTACTGGAGAAATCCACAGATTCTTGATTTCAATCAACAGTATCAGTTGATAATGTGGTATGAAAAATGACATAATCAGGTACATAATGCTTGATTGTTTTTTCGAACAGCTCTGCGTGTGCCCAAATAGAATATGTTTTGTGTAATTGATTTGATAACAACAAGCTTTGTTTTCTTTGCCGTTTGATATATTCGGTAGTTTGTTGATTCACCAGCGTCACTTGAATTGATACGTAATTACCCATTTTAAAACCTGTGAAACGGCTTTTCGTCTGTTAAAGTGTTCTCAAATATCGATCAACATTATGCGTTACACTAATAATCAAAGTTGTTGTGAATTACAGCATGTTTGACGTGCAAATAATTGAAGCCCTGTAATTGGCAACATGACGAGAATAATTGTTTGTACTGAAGTAGTACTCCTGATCCAGAGAGATATCTATTGATTAGCTGATTGATGCTCAGGTTGTCTTCTCCTAAATATATTTGGATAAAACTTGAACTAACGAAGTTCAAACTGTTGACAGATGATGGAAATAATGATAAAAGAAACAACAACTAATATTGACCTAAACCATATCAAGCAAAGTGATTTATTCTCAGAATAAAGAACTACAACGTGAATGATGCGAAGCGGTAATTTTGTGAAAAATCTATAAAAATGGAACAAGCTAAGATTTGCTGAGAACAGTATCTGTCATTGTTTCTGCTACTAATGTAAAATATAATTTGTCAGCGACCGGCTACTCGATAATGAGGATTGTGATTAACCGTGAACAAACATCGTCAACTTGAAGATATTTCAACTGCACGTGGTAACGCGGAATTCACACTATCGACACAACTGAAATATACTGGATGAGCCAGCGCTACAATATTATTCACAACTCTTCAATTATCTTTGTATTCTTATCTCAAACGGAATGGAATAATTGTTCAATATTTACAAGTTGTTTGCTTTCATTACGTATGTTGTGACAAATGAATATCAATCATCCGATCTACGAGGTAGGCTTCTTTGAATTTCGAATATTCACAACCGTGAAATTTCATTGAGTCTCTTAGTTTCTGATGACCTTTAAATTTATCTATTTCTTAAAAGCGAATATATCAGTTTTCAGTTACATTGTGATGCAGCTGTAATAGAAATACAATACCGAATGAAACTGTTACTATTCTTCGTTACTAATAACTGTGAAATGCGGAATCAATTTCATATTCTTTTTACTAAATGATTGAGGATTTCTTTTTGCACAACATACGATTATCTGACATTCACATGAAAATGAATTTTTTAAACACGTGACAAAATAAACACGTTACTGTAAATACATATAAACATCATTCGTTTACATCGATTTGTGACCCAATAACTCTCATTTAGACTTGAAGTCTGATATCTTATTGTCTATTCGAAATAAATCACTTTATTTGTCAAACTCATCTTTGGAATAAATTTATTCAGATACATGCAAACTATTTCAGTGTTATTGACAATCATTCCATTTGAATGATTTCGCACTGAATAAAAGCTATGTTTTACATCAGATTGAGCAGATCAAGACTCTGAAATTTAAAAAACTGTAAAGTGTAGGTTTATCACATTCTTTGAAAAATCTGTTCACTATTCGGTTTAACGAAGGCGCAGTTCGGAATATTTTTGTGGACACTTCTTGAAGCATGATGGATAAATTTCAAAATGAATGAATAGGAATTATTAAATAAAAAGACTGTGCATTCGGAGATTGTCAGAACAATGAGGAAAAAATTAATGAAATCGTTGAACATCCTTCAAGAACTGGAACCTAGTAATTCCCTGTAAATACTGCTAAACAACAATCAAAATAATTTTCAAACATTTCATTTTTTGAGCTGCGAAAATTTGATGAAGATACTTTGATGGCAATAGCGAAAATAACATCTAGAATGAGATATATATAAAGTGTTTGGATTTCCGAACCGGGAAAACATTCTTCAGAAACTCAAAAGTAGCAATGATTCGGAATCTCTAGTCAACCAAATTCACTTTTCTCTAAGTTTCGTTACTAGTTCAAGGTGTTTATTCGATACAGGCAATGAAAGAAATCAGCTGCCAATTCCTCGATTATTAATAATGTCAACTTCACAAATGCACCATTGCAATATGTGTGGTGTAATATATTTGGTTGTTTTTGACATCATTCATAACTCAGGTTATGCCTTTTTTATTAGCTTACAAATTTTTACGTCCTGAAATCATCTTGGATCCGTACGCGTCAATAGGGGATGAAAACAATATTACCAAAGTATGAAAAAATGCAGTATTGTTTTCAGATGTCAGCACACTTTTACATTGCTGTGCAAAGACAACATCGGATATTTTAATAAATGAGGTAAAACTTTCATTATGCCTGTATAAAACGGACAGATAGACATTATTGTTACACTATAAAATTTATGTTTCATAACGTTCGTCCAAGGAATATAACATACATTTTGCCCACTGGAATCACTTTGTCGAAGTCATCAACCATGAGAACACACACATATTTAGATGAACCCACGAATATCGCTGTGAGCTGAAGAGACTTCAGATCCGAAAAAAGCCTTTTTGACTCGTTATAATCTGAAAAGGCCTAAATTTAACTTGTCAATTCACATAATTTTACGGTACAATGAAATTATCCATATGAACATAAGTTTGATCTATAAAATAAAATTCATCAGTCACTCAAATCGGGCAATGACAACTTCAGTACATTCGAAATACTAAAGGTTTAGTGCCAAAAAAATTATGTTCTTTATAATGCAAAACTTGCACGACAGAGAATAGTTGGTCAACATGCTGCGGTCGAATGGCACACGTCCATGTTATTATTCTTTGACTTTTCTAACCTGTCCACGCAGAACCTCACAAACGCCTTTTCGGAAACTAATAAATAAGTAGTCTGGCATTATCGATTCCGTTATTCATCGGTCAAGTGCCATGAACAAAGTGTCGTCAAGCTTTTTTTTAAGCTGTTACATCATAGAATGACAGAGCTGCGTGAAAAAGTATAAGCCTGACTTTGATTCTTTCAAACAGCTACATGAATTTCTGCTTCTGAGCATCTTTAATTCGAAACGATCATATTCATGTTTCATATTTGATTTACATATACATTTTGCAGAAGACGAACTTTAGTTCCTATGTAGTTAGGATTCCGAGACCACTGTCGCACACACCCAAAATGACGATGTTTCAACACTTTGTCTAATAGTTGTCTACTCGCACTTATGATCAGTTTCTGAACGACAGCAGTGCTCACGTGGTTGTCCAACTGACACTCAGTTCGTACATTCAAAATCAAAACAGAACAAAAAACATTCAATCTGATGAATTCAACGTATTCGGACGGCTTATCATTTGTCAACCAAAAATAAGTGAAATGGTTTAACTTAACAACTAACAATTCATCAAGGTTGCAGTAATATGTATATATAAATGATTTGTTCAGTTCTTGAATTGAACACTTTATATATGAGTCCCTCATTAAAAATTATAAACATCAGACCACGTGATTATGATCTATGGAACTCTTACAACTGACATGAAGAAGTTATATGGAGACAAAATTATCACTGAAAATAATAATTCATCAAGGCTTCAGTAATACTCCTTGACAAAATTATTTATTGGTATTTTCAGTCAATGAGATTCATCATGCAAATCAATGATTAATTTTATTTTCCACAAGCAAGATCAGATCGCTGAAAACAATCTGCCATAATGTTTCTGCAAATAATATTATTATCATTTCATTTCAATTATCCCAAATAATGAAATTCTAAATATTTCATAGGTACATTGACTTCTGACTAGCAGTAAATCGTTAGACTATCAGAAAGTCGCCTATCGTCACTTCCAAGCTACTGCAGTTCTCAACCACAGATAATGGAGAGTTGAACATGCTGTTGGCGACAATAACTGCGAAAGCCCTCATTAGAGGAGAAACAGCTACTTAAAACCACTTCTCCACTCAAGATACATTGAAACAGAACTTACCAGGTTCTAGAGGAGGAGGAAATAAGGAACAAGCTTTGGAAGTGGTGGAAGTGCAATGCGAAAAGTTTAAAACTGCGTCAAGTGACACACCCCAACTGACAAATAAAGAGGACCGAAAAACGCAAACTGACAGGAAATATAGAAAGGCATGATAAAAATTTGGAACCTTTGACATAACTGTAAAGCAATGCTCAGAGCAGGGTTGATTGGATGAAAAGGAATGAGTACCTAAAGTAAGTGAGTTAGATCCTCAAACCTCATTCAAAAATGGCATTCATAATATTTTTTTTATGTTTTCGAATAAAAGTCACTCAGCTTACTTCGAGAAGACAATTAGCACTGGGAACATGCAGGACTGTCACTTTTTCACGGATAATTATATAACGCCGTTACATGGCTCTCACATGCGTGTTTCCAACATTGTATCATTGAGCCGTATTTGTTTGATTAGCAACCTCGAATTGTCCAGCTGCTTATGTAATACACTTACACGCCATTTCAAACCTTCCCGCTCGTCTATTCTCTCACTGTTCGTTTTATCGAATAATGTGAGTTTGTCATACTTTCAAGCATAATAATTTAAAATCGTATACTAAATCCATTTGAGGTTTCATCCTTTTCTTCTCCTTATGTGTAATCGAAATTTTACTTCGTATTCTCAATATGATATTTACAGATGTGCTTTGAAATCTCATCGTATCACTGTGTGTAACGTTCTAAACTTTGTTAAGCCCAATAATTTACTTCACACGTGATGAGTTTATGATGATTTTTGTGAGTGAATGTGAAGAAAACTACAGCAAACCACTTGCAGCAACTCATTCACATATAACAAGCACAATAGTAAAAGTGCCTTATATTGTTTAGTAAATTACTGTTTCCATCTGTAAATATACCTCATCAAGTGAAGAAGGCTGCTTACAGACCATCTGCATAAATCATCAACATTACGCCAGATTTTTTTCTCGAAGAAATGTTTCTTAAGTGGATATCTTTCAACTAATTCAGAACTAATATGTCAGTGTGGAACGACGTCTCTTTGGAAAACTGAAACCTTGAAAAATCTTTTGATAATAATACGAATTATCGCGAACGAAATAATCTTTTTACGTTTACTCTAATGTTGTCCTGCAAGACAAAATCTCCCGAATTTTATTGACTTACGATTATTAGCATGCGACCTTTAATTATGTGCAATAAACATATTTATCTAATCTGTTTACGAATCATCTAGCGAATTATCCCCAGAAAACTACAAGTCAACTGAACTGATGTACTATTTCTGTTTTGAAATAACCTGAATGTATTTTACATTCTTGCTCTGAAAAAATAAGCAGAAATGAACAAACTGCACTGATTAAGACGAACATTTTTACCATCACATATCGGATTGAAAGCTCAAAATCTATAACAATTCTTCCAAATTAATCAACGTTACATTTTCGGTTTTTTACGCCTTGTTCTTTTGTGAAGTGATGAAAATCCTGGTCTCCTGGTTACATTGATTATTTCCGAAGCATTGTAAAATGGGGGAAGATAGATTTCATCCGGACAGGAACCATATGAACTGCAGTTAATATATGCAAATGATCTGTTCATGCAAAACCGTATTTCATCCAAATCGAATTTATGTCTAAAAGTACCCTGATAAATTTTGTAAAATCATTGAGATAAACATTATTGAACAAACTTTAACAAAACACAATAAATTTCTCTCAGTAAATTGTTCTTGAAACTACAACAAAACGTTTTACTTGGTAGAAAGGTTTTTCTCGAAAATCATTCATAAAATCTATGATGTATGTAATCAGGAGCTACTATTATAATAAGAATTATGATAATTTATTTAGTCACAAATAACTACGTCACAAGAGCCACGTCAGTTCACAGGCTGGATCAAATTGTCACAAATTCTTTCACGTCGACTGTAAAATTTGTAGCAGTAAAAATGAGTTAAATATGATGTCGCAGTTGGGCGAACAATGCAAAATGTAAAAACGATGATTGAAAGTAAATAAATGTGATAGAAAAAGCTTACTCTCTTCGCCCTGCAAATTAACCAAGCTGGAAATCTGTATTCTTTCCGCATAACCTCTTGAAAGTATGTTTTCTAAATAAAACAATAAAATACAGTTTTATTGTCAGTTAGAAAAGTGACCTAATTTGACATGAACCGAGAAAACAATTATTGATTTACCATTTATTATTCACGGATGATAATATTATTGAACTGATTCAATAAATTCCCAGGAAATAGTGACAATATGTGACGAAAAGACGATGACTTCATGGTACAATACAAACCAGAATATCTAACTAGCAAAATTCATGTTGTACCTAATAATTCAGCACGAAACTTCAGTAAACACTCGATTGATATAAGGTCATTTATTGATAATTTTCCATCACACTACTTTGCAAGAACCTGATTTCAAAAGAATCTCATCTGTAACCACTACCTACGGATAAGTTGCGTGATTACACTTGTTTTTAAATACACTTACATTATATCCTGTATTATTGCTGGGAACAATGTTATAACGTCCAAGAGTGCTGAAATAAATAGCATAAAAGAAAACATTCGATCGCTTTTCACACATCCCATCCGGTTTTTCATTTATTACAAATATTCTGACTAATGATGATGAACATCCTTTTACGTTTTATAATGTATGTGATAACTTGAGTTGACCAAGCTCTTGCTGCTTCTTGTCATCTAATTCATAATTTTTCTTAATTACGTGGTAGCCATTTATTGACGTTCAGATCATTCTACTGATCATTATACGGAAATGAAAATGACTTCATAATGTAATGGTATCCCATACGACGTTCATTAATTAAAGTGCATCAGGTTTTATTGTTGGAATTGTATAATAGGTTTGTCGTTTACCATACACGATTGATAAAAAAGTAAAAAACGTTTGAATGCCTGGATAGCTTCAGCAGTGCAAGTGTGTAAGTGGTTCACATGACTAGTAATAGCTCTTCTTCACGAGTGATTATTTATCAAATAAATTGCGACTGAATAACTTCACGCTACTAACAGTCGTTCATCGGACCAATCGTTGATCGATTATTATTTATTATAATAGGAAATAGATCACATACTTTAAAAGATCTGTTCTGTTTAATAGCTCAAGAGCTTTTTTGAAGTAACCATATTCGCTACCGATTGCAGGATCTTCAACTGCGCATTGTCCGTGTTTGCTCCATGCGCGTGCCCTTGTGTAAAACGTAAAAGTTATTAATTCAGTTCTCTACATTGAATAACCTCAGCGTACATAGTTATCATCACACACGGTCATTAGAGATGCAAATAAAATTAAGTTGAACTGAAAGTTATTTAGCTAGTAGATGAAGGAAACCGAAATCACCTCTATTTCGGTGCGAACAAATTGTTAAATGGATGAGAAATACTATGAGTACTCGAAGCTTTTAAAAGTTGATATTTCAAATTATATTCACAAAATTGTGAGCAACTTTAAAGGAAAATAACAAGTCACTTGTGACCGAATGTCAAAAGAAAAGTAACTGATTTAGAACCAATTATTTCAAATGAAAGTCATTTGTGTTCGAGAATATTTAATTGTCCTTCCGATGTGAAAATTAGTTAACGAATGCAAATCATGTTCAGATTCTAGTAAGTGTAGCCATCTAACTACTAGTTCACGAACCTTATGTAAAATATTTAGCCTGTATTTAACATATGTGATCGGAAACCTGCTGCAATGCTACACATCCGAAACGTGTATAACAAGATGAATCTCAGCACGCTGGATTATCGCATCTTATGCCTTGACATGAGATCACGTTTGCTGCTCTCACTTATCTATTTTTCCCCGAAACCCTGAAGACCACAATGATGATCGTCAGTCGTTAATTATGTTTGATCATTGTTTGCTAGTCAGTCTGCTTGCACATGACAAGTCAAACGGATACTCATACTTTGTCGATTTTCTCTCAAACTATGCATGTTTTTTCCCAACTATTATTGTCGCCTAGAAATCGTAGTATGTACTTGAAACTTCACCTATATTTTTGAAAAATGTCATGAATGATTTTCCTATGAGAGTGAACATATATTTACACACACTCTAACCAAAATGTTTCTGCCATGGTACAATTTTTCAAACAGGGCCATTTGTAATCTAATTCTGGTCTCAATGACTAAAATTAAATGTAGTTTCTTGTTAGTTCGGTATATCTAAACAATTTTTCAATCAAAGTGAATTGTCAATCAAATGTTAGTATTCACACTTTTTCTGCGAAATAATTTGTTCAGAATTTGACTGAGAAACTTAGATTCTGTTTCACTTGTGTTCATTGTAGATATTCTAACTTGTCGAAACTGAAATACCATATTCCCCCACAAAATGTTGATACAGAAAATGTGGTATACATAACGAACGATTATTGAGTAATTATCAATTTTTTTTTTGAAAATGACCTAATTTAAATGGCGTTAAAATTATTCTGCTTTAATATACAATACACTGAAGGCTCTACATTACCAATATTTCTCTACAGCTTTATAACTTGCACTACTCACGAAATGTTATTTACAATTGAAGAATAATGTAGAAGCAGTGAACACTATTTTCATAAAAACATTAGTTTAGTAATTGATCTGTTAATAATTTACAATTCACCGAATTTTTCGGTTAGTGAAAAGAAAGTCAATCTCGTTTGATTGGAGATATGCCCAACTGTGACATCAATGGTATTCGAAGGAATAGCAAATAACAGTTCACTGTTACACTTCATGGACTGAAACAACATGAATATCTCGAAGAATATCGTTTTTACTTATGGTAATGCAACACACGATCCAGCGGCTGAATGAGCCAACCATATTTTAGTTCTCAGCTTCTCAGAAATGTAGTGCAGTTTATTGATCACTGTAAAATGAACTCCGATTGTTCATATTTACAACGATAAATTACAATTAGTGATTATTTTATTGTCAAGCAATAGTTATCTTTTTATTTGGGCGTTTTATTTGATTCTAGTTTCAATCATAAACTCTGATAAATGACACAATAATGGGAAAATACTGCATTCAACTCACATCTAGAAGACTCAAATTGAAATTGTCAATCTTTTTGCATTTCGGAAATTTGCACGGATATATTTCTGGCCTGCAAGCAAAAAATCAAAGTATCACAATTATTTTCCAAACATAAAGAACGATATTCCAAGTTACCTAAGAATCACTACTGTGTTTGCTAAAACATTCAATATCTATTTTATTATACAGCATAAGTTAAATTTATTGATTGAATAAATGACGATTGATTCATCCTATACATGTAAATATTAAAGTATTTAGAACATTTCAGTAGATGCGTGTAGGTCGGAAATGCTTCTCATCTTCAGTTAAACATCATACTACGGTTTCATGAAACTTCACATGACTTCATAAAGTTCACTGGCGTTCCAAGTTTAGTATAACCACCAAAATAACATTTCCACTTTCATTCATAATTAAAGTTCATAAACGATTCATCTAGTGACGTGACTACACTTAACTCATTTTCGCGATCTATGTGGAAACCTTACATTGGAATTCTGATTCACATTCAATAAAACATTTCAACAGGCAGAATAAGGTACATACATTCGCCTCATGTAACATCGAAATATAATCTTACCAAAGTCCATGAATTGTGAAGCTGGTCACTCCAAAAGGTATTGCTAACTACATATGAGATAAAAAAATGAAATCAACATATGATATTCAATCTTAGTAGGTATTGTACATTTTGAAATGTCTTTACGCAATGCACATATATAAACTGAATTCGCTTCCGATATTTTTGTTTTCGTTACGCCGCACATGAGATAACAATAAAGGATTATAAATTCTGGTGACGGTAATATCGACATGATGCTATCTCAAAATTCGATTTCATTGCCAAACAAATAAACTAATATCTTCCTAGCTGGATTATCTCGATAAAAACTGATGAAACAACCGAAAACAATGTTACGAAATTTCTTTCTACAAAGATTAGAACAGTACTAGGTTGCTTGATATGAGGATGTCAACGCGACGAAAACATATTGAAGATAGTATAATGCAAATAATGAACGTGAATAAGACGATGCAGTCATTTTAGTAATAACATTATGTTTGTTTTCATGAAATAAACATTAACAAATGTGAATGACAAAATGTTGGAGGCCAGGTTAAAGAGAACATGTAAGAATCCCACTTATCATATTGCGTTCCGAAAATCACAAGATCAAGAATAATCAAACAAACAAGTCTACAATTATAAAATGAACAGAGAATATGTGAGGTATACGAAATATATTCTAAAATTCAAAAATGGTGAATAAGTTAAGTGATTGTTTTGATGTTTACATGTCTGAAATCATAGTCTTATTATGCTAGTGAATAATATGAATATGTAATCATAAAAAAATGTGTTGGTTTCGAAGGACATTTTTCTAAATAACATCATTCAATTCGATAGAATGTAACTTAATAATGAAAAAACAAATTCCTGCGAGAATTTTGTGCATTAAATGTTCTAGTTGACGTATGATATCCGAAATATGCACGACGTGTATTTATCATATCGGGAATATAATGCATATCCACTTACAATGCGCGCATTTTCAACCAACGAATGCTTTAGGTAATGATGATTCAGCAGCGCATTACCATTATATATACATATATATATATACATATATATATATATATACATAACAGCGGATTATATCAAAAGTTTCTCTAATCACGTAAGTAGGTGAGGTCAGTGTACACGAACGATTGCTCCATTTTTGTTATGAGTGAATAACTAATGTTATGCGATATGATATATCATATGATCACGTTTTCAAGTTTGCACGTTTCTTCTTACATTGTTCAGTACGAAATGATTGAACATAAGAGCGAATTGAAAATCATTCAGCAGATAAATGAACTTATGTACAAAATAAAGAATTAGTTTTTAAACAAAATATTTATTTGTGGAGAATAGAAGGAAAGTTGTGAGTGCATAAGCGAGATATAGTTTCTGTAAAACGTTTCAGTGAATCTGAAGATGTGCTTTATCAGGCAGCGGAATGCGTTTCGTTTATTAAAGAGATAATAGATATATGTAAAACGGAAGTATTTTGAACCAACGATCTCCGAATCTCTCAAAATCAGATAAATGAACCTAGGGAATCTGCATTATGTTCACCATCAAGCTCACTAATTCTTTAATGATTTTTATTTGATATTCCTATAATTCCCCCACTTTATTCATCTGGATAAACGTGATTCATTACCAAAGTGTGATGAATAAGTCAGTCGAGAGTTGAAGATATTTGTTTTTGTTTCTCAACAGGCAGAAACTCACAGGTATTTTAAGAAATAGTTAAATAATTCAATAGTGCCGATCCCCGTATTTCATCACTGGAACTTCACAACGTTTTTTTTATTCAAGATTCTATCCATGATAATATCTTCACGAATCTCCGTGAACGAAAAGTTGATTTCTTTCTGATCGAAAATGTTTATTATTTTTCGATTATTGAAAACTTATTTCCAATAAATTCATTAGATGATATGCTAGGTGAACATTTATTCCGTGAATAGATTTTGTCATACATAACCAGTCAAAATTATGTACAACAATTTTTATTTATTCATCATTAGTTTCAAACAAAAGAATCAATTTATAACGAACAGGAGTATGACTTTTAGGAAAAATTTAAAATGTAAAAATATACTGATATTGATTTGAATGTGTATCAGGACTAATAATGAAAACGATAAGTATCCGACGAAGATTTTTTTTCAGTATTGAAAATAATCATGAGTCTGTATTACGAGTTCTTACGGAAAACCATCTGTTAAAGAGATATAGCTTCTCAGTGAACGATTTGTTAACTGCTTCTGGCGAACGTCGTATTTAAGAAAATGTTTGTTTTTCCACACCAGTCAGTTAGAGTGAAAATTCATCAATAATAATATGATGAATGTAATCAAAATAGATCCGAATTATATCATCAGTCGCATAATATCACATCAAAACTTCATAGAGAGACTGCGATAAAATGGGACGCTGCTAAGCTGATGATAATTTGGAGGAAAATTCAATTATTACACTTGGGACCACACAGTGTTTTAACAATTACATCAGGTTGTATCTTATTTATCAGTTTACTTGTAAATATGGATGATGATAGAATAACTAATTAACGTTGGAATCAGGAAACCGCGTATATCGATTGCGAAACATATGATTCTGACGTGACACATCACTGATGTCATGGTACACTCCAATATGTTATATAAAAACCCACATGGACGAATTCTGAGGATCGTGGAAACATTGAAAATTGGTTAATTGCAACCACCTAAATGTGTATATAATCTGTCTGATATAACCTTGAACCCATGCAAGCAAACATGAAGCCCATATTACGGAATATGTCAGCGAACAACACTTCATCGGAAGTACTTTTTCTGTATATTTGACAGTTCATCAGTTTCAACCATCCGTATGGGTATATAAACTGCTATTTATAATCGTGAATCCATCCTAGCTAACTTGAATGCCATATAATGGCTTCAGTTGGTGAATAGCACTTCAAAGAAACTTGATTAGTTTATATAATTGTTTTGTATTATTATGCTCTAGAGATTCAAAAGAAGCTCAGTGGCTATTGTGTTGGTTATGAAAAATGTCATAAAAACTATTACAGTGATATACAATTGAAAAATGACGACTATAGTTAGAATATCATCAATTATACTTGGTGTCACTGTTGAATAACAACTACAAATTATCTAACCAGTATGCCTGTTTTAAAACATTACTTGCAATTCACTATTTTCTTACAGCGATTCAGAGTACTCTTCAACCGGTTTACAACACTCAATATAAGAATACATTAAAATAAATTGTAGAAAATAGAATGTTTGCAGTGTGAGAAGTGCGCTCTACTTTTCACAGGAGCTGTGATCGGAAATAATTATATGGTTGAGATATTACGTTTGTTTACTTATTACAAAATTGTAACGACCAAATAGCCGTCTTTGACTTCTAGCTATTCTTTTATATTATCTTCATATATCAAAGCTGATCCTGTACAAAGCAGTCACTCAGCACAAAGGATGCGAATTTCTGTTGTCTTTGCTTTGATGAACTCATATTTATTGCCATTTTTGATGGCTTGTTATAAATACGCTCCATCATGAGAAAACAAATATTCACTTCAAAACAAGCTTTTAGGTTTGTGATATCAATCAGTGATCACATGCAGTCTTTTGATCAATTCCATTCGCTTTCAACATCCTACAACTGTTTATTAAACCAAGCTTCATCTACTGGAAAAATGAGAAATCACGCAGCACCGCGTTGCTCATTTTGTTGAGGGTCACGTCGTACATTGCAACATCAGTCAACATGTATATTTGATTTATTCCGGGATGTATCTTCTTGCTACCCTCATTATACATCGTCAATTAGGCTTTTGTTAATAAATAAACTCAACCAGGTTACTGCATTTGATGCTCAATTTTCCTTCAACTCAGGCATTCATTTCGGAACACTGTCACAATTGACAAGCAAGTGAAGTCATTTACTCTTCGTTGTTGTGATGTATGATACGTTTTATATTCAGACAGCTACCAAAGTTGACGGATAAGTTCATTCATTTTTGCAGTTAAATAAAACAAGATCGCTAGTGTACAATCCCGAAAATCATTTAAATCTACGGATTTGTCAATTTTTACAACCCTCTGATTTACTTTTTGCTCAAGTGATCAACATCACTCACTATCATTTCATTTTGTATAAATTGGACTAGTTCAAATAGACGATTGAACGATGTCTCCGTTCATGGAGAGTAGTCATGTGAATTTCCGAAATATGCTTTGCGCACGTTGTGAAGCGGCATATACAAACTTTGCAAAGTAGATGATATTTCAACCACACTGTGTTCACGCATAGAGGAAGCTATTATCGCAACCGCGATAGACTGAATGGATAGGTGGTACAATAATATTCGCCATTCTTCAACTATCTTTACATTATTATCTCAAGCGGAATCGAATCTTAGGTACATATTTACAAGTCGTTTATTTCCATCACTAATATTGTGGAAAATGTATATCGGTCAAACAATTTGCAACTACAAAGATATCAAACTTCAGTTACCTTGTGATGCAGCTGTAATGGAACTAGAATACTGAAAGAAACTCATACCCTTATTTCTAAAAATAGATGGTGAAATGTGAAGATAAGTTCATAAAATTTTATATAAATAATGGATATCTGCGATATGATCTCCTTTTGCACAACATACGATAAACTGACCATAAAACTACAACATGCGAAAAATAAACAGATCGTTTGGAAACGATGAAAACATGATTCGTTTCCATCTGATTCATTGTTCAATAGCTCTCAATGCATTTTCCATTACTTCGTTTATCCGATGGATTTGAATGGGCATTGTAGATTCCTACTGTCTTTGATGATTGACGTTTAACAAAGTTACGCGAAAGGGTTATAAAAATTTGAAACTGAGATAATGTTTGATCAAAAAAAAGAGGAAATAGACAAGATTACTAGCAATCTTAGTTATTATGACCATAGTGTTCAGGAGAAACACTGCACATCGCGGTAAGTTCTTTCAACATTGAATCTCGTAGAAAGACCTTTCATATACAGATGATGTTCTTGATTACATAGACTCTATACACGGAAGAGCACAGTTTGTCAAATTAGCTTCTTTTCGATAGTTGTAGCGCTGAATCCATGTGTAATTTCGTAAGGGTTTCATCCCCTGCGCGTATTAAGAACAGCTGCATAGTGTAACCTTATCACAACATCTGGAAGTTTCGGTAACTTTTTGATTGAACGTAATCGCTAATTGGGATGTTTGTTGTTTCACGCACGCTCGCACAAATGGATAATGGATAAACGAATGAATCTGGGATAAATAAATGAGTTATCCGAACTGGCACAGATCGATTTGCATATGGATTCTGAATCCAGAAATTGTAAAAGTGGGGAACATACTTCAGAAACTGGAACCCAATATTTCGCTTTAACAACTACCCACCAACATTTGAAGTAATATATAAATATTTCAGTTTTTGCATTCGAAACGTCCATTGACAAACGTGATTGGTAGTGATGAAAACATATCAGGAATACGATGTACCTAAACCGTAACACTTCTGTAACTGGGAAGGTATTCTTAGAAAGTGGACTGCACCAACCTTTTAGAAAATAACGCAGATCAAACACTGTTGTTTAAGGCACAAATCATGTTATGGAACAAATAGACCATTCCTTTATTTCCCTAAACGCTTCAACTTGTTCATTTAAAAAAATGTTTTAAAACTTCTGCCGCTTAATCCACAAGTACTCAATATATTTTTTTGCGACGAGAATCGAAAACAATCATGTGGAGGAACGGCATCGAAAGGAATGGAATTGCGAAGAAAAATCAGCCAGAGAGGAGGTTGGAGAATTCTGGTCGTTGACCTGTGCTCTACTCATTAATTTGTCGTCAGGAAAGAAATAGATATGAATGTCGATAAGAATGTAACGTAAAAACTACAAAGCGGTAAACGTACGTCAGCAGTGACTCCTCCGCTGACGAGATTTTTCGGGTCACTTATGTACGCTGAACCCACTCAGAAATTGTCCTCATTCTGGATTTCAAGTGAATCTCTACCATTGTGTGAAATAAGCGGTTTTTGTGAAATTTGCGATCTTCAGTTCTCCAGGTGATTTTAGAATACACTTCCTGCGCCTTTTGATTTTAATATAAGGGCCTGCGTTGATGGAGAGATGTTAACATGTATTAGTTTCAGGCATATCAACTGACAATCATATCGAAAATCTTCCATTAGTCTGAAAAATTGTTTCGACTGATGCATATTTGTAATCACCGTCGTTACCTCAATAAAATATACGTATATGTGTTTTGTTGTACCATCGCATCATTTTATAACACACAGGTCTTAATATCGAACCCATTGGAACCCTGGAATAGCAATTATATTAGCTCATTCGCTATGTCTTTTTTCGAATTTCCTTAGCGGAATCCTGCTTCTCAGATTATAAGGCCTAAATGAATATCTTTTTACTGTACCGAAGAAGATGCAGTTAGAAATTGACAGAACGAAAGTTCACCTAGTCCAGACCTCATTTGTTTTCATGTAAAAACACTTCAACCTGACATAAAACTCAGCATAAATACCGATTTATCACACTTAAAAATATTTCCCCGAATTACACGTTCAAAATCCATTCCTATTTTAACAAAGTAATAACTGTTTGATGTATGGTACTGTGGAAATAATTGTCTTGATTTACATTTCAACTGTATTCCTCATCTTTCTGCTTCTTTGTATCTATGTTACGTTTGAAGTCTGACTGGATTAAGAAGGTTGGAAAATAGAATTTTTCCAGAAAGGTGCCATATGAACTGCAGTTATTATACGTCGATATTCCATGAATTGTTACCCTGATAACATTTTGCGAAATCGAGAAAAGACACCTTATTGATCTTGCATGTGAAACAACCACAATTAATATTGCCGGCTACTAATTTTTCCTCAGAAATTAAAAATTTCGTATTACTTGATAAAACGATTTTAAAAAAATCGCACATTTATTCAAGGAAGTATAATGAATGTCTCGTATTGCATAATCACACATATGGGTGATCGAAGCAAAATGTAATTGCGTTGATCAAAGCAAAATGTATGTTAGAGCATTACTAACTTTCTCGCGAACTTTCCAGCATATAAACCAACATCGACAACCGTATTCTATTTTCAGTACGTTTCGTAAATATGTTCGCTATGTGAATGAAGCAATAAAATACATGTCTATTGACAGTATGTATTCTTGTAGAAATAATACTTTCAACTGACATATAATGCATTATAGTGAAAGCAAATATAAGTTCAATTAATGTCAGAATGCACATAAACTGTTTTGACGTTGTTGATTGATTTGTTTCGAACTTAATAAGAAGTGATGTGAGTAAAGGATTATTGAGCTACCGGTTTATGTTCACGTAGGAAAATAGTAATTGAAATAGGTGAATCCTAAGTACGAAAACAGTGATTATGAGTTACAAAACGAAACAATAAGATATTGTGTTCCGTGAATAACTGAGTTTTTTCCAGCAGATGAAATAATATTTTTCATATAAAAATGATCAATTGTCACCTCACGTGAATCAAGATTGTTCGAAATAGTACGCTTATTCTTCACTTACATCTTAAATCGGACTATTCAATATCAACATTCATGCAATAAGTTAAAAAAATCAGTCTTCACATCATTGTTTTATTGATGATGTCGTTTTTGCATATAACTGCATCGAATGAACCTTGTTTCAAACACATCTCACCAGTAACCGCTACATGTGTATAAGTTAACTGTTCATACTTGCTGACAAATGAACCTAAATTATATATTGTTTCATTTCTGGGAACAATCCTGTACTGTTGCAATGTGCATTTATTCCTGCTTTTCTTCAGATTCATGGAATTGCTAAATGAGCTCAGTGATGAGTCTGAACTTCATTTACTGCTAGCGTTTTAGTGACAATCAGATATTTCGATGAATTGTCAAAATGTCAATAGGAATGCTTACGAAATCTTCAGTATCTTGTTCCAAATGTATTTATAAAATTAAAACTAATACATTGTTCAGTTTGAATAACAGATTTATCGTGAACTTTCTTGGATTGATAAGAAACTTTAATGAGGCAGCCACTTGAAAATAGTTTGATTGCCTTTATTGACTAATCATAAACGTCTGCCGTATAGAGTTGTCCACATTTGTCATAATCTTTCTTCGTGCAGAACGTTTACTTATCGCAAACATTACAATTGATCTACCTCACATGAATATCAGTCATATATATATATATATATAAATGAAGAAAGAATATTTAAATTAACTAAAATCTCATCCTAAATCCAAAATTCTTCAGAATGTTTCCCGAATAACTACATATAAACACATCTAATCATGTGTGTTTATAACCAGTAATTATGAATAACATCATTCAATAGGAAGCAATTAAACTAAATTATGTAATACATACTCAGGTTTGAGTAAGGTTGTTCATCGCCGAACAAAATAACTAATTAAAATATATTCAACAGGAAGAGTAATGTGATGTAAAAAATCAAGAATCGTGTGTCGAGAACAAAAGTTATATTTAGGAAATAAAATGGATGGTGAGGTTGCATCAGCTAAAAGTATCTTCAGTCAAACTAAGCAATGGATCTGAATATGAGTATTATTAGGCTGTGTACTGATATTTTATACTATTTCTCGCCACGTAAGACTGACGTTTTCCTATTGTAGGCTCAGGAATTCATTCAAAACCAGGTACATCAATCTATTTATTCCTCTTGATGTTTGCATTCTGATCTGACAATGCGGTAATGCGTGATGTTGATTATGCTCATATACTTCTTACACTGTTCATCCTGATAACCGTGATTAGATAACGATGAGTGATGCTAACGTCAGCGACGATAAAAGCTGGTCTTTGATTATTTATAAGTAACCACAAAACCACAGGCGTTTGAAGCAAGGGTGAAAGGATTTGGGTCTACCGCTTTACATGATTCATTACTGGAACATCACAAATACTTCTGATAAACGATGGCCTTCATTACAAAATCTTTTGCATCACAATTTATGAAGAACGCCATATTCAAGCAAGCAATCGTTTTTCCACACCTGTCTGGTACAATGAGACACTGTTTGGACGAGTGTTATGCAATTATAGTATGACGAATAATGTCGAAAAATATCAGAATAATATCTGGCTAATATTATTGTTTTCCTAGGTTTAGATCGTTTATTACACTCGTATAACATCACACAATCGTATCGTAGTTCGATTTTGATTTATTGCTGAATAAGTATCTGAATTGAATCGGAGAACAACCGATGATATCTGTCAACTCTGACTTTAAGGTGAATACGTAGCAGAGAGAAATTTACGATCAGTAACTTCAGTCATATCTTATTATACGTTAAAACAGCATTCACTTCGGAATTCACAATACATGTGTTCATTACAAAGTCAGTTAATAAAAGCACATGTGAGTGCACTTACGACATTAAAGTCAGCATAAAGAAATGTTTGAATCCTCACCACTAAGTTTACAGTGAACTCAGTTTATGTAATACTTCAAACTTAAGACCGATGCTGATGAATTCCCAGAACACCGAAATATCATTCATATCGAAAAACTTCCAAGAGCTAACAAGTAATTTGACGTGATGTAAGATGATTGTCTTTGGTAATAACTTTCATTTTATACTCAATTTTTATTTATTCGCTTATGTATCTTGTTTTCAGCATTTCCTTTGTGAGAATTTAAAAGCGCGTTGCTCAGTTTTTGGACAGCATGAAATACTTACTACTTCAAATATAAAATAACTTCGAAAGATTAAGAGCGTGTTTTCGTTATTCATATCATTCAAATTGACGATTCCATCATATATTGTCTTCATGCTGTTATGTATTAGTAATATGGCATATTCCGTCTAGCTTGTTTGTATTGAGTGATAAAAATTACGTTTCAGTGTCAAAATATTTAAACACAATGGTCATATGATCACACGTTTTGTGATAATTATACAGGTGTCAGCTTGCTTGCTGATTTGTTTATATTCAGTCACAGTTTCTTTACCAATAAGTACTCTGAACGTTGAACTTCATTTTATCAATGTCATAAAAAAGAATCAGAAATATATGTTAAATCTACTTATGCTACACGTAACAGAAATTCGACTGCAGATAATTTAAAATATTTTCTTCATTATATAAAGTATTGGTACTAAAGAAATATCAGTTAAAATGCTAGGACAATGAGTTAAAAACGCCTATTCATTGACTGTTAATGTTGGCGCAATTACAAATGTATGTCAGTATCGAATGCAGATTCACACAAGGTCATCAACAATAACACATCCATAGATCCATATTTGCAACAAGCGACTGTGAACAGTTATTTTACACGGTAAGATTCTGAGTTTATACATACATATATTTATATATATATATATATATATATACATATATTTGCATATATATATATTAATGCAAATATACGAAGGGCGTCACATAACTATTCTTCGTAAACTGCCGTAGTTTTGCACACATTCTAAACAGTATACCTATGTAAAACAATGTGTTGTGATGCGTGAAGTGAATGGAAAAGAATTAGAAGCGGCTTGATATTGAAACAGTGAATCCCTGATGTAGCTATTTGCGGAGAGTTTGTTAAAAGGATAGACAATCATATAATTTTACTGCCTACATTTAGTTTCAGGTCAAATGCTAACAGCTTAGTCATGCATTGAGTGTCTGAGATAGCCTCTATGAAGTGCTACGAATCTGGTTACCTATCAGATTTTAAAATTTTTTGATGTAACATGAACCGATAAACGTAAGAAACAGAAAATCATATTATTGAGACGTGACGTAACATTGATATCATAGTCGCCGCCTGGATGATATAAGTGATCAAAAATCTTCAAACAATTGTTCCAACTTAATTACTTTACTTAGAATTTGCCTACTCTCCACAGTTTCTCGGAATACATATAAATCTAAGTCGAAAGATAATTCATAACGAGCGTACGTGTGTCCATACTGAACATTCTAAATAATGAAAACTTCCGATCGAAAATTTAACATATATTTCAAACAATCTGATGAACGTGCACTTAAGAAACATCCTAGTTACACGTCTGTAATTTCTCATCTACAGATTCACGTAATCGCATAGTAAGTTGAAAACATTCAAATCACATGTAAATGAATTCTATAAAGATTGGCTGCATTCATTTAAATTTCATGAAGTGAATCCGCAATCTGAGTCTAAGTAGAAACCACCGATAAGCGCGAACAGTTCTATTCAGGCTGGATGTTGTAATGTTGTCGACGTTTGCAAATAAAGTACTGCATGTGAATAATTGCAGATAGATGAGTAATGGTTGACTGATTACTGCAGCATGTTCAATCAAAATAAGTATATACAATGACTAATAATTTTGTTACGAGTATGGTTTATCGCTGTTTAATCAGAAGACATTGTCCATACGACCGTTAACAACTTCATGAAGAAAATTTCTCAGAGATGTAGATATACGAAGTTGATTTACGAACTGTGAGATAAAATTTCGTTGTCTGTTCCACATAATCAATTCAGTTAGAATACTGATGCATATACACTAGTTTGATATACATTCGAATGATTCGTGAAATCGGCACGTTTGAACAAAAATTCTGGTCTCATATCATCATTGCATTATTTGCCATGGTCACGGTGAAGTAGAAGGTTTGATGATTATATTCTTCAACCAGTTTATCATGGATCTGGTTTTCCTTTCATAGATAGCCTATTTAACTCGCGCTTCATTACATTCATATTGTGAGACAAATTTCTGATGCGTGAATTTATTGTAAATGGATAACTGAGCTGTGAAGCTTATGATGTTTGATAAAATAAGGAAAAAATAGATTCCTGGTTATTAAAGTCTGTATGACTCTGGCATCTGTAGAAACAACTGACCATAACATTTCCAATAGAAACAGAACTTCATATGAAACGAGGTTACTAGTACACACTGGTATTCAAGGATTGTGTGAAATACAGCATTTTCGATGTACAAAGAATTAAAGTGGTATATCAGGTAGTTTGAATAGAATAATTGATTGTACGGAAGTGTCAGTTTGTATTCTCTATTTCATTGTCTTTCGATAAGGTACCACTTACTTCATCATATATGACAACAGAATAATAATCTTTGATTACATGCAATTCCTGAGCAATCTGTGCACAATATTAACTTAAAACTAATGGATCTGACTAATACACCAATGTTCAGAATGGTAATTTGGTAATGAAAAATTGAAAAAAACACCAACAACCCCAATTTTACCTAAACCTTATCACACAAACATAATTCTTATGAGCAGGTTCTTCTTCAACGTAAATGAAGCAAAGCAACGATTTTATATTGAAAATGTACAATTCTTTCAGGTATCATTTAATACAAACTGTATCTGTCATGTTGACGTGAAGATTCAGGTTATTGGGGTAACAGCAGATTTATGACTGACATAAATCCCAACGAGTGAGGTTGCGAATCAACTGAAAGAAAACACAGTACCTAGCTGATTTTTCAGATACGAAATGCTCACGTGGTAGGGCATAAGTCGATTTCTCAGTTCAGTTGAAATATACTTGATGAAGCAGTCAATCTATCATTCATTCAATAAGAACGTAGAACGTCTCGCGTAGGTTTGAGAAATTTCATTCGAGGTCTCTGACCATCGATTACTGACATCTCGCATACCTCTGCCGACAGGTCTCAGTCCAGTGATCAGTGACTTCATGCATTTCTGCAATGTTTTGATCTGGCCGCCCCTTCCTTTCATTCAAGCTATTCCTACATTTCAATACATAGCTTTCAGGGGCAGTCGTTCGGTAAGCATATGCAACACTTTTCACAATCACATCGACTAATGAGGTTTTAGTACATCATTGATTGACCTGCCATCCTCACCTAGCACCAGTTACCAAACAATAGTATCGCTTACTCGTATACTTCACTTTTCCTGAAATATACTATCAGCTTCATTATCAATAATTTTGATCCAAGGTGGTTACTCCGCGTTGTTCTTCCTACGTTTACTTAGCCTAAAACAAATACACTCTCGCACTTGGACATGATCTAAATCTAAACATAGAGTCCTCTACTGAAATTCTTCTACCGTGACTGATAACATTGTGATCTTTTCGATTCAGTTTTACACGACTTTGAAAAACGCAAAGTGAAGAGACGTTCTTCCTTTTCCCCAAAGCCACTGTTTGTTAGGAAAAGTTGTTTATTTGAGCACAGTTGCAACAGATGGTCTCCATTAACCGTTCATTGAGCCATGAGACCATATGATCCGCCAGGGTTTAATTCATTTTCACTCAGTCCTCCGACTTAAGCAATAACGTCCCAAGGTCAGTATTACTAGATCAGAGCGCCTTACATTTTGGAAGATGCCTGGATGCCTCATGTCAAACTAATCTTTCACATCGCCTGAACTATAGTCAGCGTGAGCACAGGCAGATACGATGAAGAGGCGACGGCGGCTGTCTCTAGCTTTCCGAGTCATTACTGTCCTATTCAATGTGGATGCGCAGAGCCACGTTCTAATCGGATATAGTCTAGGAGAGTTAGATCAGACCTACGACAGAATGCTCAACACACCCCAGCAGGACCTTTGTTAGAAAAATCGTAGCTGCCAGAAACCCGCAGCAGAATTCGAGCTGCTTCTTTATTTTGGGAAGTTGAAAATAAGTAAACAACTTAACTAAGATCCACGTTTCTGAGACGCAGCATAGAACGATGGACCAAGATTTTAATGTCCCAGCAAAGGAGGCCTGTTCCAATATTTGACACAAAGCTCAAGCATTTAGTCTAAAATCGGGGTTTCAGTTTCACGCGAATAACGTTTCGTGAACTCGCACCGTTAGCATAAGCAGTTCCGTGAGATGAATTAATTTCAGCAAAGTAAGTCATGCAGATGAAAGAGGAATAACGAGGTTTATGGTATAAAGTTGATTTTGAACAATATGGTCTCGTGCGCCATTACGAGTCAGACGATGGTATTGACTATCCGGCTGCCAGCAATGTGTCAAATTGTTTCTTGAATGACGTGAAAAAGAACGCAGATTGATGTTGGTCTGAAAAACCTGTGATCGTCGCTGCAGCGTCAAAGGGATAACTGCTTGAGGCAGGTCACGCACGGACTATTTATAAACCGATTTATGAGTCATGAGCTTCGCCTATAAGAGACCGTGGTGGGCGTCCCTATCACCGCAAAATGAACTCCAGGAGATAAAGTGTGACTGTTTTACGGTCGAACGTTTCTGACTGTTACTTCTATCCCTGTAAAAAGGCAGAAAGCATTCACGAACATATGTCTTAGCCAATATAGCTGGAGCGGATTATCATAAAAAGAACGCCTGACCACGTCCTCAATTTGAAAGATACGGTCCAGGGATGAACCATAAACAATAATATAGAGAACTATTCACTTTTCTTGGCATTCTTATCTAAAACGTAATTGAGGCTTATTTCCACATAGAAAACGTTTTCTTCTTTCCATTCCAATCTTTCGAACAATAAAATATTTTTGATTAGGTTTTTACTTTTTGTTGGCTGAAAATCCATTGACTTCAGGATTTTGTAACTGCGTTTCAAATAATCTTCAACCTAATCACACAGTTGTCAGGATTCGGGTAAATTGTGTTGCAGCTGTAACGGAAGTAGGATACTGATTGAAACGTACAACATTATTTCTTAAAAAAACCTGTCCAATTATAAGATGATATTTTGTATTTCTCAGTAAATGGTTAGCAGTCCGTGATGTGATTTCTTTTTCCAGCATAGACGATAAGCTGACCATCACACGACAATGACCATAACAACACGTGACAAAATAAACACAAAACATTGAATAGAGATAAACATGATTCGGTTTGATCTAATTCACGGTCCAATATATGTCACTGATTTTTCTAACACGTCATTCAACTCGACGGATTTGAGTGTGCATTGTAGATTCCTACTGACTTCGACGATTCACGTTTCATAAAGTTACGCGAAAAATAACATAGTTATGAAAGAGGACGTTGAGAATTTCAAAACGCAGATGATGTTTGAATAAATACGTAGAGTAGAGAATTATTGCTTAAAAAGTTATTAACCCGAAATACATATAAATAGGCGTTGTTTCCATCTGATTCATGGTCCAAAATCTGTACAATAATTCTCCTACACATAATTTAACTACAAGAGTTTGAAAGTAAATTGATGATCAACGATGAACTTTGCAGAAGGTTCGCAAAATATTAAGCAGTTGTGATTAACAAAATTAGGAAACTGAACCTCAGATAATCCATGAAGATATATACATCTTGAAATAAACATATATCTTAGCTGACTTACTGCAGTCTGCATTGACCACAACGTTAACTTCAGATTAAACGAGGTTAATAACTCAAGTGAGTTGGTACATGGAATGCTTCTATGCTTTCCATTTGTTCATACATGTATAAGAGGAAATCTTGTCAAAGTATTTCATATTTCAGATAAAACGTTGCACGTGAGACTCAATCCATTCAAATTTGAATCACCAGCATAAACGTTTTATAGACAGATTGAGTTCTTGTATAGTCGTATACAAGGAAGAGCACTGTTCGACAACATAAGCTTCTTTTTCATCGTAAATCGGAATTTCATCATCTTATTGATTCAATATGACTATGCAGTTCGTAAGCAATCATTAAACAAAAGCAATTGAAAACTACTCGGTCTGACTAATACAACAATGTCCACAACGATAATTGCATAATCAACTGACAAAAAGAGAAACAACAATCCACTTTTCACTTTACCCGTATCCAACGCAGAAGGTTGTAATGAGAATATACCACTAAAAGCTTTTTTATTGCCCACAATCCTTGCGATGATGCACACTGTGAATCAGCATAGACAATCTGTTAAATAATAATTCACTCTTGCAGTTTGCTCCAAACCCGAAAGTGTAGGTTCATACGCGTCTCGCCTATTCCATGTCAAAAAACAATAATTCCGTGAGAGAACGGTTCTATTTTAAATCAAAAAAGGGAAATACACTCAAACAACGAAACAATATTACACCTTCCGATTACCACGAAAGGTTCCGTTGCTGAAAGAATAGGTACTTCTAGTCTGTTACTGCTAGAGAATCAAATGGAAATATGGCTGTCGCCGTATTAAATATCAAATTTAAACAACATATGTATAGTTCAGATGGAAACATAAAAAGTTCAATATAAGAACAAGATATAGAGATAATAACAATATACGCTGATGAAATCTCAAATCGAAATCAAATAAAGTACCAAAATATCAGCAGAAAGAATCAGACATATCATAACATAAATATATATACATGGACGGATTTTCCAAAAACAATGCCTTCAAAATAGATTCTACATTACGTTGATGATAATTCAAATGCAAAGTGTCAGCGTTATACGGCATAAATAACGACATAATATGAATTGAAATTTTTGGGGATGTTGGATATTCAGTATTCGTTGATATATATATTTATTACGCATTTATTTCAAGAACCATTAAGTTGACCTTGATATAACATTTCCTACATGTGAAAATCCCTAACTGTGATAGATTACAGCGTCATTTAAATATGTTATTTTTGACAACACCATGCACCTCTCTGTAGAGTATAAATAAACGAAATTCGAGTCCTGTAGTAAATTTATTGTGGATTGGTTTTGTAGCATACAATTTTTCCGCTATATTAGGACTTCTAACTGATCATTTTCGGTCACAGGATCACAGCAACATATCAGTATGCTGGTTCATAGTTTGATCTCTTCATTTGTCTAAGGTGTACTCGTTAAAGTTTAAGCATAACTTGAGATGAGCGTAACAATCTGACGACGACATTTCCACAAACGATCTAGTAAATTATGACAGATGAAGCTAAATTTGAAACATTGTTTGCAAAACAGCTGAAATTGATGGAAATTTATACTCGGTAGCGCACCTCTCTTCAAGTCTCATTTACACACACTATTATACAATCATTTGATGGTATAAACAGTTTTCTAAAGATAGTGACACCAATTTCACATTTATTACATGGTTTAACGTTATGATGACCGCTACGAAGTTGAGTTCGGAGACAGATATGATCTTTGGAAGATGCAACTTCTCCTTAAACGCGATTGGTCGTTCCAATTTACCGTTCATTTCTTCAGCAAACATTTTGTTCATCAGCACTCTCTTTTTAATAAACGTTATCGCTGCTTAAGAATAGACATCAATGAGTCACAAAAAGTCATGACCCATTCTTGCATTGTTGACCGTAAGTGTGAACGATCAAAATCAAATCTCTCCTCGAAGACAAAATCAAATCCCTGATGTTCATATGCATTCGTCAATCACCAAATTTCTCTGACATCAGAATTTGATTCCTCACCCGCCTTGAATGAGAATCAACAAGAAAACTCGATGCGATCACTGACGAGTACCAACGCATCCACAACTTTCGGCATGACAACACATTGATCAAATCTGCTGGTCGGTATGTTACCGAAGTTCACGTTGTTCGTGACCTAACAATAATGAAGGTGCCAATGCTAGCCCAAGTTCATCCCAGTTGACCTCAGTACAACAATAGGATACTAATCCCGTTAAACTTTGCTGGCATCACAGCTCATGCCACTATGTAGGAAACTGCATATTTCACTTACATCAATACAAAAAGTGTAACGTCAACAGTCATAAAGATGATTTTTGACGTAAGAGAAAGGTCAAACGGATCCAGCACAGCCAAAAATTCTGTTTAGAGATCTGGCATAAATTCATTGAGTCCTAAATCTTCCTATCATGACTCGTCATCAGGTGAATGAAAATCTTGTACTCCTGATGTTACCAGGCATTTGTGTTGATTGCGAAAAGATACCGCTTCGATTCACGATTCTCTCACGCAAAGGTTGGAACGAATTAGGTAGCCCGAAACAGCAGCTTACAACAAAAAAACATCTTAAAGCATGTGGTTATTACCTTCGTCTGTCAGGACAATTGGAATGTAAAGTTACCTTCCAAGACTCGCTGTTTACTGGTGTATGTTATTAAAAGTCAGCTATTCTAAATTTACTTAGTTGCGATTGATTCAACCTGCTCCAATCGACTGATATCCCGTTAAATACCACATACCACCAGATATCACAACCACATGACTCGGAAACATAAATGAGGAATTTATTGACATTGTTTTCAACCATCGTTTATCCTGAATTAGGTCGGTCGATTCCCGTGTAAGCAACATTTTTGTTGAAACCTCGGGCTGTATCTGCTTTTCTTCAAAATAGACCAGTGCCTTATGCAACGTGAGCAACAGTAGATGAAGAATGGATTCGCTTTCAACAACAAGGAATTATACCTCTCGTTAGATACTCTAGTTGAGCACCATCGAAAGTCGTTTTTAAGAAGGATAACAGCAGAAAACGCATATGTGTGCTGATATCTCTACAGGTGTAAATGCATATCTACATATTCTGCCAGTCTCAGCAGATTTCATCACCATGCTGAATGTGTAAACGTCCTTCGTAAAGCTCGGTCTAGCTGATGCTTGTTCGCAAATGAAGCATCAAAAGAGCTATTTACTATACATACTCATCGTAGGTTTTTACAATACAACCATTTACCTTTTGGAGTTAAGAAGTCTTCATCTATCTTCGAGCAACTAATCGATGCTAAACTATCATATATCTCAAGCGGTTGCAGTTTTATCTCCATGATATCCTGATTGTTGCAAAGACAGCTACGAGAACGCTTTACAGTTAGGCCCACAACAGATGCGAATTTTTATTGCGGTAATCGTGATTCATCTTCGATATCGACAGCCGCAGACTGGATACTGAAAATATGCGAACTATCAAAGTGATGCACACTCACATCAAGGTTTCGGAATTACAACCTATTCTCGGATTAATCAGTCATCATTCAGCTTTTGTTCCTTCGATGCATCATATTCGCTTTCGAGTCATTAGTCCGTTGCAGAAAAATAGCACTTCAAACATGATTATTATGTGCCGCGGCTTTTAGTTTTCTCGGGTTCTCAATAAATTCGAAATTGTTTTCAGCACACTACGATCCATCCATAAAAATCAGCTTAGAAGCAGACGCTCACGCATATAACCTGGTTGCTGCTGTTTCATAATAGTTTCCAGATGCGTCCGAAAAAGCCATTATGCATGCATCTCGAACAGTAACCAAAGTGAAAAGAAGCACAGCCAGATAGAGAAATAGGCTCTTGCCTTAATGATTGCGGTTCGCCGTTTCAACAATTTTCTGTACGGTCAGAGGTTCACAGATCACCAGCCTCTGTTAGCACTATTCGGTTCTTAACTAATCCTGCAAATCGTCTTTAGTGATGAGCCTTGATGCATTTATAGAATAATGTCGAAATCCAAAATCGATGCACCCTACAATTTCGTCGAGCAGAGGCCTTGTGACGACTCATTTGTGATCAACTGGCAGCTGAGGAAAACATAGTGATCGCATCGCTGTCATTAGAAGTGCAGGCCGAATGTTATCTGACAACCACAATTTGCGCATCACCAGTGTCTGCAACAGACATACAATGTGCTCCAAGAAACGACCACATCATGAAAATGACGAATCTGTACTTAACCAACGGCTGTCTGTTGAAGGAGTTTGATGTTGATGTGAAGCAACTGTATAAGCGGCAGGATTCACTATGCATCGTGTACGATTATATGATGTTTGAGGGTAAGAGGATTCGCTGACACTTTCCCATCATGATCATCCTGAGATTGAACGAATGCTTATGCACTCCGGCCTCTCTTGGATCAACAGTTTCAGGCATTGATTGAAACATTCATGCGGTGTCAGCAAGCGGAAAACATTGATGCCGAAATTGTCTTGATTTCATGGCTCAGACGCGATCATCATGCGTTCGGGATACATGTCGACTTTCCTGGTTTAATCAATGAACTTATATATTTAATTGTGTTCGACGTCTCAAAATAGCAATAAATCAGCCACGCATGGCCGCCGACTACAACTAGGACAATATGGCTTCTCACCGAAGTTTTTTCTCGAAAAAGCATACCAGACGTTAACGAATCTGACAATGGGTTTCAATTTACCCCCATGCAAATCCAAACTTTCATCGAACGGCTAATTAATAAACGCTCGTCGTTGAACCCACAACGTCCACCAAGAGCAGAAAATCTTCCACATGATATCCGGAATAGTACCTTCAACCTACGAGCAGCACCCGTACAATAATGTTTTTTGTCACAAGCTGACATCCGTTCCTGAAGTTATCGTCTGGCACAGCGGCGTACAAATGTCAAGATGCAAGCGGACCATAGAAGCGAAAGCTTTTCAAAAAGAAAAGAGTGTTAGATCCTCAGAAATTGCTTGATAAATATCTTCATTTTTGATTTGCAGCGTGGACCGTTTAGTTGACATCAAGATAACATTTAAAACCATAGAGATTTTTGGCTGTGATTGGTTACTGTGTCATATTGTGACTGCCTCGAGGATGTCAACATAGAGGATGAATAAACGCCATTGGATTTCTTGTATTCAATGCGTTCTGGCTCAGTGTTGTAGAACAAACAATCTACATTTTATCAAGACTTCTTATTCTTTCACTTTGGCCAAAAGATCACAGTAGCATACCAGGATGCTGCTTAATTATTTGATCTGGTTGCTCTACTACGGTGTACGCAGTATAGTTTGAGCACAACTTTAGACGAGCGTGCTAGGAATAAACTGTGTTAATCAGTGTTACAATAATAGACAGAACTCCTAAATTATCTTCGCATCGTTATCTGCAACTGAATAGGATATTTGTTCCATATTAGGAAGTTGTCTATCGTAATGGAACCACGCAATTTTTCGAATGCATCTGTACTTATTCCATTGAAGAAATTTGAGGCTGAGTTGGGTTGTTCTAGTTGTTTTTGTTTATTTGCACTGGTTCGTTCGCTTGTGAAGCTTTTATTGATTTTTGTACAACATCATCAAGACAATCGTCAGATAGATGATGTTGTTCGGGATAAAAATGAAATATCCACAAACAAAACAATCAACTTAGTCAACTGAACACCTCCAACATCAGGTTTGGAATCCCCAGAATATTTTAATATTTTAATGTGGGCAATTTCCTTCAGAATTCGGAACCAGACAATGCTCTTTGACAACAATTTAACAGCATTCACAGTAGCTTTGAAATATTCCATGTATTCCGCTTCAAAACATTTTTTGACAACCGATTTGTGATGATGTAAGTAGATCTAGAATAATATCTATTTAAAATTCGTTATTGACCGAATCAACAAGATTTCACGTCTTGACATTAGCTCAAATCTGTAAGAGTTCATGAGGCAAGAAAATAACGTTATTGAAATTTGAAAGAATACAGTCATGTTTTCAGTACACTTTTTCAACGGATTGCCCAGAATATATCTGAAGTATTCTGAAATAAGGTAAAACTATTGATGTAAATTTTTCATAATACATTGCAATTACAACCGTAGTATTTACCCATATCATCGCTATTTTGATTCCACGGCATTCATCCACTTCATTCGACACCATAACCTTTCTGATAGATATGAAGTGACCATTTATTTATTACGTATTTCATGAGTTGAATACTATGACCCTTCATTCGTCGATTTATGATGTTATTCTGTTAGATGGTAGAATGATAGGTTTTCCACGCATACAATTTAAAATCTTCGTTCTCATTCTCCCATACTGCTTCGTCGATTTTTATTTCTGCGCATTTACATATAGAAAAATAAAAGCTTTCCACTTGCCTACGACAACACGATGTTCTATAGTTGATTTACAACATCAAAGCACCAATAGAAATAGTGAAAGTAATGGCCTTTTCGCGTGGTCAACGACGTTATTCAAAGATGAAACTCGAGTGAAATAAGCCCAAATTAAAAAGATAAAGAAGCCGACTATCTCAGAGGATCAGGATAAGAGAGAACCTAATGACTGAATACACATGCGTGTATGAGAACGGTTTTTAGCCACATTATTCTCAGTCTCCTTTATTATTGATAACTGCAAATTCGCGAGTCTCGCACATGTAGTGGAATCCTACGAACATGACTTATTTTGGAGGTCGATGATTTATGGTTTCATGTCATGATTTCGCTTGTCAGCTCTTAGTTTCATTCCGAACTGTTCTTACTTCTCAAGTCAAACGAGTTCAAGGCTAGTGAATTGAACTGTGGAATACATGTTCCACACACTACGACTTGTGAAGTTTCAACATTTCGCCCATTTGCCGGCCGCTACTACTCGAGGTGAGCATCTGAACAACACTACTGCTTTTTGATTGTCCAAGTTACAGTCAATATGTACATGTAAATTTCAAACACAATAAAGCATATTTCATCTGATGGAGATACTATGAAACAACTTGTGAGGCGAATACGAGAGGCTTTTTCTGCAGGACAATGATTAGCAGGAAACAAGAAACATAATGCGATAAGAATCGGTTCCAGCCATGTGAAAAATAAGCAGCTTAAACAAAAATCAAACGACTTGACTGTTATTTATTATTAATTTGAACCAAGAATTCAAAATCTATTTCAAATCTTACAAGTCTGTTATCGTTCCATTTATGACACTGTGCAATTCATGGTCTTCTGCGCCTTGTAACTTTTCTCCTGTTCGACCACCTATCTTGATCTCTTGGTTACATTCATGAGTTTGGATGCTTTGAAATATGGTTGAAAAAAGAATTCTTTTGGACAGGTGCCTACTGATAGGTATTTTATGTATTCAAATGATCCATTCATGCAAAAGCGTACATTTTAGAAATTGTATGTATTGGGAAATCATATAAATAAACATTTTTCAACATACACTCAAAACAACTACATTAAATAGTTGCCTATATCAATGATTCTTCAAAATGCCAAAAAATGTGTTACTTTTTAAAATGTTTTTAACAAAAATCTCATAAAATATATCGTGTACATATTGAATGTCTGGTAATATACAATATCACATTGGATGAACGAAGCAATATGTTATCAAATATGATCGCTTCGTAAATGAAACAATAAAATACAGTTCTATCCTCAGGATATTCTTTAGTCAAATAATTTTCAACGCATTATTCTGATAACGTGTAAGTAAGTCTATTGTTATCTCAACGTACACAAACTCTCATATAAATTATCGTGTACATATAGAATGGCTATTTCTGTCAGTGACATGGTGTAAATATGCTATAAGAAACTGACTCTTATATCTAATTTAACTGCTATAACTTTTACATTAACTGTGAAAGCATTTGTGACAATTCATTCTCGCCTGTAAAACGACGTGATTCTTGTTATTTGAGAATCAATATATTATTATTATTATTATTATTACTATTCACAATGTCACACTTGGGCGATAAAGGCAAAATGTATTCATGTTGGTCGAAGCCAAATAAATGTGAGAGAAAAACCTACTTTCCCGCGTCTTTGCCTGCATAATAATCAAACGGGAGAACAGTGTTCTTTTTGAAAATATGTTTGCTTTGTAAATGAAACAATAAAATACAGTCCTATTGTCAGTTTGAACATTTGTTGAAATAATACGGTCAAATGATTATCAACGCATTATTCTGATAACGTGTGCAAAATCTGTTGTTTTCTGAACGTAAGCAAACTTTCTAGACTTTGTTGTTTGATTTAATTGAAAAGGTCACCGAATAAGTAATGATCTAATTACAGAATTATTGAGTTACTTTTAAATGTTTACGTACGATAATAGAAGTTGAAAAAAGGTAATCTCAAATACGAAAATAATTATATTGATTTGAAAAACAACTTTCGTGAGCAAATAAGACATGGTGTTCCGTGAATAACCAAAGGTTTTTAAGCAATTGAGATAATACGTTTCTCATGAAAATGATCAAGTGTGATCTAACGTGATTACTGTTCGTTCAAACCATTACAACAATTCCGAAACCACATTTCAAATAAGATGTTGCCATATGGAAGTTACACGTGTTACGAGATTACTACGTCCCAAAGATCTGTCTACATTACTTAGTTATAAGTTGATATATTATTGATTTTTGCATAACACAAACTTACATGAACATTGAATTGAATAAATTCTATCTGTAGCCACCACTTATGTGTAAGTTAATTGTTTACACTTGTTATTGCTGGGAACAATTTTGTGCAGTGTGTTACGCAGTGTGCTATAAACATTGATATCATAGAAAACATTCGAATGATTTTCACATATCTCATCCTGTTTATCGTTCAATAAAAATAATTGGACAATTTCTGATAAATGTCATTTACTTTTAACTAAGATGTTGACTTCATCATGGATTTATTACTGCTTTTCGTGGAATTCATAAAGTTGCATCTGCACCCACCACTTATGTGAAAGTTACTTGTTTACACTTATTGACAAATACATTACTGTTTCATTGCTGGTAACAATGTTATGCTGTCGAATTGTGCCAGAATGAAACCAATCAAAGAAAACACTCGAATGATTTTCACATGTATCATACTGTTTAACGTTGAATAAAAATTATCCTATAACTGCTGATAAATATCATTTAATTTTAACCAGTACATGTAAGATGTTGACTTCATCATGCATTTGTTGCTGCTTTTCGTCAAATTCATCAAGTTGTCGTATGATTCCACAAATTCTTCAGAACTTCATTCATTGTTATTGTTCAATTTGAATAACAGAATTGTTGTGTACTTTGCACGATTTATAGAAAACATTAAAGGAATTTTGACTGCCTGGACAGCTATTTTGAAATAAACATAGACTATCCGCATTTGGGGATCGTGAACTGCACACTATCCGTGTTTGTCAAATTGGTGTTACCTTTTATAAAACACGTAAGTTAATTATTCAGTACTCTATATCAAATCATATCAGTTTATATAATTTTCTTCATAACCGACCATGAAAGATGCAATAAAAATATAAACACTGAAAGTCATGCATCCAGTCAATGAATCGAACCAACACGTAGCGCATACATATTTAAATCCATGAGAAATCCCGTAAGTGGACTTCTTCTGCGAAAGCTGATATTCGCGATTTCCGGTGATTTGAAATGAAAAATTACCCATTATTTTTATCGAAACTTCATAAGAAATGTATATGATCTACAACATCCTATCTCTAATGAAAGTCCTTACTTCTCGAGTTTATTCAATTTAGCCCACAATTTGAAAGAACTTAATGGCTTTTACTGAGGCTCAGATTAGTGCAGACATTTATCTACACGTTACCTTACCTTCTGTAAACTTTAGTGTGTGTATTTGACCCAAGCTATCTGATACCTGCTGCCCTTCTAAACATGATTCGAAATGGTGAGTCTCAGAACGCTGGAATATCGCAACTATAGTCATTAAAATAAAAGCAGATTTGTTGCTCGCACTTGGTGATTTCGGTCAAAAATCCTGAAATCTACAGTAACTCAGGTGTGTCAGTTAATTTATTCAGGTAATTTTTTCCACTAATTAGTCTACTTTGATATGATCTAACAAACGGATACTAACTGATTGTTTAGGAACTCTCAGACGAGATATGGCTTCACAAATTACATTTGTTCTTTGAATTGGCAGTATGCCCTTCATACTTGTGCTTTGTTTTTGAATAAATGTTATTAATCATTTTCACACGATATACTGAAATAATTAGAAACACCACCATTACTATTCTTACCAAAATATATCTGTCATGTAACAGTGTTTTAGACAAGGCCAACTGTGATCTAATTCTTGGCTCAATGGCTGAATACAATGACGTTTCTTGTAATGTTCGTATATCTGAATAACTTTTCAATCAAAGTGCCATGTCATTCAACTGTGAGTATGCACACTCCTTGTTCAAAATACTTTGTTTCAGACTTCGGCTGAAAAGTTAAGACTCTATTTCAATTCTGCTTATTGTATAAACTGTAACTTTACAACGCTGAATAACGTTATCAGTCGATCGATGTTGAAACTGAAAACGTGGAATTCATAACAAAATATTACTGAAAATGCAATAATTTGCATAACATCGAAACTTGTATCGTGACATTTCTGTAAAGTTCCTTCCTTAACAAATAATTAAATTACAGCTTTGCACTTGCACTACTAAAACTTGCATCTCAATTATATGAGTCAATTTGTTATCAACATCCTTATCAAATGTTGTATACATTTGAAGATGAATCAAGAAGACAATGAATAGTGTTTAAATAAAGGTTAGTTTTCAGTATACAAAGTGCATATGGAACAACAGTAAGAGATAAGTTATTCTATCATTCTTTCTCCCTTTTTATTATTACGGGAAATCAGTACATCTTAACATGGCAATTCTGTGATCTTATAACCGGTCGATAATTATTACCTCAGTAAATCTATCGGCTGGTGTAAAAAACAATTCTGTCTCCGTTTGTCAAAAGTGTGCACAACTGTGACATCAATGGTATCAGACGGAATGGCAAACAATAGTTCACCGTCGTTCATCTGTTGTATGATTGTATGATTGATTGATAGCGTTGTAACTGGAATCCATAATTTTCTCATAGCGAAAGGGACAATTTTAGGATCACGTTGAGTCAGAAAACACATAATCACCCATGAAGCACAGTTTCTGAACAAGTAAGCATTTTAACTTATCATCTTATCACTGATCATTACATTAAACTGCAGAGAGTTATAGGAAATCACTTTATACTTCAAGTACATAAATTGCATAAATAACTCTGAAAATATCATGGATTACCTAATATCATGCTATTCGCGGGTGGAATTGTCAGTGATTATTTAAGTAATATCATTGCTACTTAGCTTCTGGACATTCCAGTGAACCTGAATGAATGAACATACAGAAAAGCAGTAAGATTGAACAGTGATAAGTACCTTGATAAATGTGCAAACAACTTTGATCGTTAAAATTTACAATCATAAATTGATTATCTTGATATCTGATAAAAGTTAATTCCTGATTGGTTACCCTACCCAAGAACATGTAAAATCATTAGCTGATGAATATCAACCATACCTTTGTACATTTACCGCATCAATTCTTGTTATATGCAAACCTATCTTTACCATGAATCGTTTCTCAGTCCATAAGATGATTGTCGTAACGCAACCTTCGTAACTTGCGCCAATTATTCGCATTGAACATTCCATCTTTAAGAACACAATGAATCTTGTGAAATGTTTTAGTAAATCTAAACCGTTTTAAAAGAAATATGTTGTTAATCTTAACATTTTGATCTTCCCTGTAAATTGGCATGTCTCTTGTAATATGTTTGTTATTTGAGAATAAATTATTATTATTATTATTATTATTATATCATTGGTTACCTAATATCATGCTATTCGCGGGTGGAATTGTCAGTGATTATTTAAGTAATATCATTGCTACTTAGCTTCTGGACATTCCAGTGAACCTGAATGAATGAACATACAGAAAAGCAGTAAGATTGGACAGTGATAAGTATCTTGATAAATGTGCAAACAACTTTGATCGGTAAAATTTACAATCATAAATTGATTACCTTGATATCTGAAAAAAGTTAATTCCTGATTTTTGAATATATAGTTTTAATCTTAAATATTGATAAATTGCACAAAATGTTTGTGCAAATTCTGCATACAACTCACATCTAAAATAGTCAAATTGAATTTCAGTGTCACTGTTCGATTTGAAACTATATTTGCGTAAATTTGACGCTTGCAACCGGAAAATCGGGTTTGCCAGAAATGTTTGTTCTATCAAATGTTGCTTGCTTGAAAAACGGGCACCGACTTTGCTCATTTTGAATGCACCACTGAATGAATCCACTGATGTTTTTCAATGAAGTTAGTAATTTCTAAGTTTACTGAAATTCCTGACTGTGTTCAAAGTAACATTCAATATCTAGTTTATTATTCAGCACCAGTTATGTTTATCGATTGAATATATTATTATTTATTAACCTTATGCTTGTGAATATTTTGATGTTTGTAACATATTGACAGATACGTGAAAGTCATAAATGCTTCCTATCTTTAGTTCAACATCATACCATGGTTCTACAGAACTTCACATTACTTCCTAATATATGCCGTGTCATGCAATTCGTTATCATTTCAATAGTACGTTACTTGAAACAGGATCAAAATTCCATTTTCGATTTCCATCATCAGTTAACAGATCAGTCATTTTTTGAACCGACTACTCCACGCTCATTTTGGTGATCAAGGGTAACGCTTCTTTGAGGTTTTTGTTCATGTTCCATGAAACATTTCATCAGGCAGATAATTTAAATCATTCGCCCTATGTATCATCAAAATATTGTAGAATCCATTTTGAAGACTCTTATTTTGTGAAAATCCCTCAATGTTTATATATTTGTGAACCTACACCGTTTGGATTCAGAGCTCACTGCGGGGGTTATCAATATTTCGAAGGTAAAAACCAATATTTTGAAGAGGGTCTTATATACATTTTATGGTCAACTACTTCAAAACAATATTAAGAGATGAGTCCTATGGATATCGTCTTGTGAAAAATAATTGAAGAAACGAAATCAGTGAATTTTCATATCTCATCGTTATTGTATTAATAATTTGGAATTTCTTCTACGCTGAATTTCAGGTACTATAATGAATCCTCTTAGGAAGAAGAAGAGGGAGTTGAGTAGGAATCATAGTGGAAGCCATAAAGAACGGATTATTGAAGATTCTTATGTTGCTAAGCAAGTATATTCAGAAAGTATCTGCTTAGATGGTTTACTCTCTGAAAATGATGGTATTATAATTAGTACATTTTATCGAAAGTCATCGTTAGAGGCATTTAAGGTCGTGGTATAAACGAGAATTTAGGAGTATCGGGGGAACATCTGATGTCCAAGACACCGATGAAAGGATTCTAATAGCCTAAAGTTGAATTTGGAATTTGATGGTCAACACCGCATATATTTTAATTTCATATGTCAATTTCAAACGTTTGTAGAACCTAGAGTTGATGATGACAGCCTGCGTCTATCGTATCTAGTCCATTACTGCAAAGATAAAGCGAAGGCTGCCATTGAAGTGTGACTCATAACGAAAAATTCGTCAGGCTACAAAACGGTTGAAGATACTCTGAAGCAGCTTTCTGAACGAACGCACTTTAGAGCCCGGGCAATGTTAGAAGATTTGTTTAAGCCAGGAAATGTTGATTACAACGATCCAGAACATTTATCGTATTTAGTCGTACTTATGCAAGAATGCATCTAAAAAGTAACTTCCAGCTGATTTTTGTGGTAACTTTGGAAAGAATAGTAAGAGTTCTACCTCATCGTGTGCAAGTCCAGTTGGCAGAGCTGGAAATTAAATAGGACGAAGAGGAAAGATAGCCTATATTTAATGGATTGACCCAGTTTATTTCATCTCGCGCAAGAAAGCTAGTAGTAGATTTCAACGATAAGCTTATCACACAAAAACAGCACGTGATATGACAACAATTAGTCATCAGTGTGCAGGACATGGGAATTCCTCGAATGTGTTTGCACCTTACTTACGCCTGGAACTTAAGAAAATTGCCATTTGTATTAGCAAGCGTAATCTTTTTAAAAACAGAGCAAGTAAGTCTTATGATGTAAAACCTTTTGGCGTCTATATAAGGGCGAAGTTAGTATCCATAGAAGATAAATTGGCTTATTTAAGGATGGGGAAGAAGGAAAAACGCAGGAAGGGTAGGCAACAAGACGGATCCAGGGAATGTCATGGTAGAAGTCTCTTAACTGCTCGAAATGCAAAGAATGGTAATTTGGATTCAAAAATACATATGTAGTGGGTGCACTGAATATAAATAAGGACGAAATATGTTCGATTGTATGGAAAGAAGCTGATTTGTGGAACCCTTCACGCAGAATAAATTGTCTGCCACGACCAAGAGCTGATCCTAGGATAGCAAGTGCAAACAGTTGCTGTGCGATCAGGATGTCTGCGGGCTACTGCATCTATATCTACGGAGCATCAAAATAGTTAAGCGAAAGATAATAGCAGCTTAGCGCGTCCTGCTGATGTTTGTTGACAGTCAACTGATGGACGATCGCATACTGGTCCAAGTGGTCAGAGCAATATTGATAGTGCTACTGTAAGTGGCAGCAGAGGTAGCTTACCATCAAAACCTGCACGCGATCAAGCTCGCAACTTGTCATTAACTGTGAAGAGTCGGAACACCATTGTGGACAACAACAACATCAAGGTTGGAGAGAAACTTCATGTGTCTATTACTAGTGTGGTAGATGTGAATAAAAAACGTGATGGTAACGAGAGTAGAATCACTGTAGTGAGTGAAGTTTTTTCGGTTGCTGTTACTAATGTAGCTTCCTTGAGTACTTCGGTTCAAGAGGAAATAAGATGTTTTTAGCGGGGAGAATGTAAGCATTGGTGGCCTTTGTGATGGGAGGGCCAACATTCAGTGCCCTGGATACAATGAAGATTCTTCCAGGTGTCATGGACATGCTGTTGTGCTGATTATGCAACATGAGGAATCGAGCATGGTATTGACCACCTGTCGCACTCCAACATCATTGAGTCGTACTACAAGCTTCAGGGAGCGCACTACTAACAGTGATAAGAGAGATGAGGTGAAGGACATTCCTATAAGGGAAAGTAATACTGATCGATTAGAGTTGAACACTGTGCATGAGTCGAAGGAATGTCTTGGCAAGGGTACCACTACGTCTGTAGCTGCAGCTCTTAAGGATAATAGTATTGATGAAACTTCTGCGTGTATAAGTGATCAAGGTAAATCAAAAGACACTGATCTACATCAAAATGATCGTACATTACGCTCACATACTGCTACTCAGAGTGCAAAGCAGGAGAAACGACATCATGCTACTATTAATAAGAAGCGTTAACTTTGAACTCTTTCGGATGCTGTGACTGACAATCAACATAGTAGTCATCAGAATCGTAGTAGTGGCAGTAATAGCGAACAGACAGCAAGTATGTGCAGTATGTCCAAGTATGTGCAGTATGGGCAAATATGTCCACAGAGACTATTCGACCGACTTCATCGAATCCTGCCACAAACGTAAAGTTGACTAAAGATGCACAGGATTGTGCAACTTCTATTACGATTGACTGTCAGTCCAGTGGCGATGGGAAGAAAGCGCCTGATGGTAACAGCTAGTCTACAGTAATGTATGATAATGATGGTTTTGATCTGCATATATCTTGTTTCTCTGAAATAGAACATGAAGAACAAGAAGTGTGTTTACCGGTTTCGCATTGCGGTACTAATGCTGTTCTTCCATGTAGTGAGATGAGTTGTACAATAATGGAAGAGTTTCACTCTACGGATGCTGGTGTTTCCAGAAACAACGTGACTTGTCTGACAGAACGGAATCATGATGACGATGATGATAATTTTGATGTCATTGATGAGACAAATGATTTGTCGACGATGATGAATGCTGATTGAACATCCTTTGTGTCAGAAGATGGAGATTTCAATCTTGTTCCTACGCTATGACACTTGGTCTACGGGAGACGAGTAAATATCCAAATTGGAGATCACACCCATGCATATTATTTATGAGTCAAGAGTTTCTGTTGATAAGTCGACATCACTGACTTCATCGTGTCTGCCGTTCGGAGCAAGTGGTGGTAGATTGACGATTCATCTTCAAAATAAGGAGAGTTAATCCTGGCTTTACGAAGTGTCATACATGTTCATAGGGTTAACTGGAAGAAGTTTATACTACCGTTCGATCATGCTACGATAGATACAGGGAATCAAGAACCTGATGGGAGTGTACAGAAACACAGTAAGTTTGATAGGTCATTTCCAAGTTAGATGGCGAGTAGGCGTACTGCTGTAAGTCCCGATCGTTCTTCTGGCGTGGATTTTGGAATGAGAGTGAGCCACAGGCTCAGACGTCAGAAGAGCTAGCCTTGGATGGGGGGATTTTGTGTTATGATCTGACTGACTAGTTCTTTCGATTTTCTGGTACTCTATTTGATACAATTTAGGATTTTATCATTTGTATCTTGTTACTATTTCTATATCTTGTACTCATATTGAAAATTCCATGTTTCCCTTTGAACTAAACATGTGTTGTTTGAAATAGATACAGCCGTTTTTGAAAATAATACTCTAGAAGCAGCTGGTTTCAACTAACCGGAAGCACTTATTCTTTCATCATCGCATCTGGTTGCTGTGATTAGAAATTCGAAGGTGCAACATTGTTTCAATAATTGTCTGTATTTCTCATTTTGATTAAAAATGGAACCGTTTATTCACAGAATTGTCATATTTGGACCTGGAATGTGCGAGACGCGCGTAAACCTATACCATTTTGATTCAGAACTCACTGAGAGAGCGTGTCTGGTGAATAGATAAGATGATGAATGGTCTCCAGTATAATATATTGAGTATGTTCGTGCAGTTATTAGAGAAAAGTTTACAAAATTATATATATATATTGTCTATCTTGAAGATTACTGTCAAACACTGACCACTTTTTCATACATTGAGTATTTGAGTAATATATGTGTACAACAGTATCTCGCATAACTATTTTCGTAACTTGGACAACACAAAATAAATAATATCATATTTGATGACGGTAGTATTCTTAAAATGCAATTTTCATATTAAATTTCGTTACTGATGAAATAATATAATATCATTCGTAGCTGCATTCAGTCGATAAAAATTGATGATATAAACTTAAACCATGGAGCAAAATGTCTGTGTATAATGAATAAAAGAATATTGGGTAACTTGAAATCAGAATGTCCTTGTAACGAATGCTAATAACGATGAACGTATTCTAATAATAATCATAAATGAAACGACGCAATCATTTCTGTAACTCCGCCAGTAGAACCTTATGGTCTTCTGTCGGTCTCAAGACCGTGTAAAGTAGGAGGGTTGTACATGGGGTCGTTGACCCCCATTCCGTCGAAATCCAACTCGCCAAAAAAGCGCTAACCAGAAAATAAATCCAAACCACTTTCACTCTGCCCTGGGAATTAGAATAAAAATAATGACTTCGCGTGATCAAAGCCGAGTTTTCTCGGAAGTCACAGGGCCGATGCGTCCTCTGACCACCAGAGCAAAAATTTTTTAGGTACGTGATACGCTCTTACATAGTGTTAGACTGGAAAACTATTTGAAGTTGCGGCAGAAACGAAAAGCTACAACCTCGAGGTGCTCGGAATCAGTGAAACGCATTGGACGCAGGTAGGACAACTGAGATTAGCTTCAGGGGGACTGCTGTTATACTCCAGCCATGAAAAGGAAAATGCTTCACATTTACAAGGAGTTGCACTGATACTGTCCAAACATGCACATAGAGCACTGATAGGATCGAAAGAAAGGAGCAAAAACGTTGAGAGATTTGCAAACCGATGTGCCTCCAAAAAAACTGGTCATTGGTGACACGATATTTTCGCACAAACGCATACACAAAGCCACATGGATTTCACCGGAACACACTACTTAAAACCAAATTGACCATATCTGTACTAACAAAACGTGCAGATTAACGACGAAGGATGTGAAAACCAAGTGAGGAGCTGTTATAGCTTCAGATCACCATTTGCTGATCGCCAAAATGAAATTGAATCTAAAGAAGCACTGGTAAACGAAGCAGACAATATCACAGACGTTTAATACAGCCTATCTTTGGGGTACCGTAAATCTCAGCGAATTCAACATAGCCCTCACCAATAGGTTCCAGGCCTTGCAAGATATAGTCAATGGAGAAGACGCGACATCGGAGGACAATTTTAAAGGGATTGAATAAGCAATCACTCCCAAAAGTCACGAAGTTCTGGGTCACAAGACGTAACATCACAAGCAACAGATCTTTTTCGACAATCTTGCAAAATTTGAAGAAAGGAGGAACAAGAAAGCAGCAATCAATAACACCGGAACAAGAGCAAATGAAGTAAAGGCACAAGCTGCACACACAGAAGCAAAAAAAGAAGTAAGGAGGAACATCACAGCTGATAAACGAAAATAAGTGGAAGATCTAGCAATGTCGGCGGAAATGGCTGCAAGAGACGGAAATTTGAGACGCTTGTAAGAAACAACAAAGGAGTCGGTCGAAAACTATCGAAAAAAAGAACGACTAGTGAAAAGCAAGTAGGGCAAAGTAATCAGCAACACTGAAGAACAGCAAAATAGGTGTGAAAAGCACTCTCAGGAACTATTGAATCGACCAGCTCTACTTAACCCACCTAACATCGAAGCAGGATACATGGACCTCACAATTAATATTGGCGCACCTACGCTTGAGGAGATCAGGATGGCCATCAGACAAATCAAGTACGGCAAAGCAGCAGGACCAGACAACATTCCAGTAGAGGCAATGAAAGCAGATGTAGAAGCAACTGCGAAAATACTTCACAACCTCTTCAAGAAGATTTGAGATGAGGATTAAGTACCATCAGATTGGAGAGAAGGATACCTGATCAAAATATCAAAGAAAGACGATGTAAACAAGTGTCAGAACTACAAAGGCATCCTTTTTCTTTCAGTATCAGGCAAAGTCCCCAAAAGTGTATTGCTTAACAGATTGCAGGACTTCGTAGACACCCAATTTCGAGATCAACAGGCCGGATTTCGTAAAGATCGATCATGTACTGACCAAATTGGTACATTTCGGATCATTGTGGAACAATCAATATAATGGAACTCAACACTCTTCATATACTTCATGGACTATGAGAAAGCATTCGACAGCGTGGATAGGAAAACACTGCGAAGGCTTCTTCGACACTACGGTGTGCCTGAGAAAATGATTAACGTCATACGGAATTCTTATGTTGGAGTCAACTGCAAATCGTGGACGGAGGATAGCTAACAGACTGTTTCGAGGTAAAGACCGGTGGCAGGCAAGGTTGCTTACTCTGACCCTTTCTCTGTCTCCTGGTGATCGACTGGATTATGGAGACGTCGACGTCTGACGGAAAGCACGGTCTTCAGTTGACAGATAGGACGCAGCTGGACGATATGGATTTTGCGGATGACGTTGATCTTCTTTCGAACACGCAACAACAAATGCAAGAGTGGACGGCCAGTGTAGCAGCAGCCTCTGAAGCACTAGGTCTCAACATACATAAAGGAATAAGCAAAATTCCGCGATACAACACACCATGCACCAACCAAACCACTCTTCACGGAGATGCCTTGGAGGAGGCTATCAACTTTACATATCTTGGCATGATCATCGACGAGAAAGGTGGATAAGATGCAGATGTGAGGGCGCGCATCGGCAAAGCAAGGACTGCATTTGTACAGTTGAAAAATATCTACTACTCCAAACAAATATTAACCAATACCAAAATCAGAATTTTCAATACAAATGTCAGCACAGTTCTACTGTATGGAGCAGAACTTTGAAAAACTACGAAAGCCATCATTCGGATTATTCAAGTGTTTATTAACAGTTGTCTACCCATACTAGTTCGGAATAGTTGGCCAGACACCATCAGCAACAACGTACTGTGGGAGAGAACAAACCAGATTCCAGTGGAGGAGGAAATCAGGAAGAAGCGAAGGAAGTGAATAGGACACACACTACAAAAAGCACATAACTGCGTCACGAGACAAGCCCTCATTCGGACAACTCAAGGCAAGAGGAAAAGAGGAAGGCCAAGTGACACATTACGCCGAGTATATGAGAAAGATATGAGAGGAATGAACAAATATTGGAGAGAACTGGAGAGGGAAGCCCAGGACAGAGTTGGTTGAAGGAAACTGTTGGGCGACCTATGTTTCAATGGGGGTAACAGGCGTAAGTAAGTAAGTAAGTTTGTTGCTATAGCCATTTGCTCGACTCTAGGCCCACTTCTAGCAGACCTTTTTCCAGTAAAGCTAGAAATTTAACCACTCAATGAGGCTATTCAGAAACTTGATCTATATTACCGTTATGTCAATGACACATTCATTATTGTATATCTGGACATCAGAAAGGCAAATCTATTAGAACAATTCAACAGTGTGCTCCCGGCAGCACGTTAACTGGTGAAGAAGAGTATGATAAAATACTGTCTTTCCTTGACATGACACTAAGAAGGCTTTATGATGTTACACTAAGTAGAAGCGTGTATAGAAAAAATCCCAGTGCTTGCCAGTACACTCACTTTCGTAGTTTTACCCCTATGATCTAAAAAATAAATTTGATCAGAAGTCTCACTACTAGAGCATGATATGTTCAGTGGATAATCTGTGTCAGGAGCTGGAACTCACTAACCGAGATTGATTATCACAGCGCATTATTTAAGAAGTATACGTTTGCCGTAAAAAAGAAGTCGGTGGTTTCGACCGCCTAAAAGAAGCCTTTATTTATGAAGTTAAAATTTAACGGAGATGTTACCTGTGATACTCTACAGGACAGAATAATGAAAGTAATTAACAGAACAATAAACGCTGCGATTTCTACTCAAACGAAGGATAAGTTACCTTAGTTGGCCTTCTCTATGTCCATTTACAAATTCAGCTGCTCCTGTTAAGATAGTTATATCGAGCGTACTTCCGGGCAACTTACACAACAAATGAGTGAACATCTCACAGCATGGTTTACGAAGGGACAGTCAAAAACAATACGCAGTTCTATCTAAGCACATCTGGTAGATGGTAGTCACATCGTAGATAAATCTGGATCTTATCTGGTGATCGATCTTATACCTCCATCATTTCCCAACGGAGTTCGATTCCGTCTCCTACACATGACAGAAGCCATACGAATACGTACATTCAGCCTTAATTTATGTATTCAGAAGAAATTCATGACATCCCTACCTTTTCCATGGCCTGGTATAACGTAACTGATGATGAACATTATATTTTAATTTTTTTCACACATTTGCTTAATACGTATTGTTTTTGATGTTTTTGATGATTATTTGATATCTATTCATCCACGTTCGACCTACGTCAGTTATCATATTTCACAAATTTTCCTACTACTATAGGTTCAACAATCTTGTCTGATCAATAAAATAAAATTTATCAGTTACTAAAATCGGGCAAGAACAACTTCAAAATATTCGAAATACTGAATCTTCAGTGCAAAACTTGTGTGACAGACGATAGTTGGTCAAAATGCTGTGGCTTAATACTACCCGTCTATGTAATATGACTTTGACCTTTCAAATCTGTCCACGCGGAACCTCAAACACTGATTTGCGGAAAGTGATAGATATGTAGTCAGGTCTTATCGATTCAGTTATTCATCAGTCAAATACCATTAACAATGTGTCCTCATGTTTTTGTTGTTAAGCTGTTACATGATAGAATGACAGGTTTGCGTTAAGCAGTAAAAACCTAACTTGGATTATCTCAAACAGCACTGTGAATTACTTCTTCTGAGCAGTTTTAAACCAAAACGATCACATCCATGTTTCATATATGGTTTATATATCAGATCTCTACAAACATTTCGGTAGACGATATAAATGTTTCTTATTGCAGAAGAAGAAACTTAGTCTCATTGTGGTTGAGAATGCGAAACTCTTATCACACACACACCAGATGATAGTGTTTCAACACTATTAGTCTTCTACTCGCACCTTGAACCAGTTTCTGAACGACAGAAGCGCTTGCGTGGTTGTCCAACTGACACTCAATTCATACATTCAAAGTTTAAACAGAATTAAAACTATCCAAACTGATGAATTCAACGCATAACTACAAACGGCTTATCATTAGTCAAAAATAAGTAAAATAGTTTAATTGAAAAATAACAATTCACCAAGGTTGCAGTACTATTTATGTATAAATGATTAATTCAGTTCTTCAATCAAACACTTCATATATGGGTCCCTCATTATAAACTATAAACATCAGTAAACGTGATTATGATCTATGGGACTCTTACAACTGATGTGAGGAAGTTAAATGGAGACGAAATTATCACTGAATTTAACAATTCATCAAGGCCTCAGTAATACTTATATTTCTCCTTGGCAATTTTATTTTGTGGTATTTTCAGTCAATGAGATTCATCATGCAAATCAATGATTAATTTCATTTTCCACAAGCAAGATCAGATCGCTGAAAAAAATCTGTCATAATGTATCTGCGAATAATATTATTATCATTTCAATTCTTCAATTATACCAAATAAAGAAATTCAAAATATTTCATAGGTATATAGACTTATGACTAGCAGTAAATCTTTTGACCATCAGAAAATAGCCCAACGTCACCGCCAGGCTACTGCGGGTCTCATCCTTAGATGAAGAAGAGTTAAGCATGCTGTTGGCGACCATAACTGGGGAAGCACTCATTATAGGAGAAACAGCTATTTAAAACCAGTTCTCCACTCAAGATACATTGAAACAGAACTAACCAGGTTCTAGGGGAGGAGGAAATAAGGAACAAGCTGTGAAAGTGGTGTTAGCACAATGCGAAAAGCTCAAAACTGCGTCAACTGAGAAGCTCTCACCGTGAAAGAATGATGATCAAAAATCGCAAAACGACAAGAAATATAGAAAGGCATGGAAAACATTTGGATTCTTTGACATAACTGGAATCCAATGCTCAAAGCAATTTTGATTGCATTAAGAGGAGTGAGTATCAACATTAAGTGGATAAGATTCTGAAACCTCATTTGAAAATGGCATAAATACCGGGTTCATTATGTTTTCGAGCAAAAGTCACTCATCTGACTTTCATATGTTATTTCGCGCTCGGTATCACACGGGACAGTCATTGGTTGGCAGATGATTTTAGTACGCGTTTTGTGGCTCACAAAAGCGCGTTTGCAACATTGTATTATTGAGCTTTATTTGTCTGATTAGCAACCTCAAATTTTCCAGGTGCTTATATAATACGCTTACACGTCATTTCAAGACTTCCCGCTTCAATAAGCAGGGCCGAAATCGTCTATTCTGTCACTGTTCCTTTTGTGGAATAAAGTGGACTCGTCATAATTTTAGGCATATCCATTGAAAATCATATACTAAATCCATTTGAGGTCTTATCCTTTTCTTCTCCTTATGTGTAATCGAAATTTTGCTTCGTATTCTCAATATGATTTATATATATGTGTTTTGAAATGTAATGGCATCGCTGTGTATGACATTCTAAACTTTGTTCAGTCAAATATAACCTTTAAAGCTGATGAGTTTATGATGCTTTTGTGAGTGAATGAGAAGAAACGTACATCAAACCACCTGCAGTAACTCATTCACAATAGTAAAAATGCCTTATATTGTATAGCAAACTACTGTTTGCCTCTGTATATATACGTTATCAAATGAAGAAGGCTGCTTATAGGTCATTTGCTTAAATCATCAACAACGACTGATCAAAAACTAATATGTCATTGTGAAACGACGTCTCTTTAGGAAAAGATAACTCTCAATAACTTTTTGATATTCCTACGAATTATCGCGAACGAAATAATTTTTGTACGATCACTATATCATTGTCCTGCATGTCAAAATCCTCCGAATTTTATTTAAGTACGATTGACAGCATGGGATTTCTTCTACTATGCAGTAAACATATTTATCTAATCTGTTTACGAATCATCCCCGGGAACCTACATGTCAACTCAACTTATGTACTATCTCCAACTTGGAAATAACCTAAATGAATCCTACTTTATTGACTTAGAATAAATAAGCAGAAACAAACAAGCTCATAATATATTGGAATGAAAATTTAAAATCCATTTCAATTCTTCCAAATTAATTACCGTTACATTGTTCTTTTGTGTAGTGATGAAAATCCTGGTCTACTGGTTACATTGATTATTTCCGATGCATTGTAAAATGGGGGAAGATAGATTTCATCCGGACAGGAACCATATGAACTGCAGTTAATATATGCAAATGATCTGTTCATGCAAAACCGTATTTCATCCAAATCGAATTTATGTCTAAAAGTACCCTGATAAATTTTGTAAAATCATTGAGATAAACATTATTGAACAAACTTTAACAAAACACAATAAATTTCTCTCAGTAAATTGTTCTTGAAACTACAACAAAACGTTTTACTTGGTAGAAAGGTTTTTCTCGAAAATCATTCATAAAATCTATGATGTATGTAATCAGGAGCTACTATTATAATAAGAATTATGATAATTTATTTAGTCACAAATAACTACGTCACAAGAGCCACGTCAGTTCACAGGCTGGATCAAATTGTCACAAATTCTTTCACGTTGACTGTAAAATTTGTAGCAGTAAAAATGAGTTAAATATGATGTCGCAGTTGAGCGAACAATGCAAAATGTAAAAACGATGATTGAAAGTAAATAAATGTGATAGAAAAAGCTTACTCTCTTCGCCCTGCAAATTAACCAAGCTGGAAATCTGTATTCTTTCCGCATAACCTCTTGAAAGTATGTTTTCTAAATAAAACAATAAAATACAGTTTTATTGTCAGTTAGAAAAGTGACCCAATTTGACATGAACCGAGAAAACAATTATAGATTTACCATTTATTATTCACGGATGATAATATTATTGAACTGATTCAATAAATTCCCAGGAAATAGTGACAATATGTGGCGAAAAGACGATGACTTCATGGTACAATACAAACCAGAATATCTAACTAGCAAAATTCATGTTGTACCTAATAATTCAGCACGAAACTTCAGTAAACACTCGATTGATATGTAGTGCCTCCACATATATTTCACTTCTCTCACATCTAACTTGGTTAAGCCTTTCGATTAATTTATTTAACCAAGCCATTCGCTTAGCAACAACTTGTATGTACAATTGGTATTTTTTATTATCTGGTTTGTATGAGCTAGTATGACTGAGCATTGCTTAACGCCTACGCATATATGCATCCTATTCGCTTTAATATTAATCTCTTAAATAACACGATGACTCAGACATTTATACGAACATTTTTATCTTATTAATTCATTCGCACATTCGCACATTCGCATATTCACTCGCAAGTCTGTCTGTGGTCTGCTATTATTAATTGTGGTGTGCTTCAATAAACGTATACGCTACTTGGAATTCATCTTCTGATTTATTAACCGTCAGACGTCAATTGGATAAGGTAGTCTGAACGAGCTTATCACGAAACGTAAGAACACGCATTAAATCGGCACACCTCAACTGGTAACCCCGACGTTCTCAGGATATTTACGGATACTGACAAAAAATCGACGCTTCCAGCAAAATTGCTAACCTCGACGCTCCCAGGAATAATTTGCTGATATCGACGACAGACCAAAAACTACGACCACAAATCGAACGCGTCCGCAATATCACTGACAATAACTATTTCGATACGAATTACTATTGTGGATTAAATTAACATTTGGGATTATTATCATTATCATATCGTTATTGCATGACAATTATTTCATAAACATTATTTGACATATTTTGACAATATTAACAATTACGAATTACGTCATTATACATAAAACTGTTTTACTGCTGCATTTTAGTAAGTCTGTTCCGTGTCATAACCTTTTACTAATTGTTGTTAACATTATTATCGTCCATCTAATTTCATCCCTTTATTTTTTTAATTTATTCGCGTACTATAAATTGTACATTAACATGTCTTCAGTTAACGAAACAAGTCTGCCACAAGTGGCGTCCGTGAGGTCCCTTAATATTACTATTCCTCCATTTAGTGTTGCCGACCCACAACTTTGGTTTATCAGACTCGAAAGTTACTTCGCAGTTAACCGTATTAGCTTACAACGCGACAAATTCGGCCATGCATGTGCATTGCTCTCGAACGAAGTAGCTGACGCGGTACGCGACGTTCTCGCCAAACCAGACTCAGAAGCTCCGTACGACGTATTGAAGGCGGCTGTGATAAAGGCTGTCTCGCTAAGCGACCAGCAGGCCTTAGACCGACTTCTCAACCAAGTCGAACTAGGTGACAGAACTCCATCACAGCTAAAAAATTATATGAGAAGCATAATCGGAGACAGGAAAATAGATAGTAGCATTTTCTATCAGCTGTGGCTCCGGCGACTCCCCCAAAATATTCAGCAGATTCTTGCATTCGGAGATGCTGATGTCGACATAGATCACATAGCAGAGATAGCCGATAGGATACAGGAAAGATCCAGAATACCGAGCCCACAAATACAACACACCTCGGCTAATTCCGAAATCGAAGAGTTACGAAAGGAGATTAACAATTTATCTCAAAAGCTTTCCGGGCTGTATCCGAACGAGAGACTGAAAAGACGATCGTGAAGTAGGTCACGTGATAAATATCGATCACGCTCACGGAGACGCACAGGACCTACAATATGCTGGTATCACCAGACTTATGGCAACCAAGCCAGAAAGTGCAGACCGCCATGCGGTTTCAAAATAATACAACAGGGAAACGGTCCCGCCAGTTGCCGGTAACGGCTGCGACAGCTGGCGTGGCTCCCAAAAACAGTCGTCTATTTTACGTCCAGGACAAGACAACTGGCGCCTAATTCTTAGTCGACACAGGAGCAGAAATAAGTGTTGTGCCGCCCGTTAGTAATGAACGACGAAATGTTATTACGGCGCTTACTTTGAAAGCAGCAAACAAATCCGACATAAAAACATACGGAAAGCGAAAAATAGCTTTAGATTTCGGTCGAGACATTTCACTTCGATGGGAATTTGTGATAGCAGACGTATCCGTACCTATAATCGGTATTGATTTCCTGAAGAATTTCGACTTATTAGTGGATTCGCGATGAAACCAGCTCTTCAACACAAAACGTACGATAGTGATAAGAGGAATAATCACTGATCATGAATCTATGAATTTAGTAGTGTCAGGAGACAAAAACGACCCATATAAATCGCTACTAAACGAATACGCCGACCTGACAAGAGTGTCTTACGATAATACCGATCTCAAACATACGGTGCAACATTATATTGCAACTAAAGGTGCACCTTGTAACGCGAGACCACGACGCCTGGACCCGAAAAGGTTAAACGTTGCGAAACAAGAATTTGACAAAATGATGAAACTTGGCATAATACGGCCATCTAGTAGCCCATGGGCATCTCCGTTACACATGGTACTAAAAAAGAACGGAGAGTACAGACCATGTGGAGATTACCGAGCACTCAATAAACAAACAGTGGCAGATAGATATCCAGTGCCACATATCCACGACATGACTAACAAAATGGAAGGCGCCACTATCTTTTCGAAAATTGACCTCGTTAGGGCTTATTACCATATTCCCGTGGCGCATGAGGATATACCGAAAACGGCTGTAATCACTCCATTCGGATTATTCGAATTTTTGCGAATGCCGTTCGGATTAACTAATGCCGCACAAACCTTCCAGAGATTCATCGACCAGGTTGTTAGAGGTTTGTCAGGCGTATATGTTTACATCGACGATATACTTGTAGCTAGTGCTACACCGGAACAACATCTACAACAACTAAGACAGTTGTTCAATAAACTTCAAGAACACGGTATTGCCATCAACGTTAAGAAATGTGAATTTGGTAAGAAATCACTGCAATTTCTAGGACACACAATAAATTCTCAAGGTATCACACCAGTCCCATCAGAAGTTGCAGCTATTCGTGACTATCCGTTGCCCGAAACAAAGAAGAAATTACGACGATTTCTCGGACTAATTAACTACTATAGACGATTCATTCCGAACTGCGCGGCAATATTGCAACCGTTAACAGACGCTTTGCGTGGACATGCCAGAACATTTCACTTGTCACCCGACGCCATAGAGGCATTCGAGAACGCTAAACGCGTGCTAAATGAAAAGACAATATTGGTACGACGAAAAAACGAAGCTCCATTAGCCGTCATGACTGACGCGTCGAACATCGCTGTTGGAGCCGTGTTACAGCAGTTCGTAAACGACACATGGGAACCGATTTCATTCTTTTCTAAAAGATTAAGTCCCACGCAAACGAGATACAGCACGTTCGGAAGAGAACTGCTTGCAATTTATTTGACAATAAAGCACTTTCGACATATGCTTGAGGGTACCATTTTCACAGTGTACACAGATCATAAACCCCTCACGAAAGCATTAAACGCCAAGCACGACAATTATTCGCCGAGGGAAATTCGACAATTGGAGTTTATTTCCCAATTTACTTCTGACATACAATATATTAAAGGCCATGCTAACGAAGTAGCAGATGCATTATCAAGAACGATGATTAACGCTCTCATCCAAACCGACATCGATTATCATAAACTAGCAGCGTTGCAAAATATGGACGTAGAGCTAAATAGACTAAGATCATCCAATACAACTTCTTTAATACTCCGAGAAACTCCATTCGGCAAAGTAAACATAATGTGTGATATTTCTACAGGCAGACCACGACCGTTTATTCCGAAGCCGTTTAGACGAAAAGTTTTCGAAACTATGCATAATATATCACATCCTGGAATTAAGGCAACGATCAGTCTGATTAGCGACCGTTTCGTATGGCCAAATATGAATCGAGATGTTCGCAACTGGACACAGGCATGTATTAAATGCCAGAAAGTTAAAGTTCATCGTCACACAAGTTCCGCAGTAGGTCCATTCCGTCACCCAGACAGCCGATTCGAGCACATACATATCGATATTGTGGGACCACTGCCGATTTCAAATGGCTTCAGTTATATTTTTACCTGCATAGACAGATTCACGCGATGGCCTGTAGCGGTGCCCATAAAAGATATCTCAGCAGAGACAATAGCTAAAACCTTAGTCGAACATTGGATCTCATACTATGGAGTCCCTGCTCATATCACAACCGATAGAGGAGCCCAATTTGAAAGTCGCCTCTTTCAACAACTCACAGAGCTCCTCGGCATTAAACGTATACGCACAACCTCCTACCACCCGATGGCAAATGGTATGGTAGAGAGATTACATCGACAACTGAAGGCATCTCTTACAGCTGTTATTAACAACAATGACTGGGCCAACAAGCTTCCATTAGTCATGTTGAGTTTAAGATCGACGGTTAAAAGAGACATAGGATGTTGCCCTGCAGAGTTAGTTTACGGAACTACCCTACGTCTACCAGGAGAGTTGTTCATCTCAGGTAAGCTTGTTCCAACTGATATAACTAACTACGTACGTCGTCTAAAAGACCACATGAGCGATCTAAGAATAACGCTTCCGCAGGAGAATCAACATCGAGTATATATTCCGAAGCAACTAAGCGATACCTCCTATGTATTTATCAGGAGAGATTTTGTGCGACGTCCCTTACAACCAACCTACGATGGTCCATTCAAAGTTATCGACAGAACCGATAAAACTATCACCGTAGATAAAGCTGGAAAAACGGATGTAGTTAGCATCGACAGAGTCAAACCAGCTTTCGTCGAAGGCGAAGAACAGCCAATAAACGCAAACCCATCGAAAGCCATTGAATCACCGAAATGCGAGCTTAAACCCTCTGAAGCAGCAACACAGAAAACAGAAGGAAACCCACCAACGACCAGATATGGACGAAGAGTCAGGTGGCCGCAAAGATATATAGCTACATTTTTGAACTGATAATTCTTCTCACCATTTCGAACACATTTTTTTTGCTTCGCATTTGTACGTCGAAAATTCTCATTTATCTATTATTGCCTTCGATACATTTAGTGTATTTCGAAATTGAGATGTTAGCCTTAAAACATTACTATGCTTTTGTTTGATCTTCTATTCCTTTGCGACCTCACGAACGTATGCGAATAGAGTAACTTTAACTTCCGAAACTTTTGATGTTTTCCGACAATTTTGATTTTTTTTCTCGCAAACAAAGACATTTTCGTAACCTTGTTTGCTGGAAGGGGGCTATTGTAGTGCCTCCACATATATTTCACTTCTCTCACATCTAACTTGGTTAAGCCTTTCGATTAATTTATTTAACCAAGCCATTCGCTTAGCAACAACTTGTATGTACAATTGGTATTTTTTATTATCTGGTTTGTATGAGCTAGTATGACTGAGCATTGCTTAACGCCTACGCATATATGCATCCTATTCGCTTTAATATTAATCTCTTAAATAACACGATGACTCAGACATTTTCCTTTGTATATATACGAACATTTTTATCTTATTAATTCATTCGCACATTCGCACATTCGCATATTCACTCGCAAGTCTGTCTGCCCGGTCTGTCTGTGGTCTGCCATTATTAATTGTGGTGTGCTTCAATAAACGTATACGCTACTTGGAATTCATCTTCTGATTTATCAACCGTCAGACGTCAATTGGATAAGGTAGTCTGAACGAGCTTATCACGAAACGTAAGAACACGCATTAAATCGGCACACCTCAGATATAAGGTCATTTATTGATAATTTTCCATCACACTACTTTGCAAGAACCTGATTTCAAAAGAATCTCATCTGTAACCACTACCTACGGATAAGTTGCGTGATTACACTTGTTTTTAAATACACTTACATTATATCCTGTATTATTGCTGGGAACAATGTTATAACGTCCAAGAGTGCTGAAATAAATAGCATAAAAGAAAACATTCGATCGCTTTTCACACATCCCATCCGGTTTTTCATTTATTACAAATATTCTGACTAATGATGATGAACATCCTTTTACGTTTAATAATGTATGTGATAACTTGAGTTGATCAAGCACTTGTTGCTGCTTGTCATCAAAATCATAATTTTGATGTATGAGTTGGTTTAAAAGTCTGAACTTTTTTATGGACATCCAGATCATTCCATAGATCATTATACGGAAATGAAAATGTCCAAAGAATGTACAAGTATTTCATACGATGTTCATTTATGAAAGTGCATCAGGTTTTATTGTTGAAATTGTATAACAGGTTTGTCGTTCACTTCACACGATTGATACAAAATTGAAAAAAGTTTGAATGCCTGGATTGCTTTAGCTCAAGTCTCTGAAGTGTAAAAGTGGTTCACATGAAAAGTAATCGCCTTTCTTCACAAGTAAATTAGTCAACCATATTTTGGTCCTGAGCTTCTCAAAAATTTAGTGTACTTCAATGAATGAACCAACGCAAAAGTAGTATGATTTCACAGAGTGAAGTTAATTGATCATTGTATAAGTAACTCCGATTGTTCGTATTTACAACGATAAATTACAATTAGTGAATTTTTTATTGTCAAGCAATAGTTATGTTCTTATTTGTGCGTTTTATTTGATTCTAGCTTCAAACATAAACTCTGATAAATGACACTTTGGTTAGATAAATACTGCCTTCAGCTCACATCTAAACGACTCATACTGAAATGGTCTATCCTTTTGCATTTCGAAAATATGTCTGGATATTTTTCTGGCCTGGAAACAAAAAATCAAAAAAAATCAATTATTTTACAAACATAAAGCACGATTGTACTGTACAGTAGTGAGTTGAGTTTGAGGTTTTTCAAAAATGTTATTTCCATGAAATGTTACTTGCACGAAACACATGCAGCAACTTTGCTCATCATCAATCCACTTTGGAAGATTGGAAAGGTATTCATTTAGTAGGTATATTCTAAGTTTCCTGGGAATCCTTACAGTGTTTACTAGAGCCTTCAATATCTTTTTTATTTTGCAGCACTTGTTAAGTTTATTGACTGAACAAAAGGCAATTGATTCATTCTAATCATGTGAATTTTAAAGTATTTGTAAAATTTCAGTGGATGCGTGGAGGTCACAAATGCTCCTCATATTCAGTTAAACATCATACTACGGTTTCATAAAACTTCACATGACTTCATAAAGTTCATTGCCGTCTCACGTCTAGTAATAGCATCATAATTACATTTCCACTTCCATTTTTCGTTTAATAAAAGATTCATCAAATGAACTAACCACTCCACACTCATTTTGGCGATCGAAATGGAAACCTTTCATTAGAGTTCTGATTCATCTTCAATAAAACATTTTTTCAGGCAGAATAATGTTAGTCCGATTGCTTCATGGAACATCAAAATGTTTACCTACCAAAGTCCAGGAATTGTGAAGCTTGTCACTCCAAAAGTTATTGCGGCGCTATATATGAGAGAAAAATATGAAATTATTATATGATACTCAATCTTAGCAACCATTGTACATTACGAAATGTCTCTACAGAGTGCACTTATATAAACTGATTCCCCTACTCATATGTTTGTTTTCATTACGTTGTAGAAAAGATAACAATAAAGGAATAAAATTTCTGGTGACAGTAATATTAAAAAGATGCAATCTTCGTTACCAAACAAATGAACTTATACCTGCTTAGCTGGATTATTTCGAATAAAAACTAATGAAACAAACGAGTAACAATCAAAGGAAATTTTTTTCTGCAATCATTAGAACAATACTAGTTTACTTGACATTTGGATGTCAAAGTGATGAAAACTTATTGAAGATAATCTAATGCAAATAATTAACATGAATAAAAGGATGCAATCATTTCAGTATTAATATTTTGTTGGTTTTCATTATATAAACATTACCAAATGTGAATTACGAAATGTTGGAAACCAGGTTACAGAGAACAGGTAGGAATATCACCTATGTTCTTGCATTCGGGAAGACACAAGATCGAGTATTATCAAACAGACAATTCTACAACGATAAAATGAACAAAGAATGTGTAAGGTATACAAAATATCATCTAATAGTCAAGAATGATGAACAAGTTGTGTGATTGTTTTGATATATACAAATCTTAAATCATAATCTTCTCATGTTGGTGAATAACATAATTGGGTGATCATAGATAAATGATGGATTTGAACAACAGTCCTAATTTTAGATCTCTAGTTAGTTTCTACCGTTGTGTAAAATAAGCGGATTCCGTGAGAATGGCAATCTCCATTTCTCCAGGTGCTTGTAGAATACACTTTCTGCGCCTTTTGGTTTTATTGAAAAGAGCGGAAAACAGAATTCTTCCAGAAAGCTTACATATGGACCGTAGTTATTACACGCCTGATGGTTGCTTTATTCAAAAGCATACTTTATCAATATTCTACGAATTGTTACCCTGATAAACGTTTGCAAAATCGCGGAAAGAAACATTATATATCGTATATGTGGAACAACTACAACTACAAATTATGGCTTCCAATGCTGAAATAAAAATTTCATATTACTAGGACATGCTTTTTCAACAAAATCGCATATTTAATAATAAATGACTCGTATGGTATAATATCACATTTGGGCGATCGAAGCAAAATGTAATTACGTTGATCGAAGCGAAATGTAATTACGTTGATCAAAGCAAAATGTATGTTCGAGAATGTTTTGCATTCCCGCAATCCCTACTGCATATAAACCAACAAGGACAACCGTATTCTCTTTTCAGTAAAATACGAAAATATGTTCGCCAAGTGAATAAAGCAATAAAATATACGTCCATTGACAGTATTTTTTCTTGCAGAAATAATAATTACAACTGACGTATAATACATTATAGTGAAAACAATTATAAGTTCAATTAGGGTCAGAATGCACACAAACTGTTTTTACGTTGTTGATTGATTTGTTTCGAACTTATTAAGAAATGATGTGAATAAAGTTTTATTGAGCTACCGTTTTATGTTCACGTAAGAAAATGGTTACTGAAATGAGTGAATCCCAAGTACAAAAACAGTGATGTTGAGTTACGAAACGAAACAAAAAGATTTTGTGTTTCGTGAATAACTGAGTGTTTTCCAGCAGATGAAATAATATTTTTCACATGAAAATGACCAATCATCACCTCACGTGAATCAAAATTGTTCGAAATGTTACGGTTATTCTTAAACTACATATTCAACCGGATTATTTTATAAGCAACAATCAGGCGATACATAAGTTTTAGGTCCAAAAGATCAGTTTACACACCATAATTATTTTGATATTGCATGTCGCTACAGTGAATAAACCTTGTTTCAAACACATCTCACTAGTAACCGCTACATGTGCAAATAGCACTCCATGATGCTGAAATGATGATAATGGCGAAGAATTACTCAATTGTTACACGTAGACCTAGACATTGTTTTAACAAACACATCATAACTCATCGATTTATCAGTTTACTTACAAGTATGGATAAATGCAAAGAGGGGAAAAACTGCGTTTGGAATGAAGTGCAACGTATCTGGTATCCTACCGGATTTTGCAATCTTTTGATGTAACATGCACCGATAAACGTAAGAAACAGAAAATCATATTATTGAGACGTGACGTAACATTGATATAATTGTCGCCGCCTGGATGATATAATTGATCAAAAATCTTCAAACAATTGTTCCAATTTAATTACTTTACTTAGAATTTGCCTACTCTTCACAGTTTCTCGGAATACATATAAATCTAAGTCGAAAGATAATTCATAACGAGCGTACGTGTGTCCATACTGAACATTCTAAATAATGAAAACTTCCGATCGAAAATTTAACATATATTTCAAACAATCTGATGAACGTGCACTTAAGAAACATCCTAGTTACACGTCTGTAATTTCTCATCTACAGATTCACGTAATCGCATAGTAAGTTGAAAACATTCAAATCACATGTAAATGAATTCTATAAAGATTGGCTGCATTCATTTAAATTTCATGAAGTGAATCCGCAATCTGAGTCTAAGTAGAAACCACCGATAAGCGCGAACAGTTCTATTCAGGCTGGATGTTGGAACGTGTTTTACATTCGCAAATAAAGTAATGTATGCGAATAATTGCAGATAAATAAGTAATGGTTGACTGATTACTGCAGCATGTTCGATCAAAATAAGTATATACAATGACTAATAATTTTGTTACGAGTATGGTTTATCGCTGTTTAATCAGAAGACATTGTCCATACGACCGTTAACAACTTCATGAAGAAAATTTCTCAGAGGTGTAGATATACGAAGTTGATTTACGAACTGTGAGATAAAATTTCGTTGTCTGTTACGCATAATGAATTCAGTTAGAATACTGATGCATATACACTAGTTTGATATACATTCGAATGATTCGTGAAATCGGCATGTTTGAACAAAAATTCTGGTCTCATATCATCATTGCATTATTTGCCATGGTCACGGTGAAGTAGAAGGTTTGATGATTATATTCTTCAACCCGTTTATCATGGATCTGGTTTTCCTTTCATAGATAGCCTACTTAACTCGCGCTTCATTACATTCATATTGTGAGACAAATTTCTGATGCGTGAATTTATTGTAAATGGATAACTGAGCTGTGAAGCTTATGATGTTTGATAAAATAAGGAAAAAATAGATTCCTGGTTATTAAAGTCTGTATGACTCTGGCATCTGTAGAAACAACTGACCATAACATTTCCAATAGAAACAGAACTTCATATGAAACGAGGTTACTAGTATACACTGGTATTCAATGATTGTGTGAAATACAGCATTTTCGATGTACAAAGAATTAAAGTGGTATATCAGGTAGTTTGAATAGAATAATTGATTGTACTGAAGTGTCAATTTGTATTCTCTATTTCATTGTCTTTCGATAAGGTACCACTTACTTCATCATATATGAGAACAGAATAATAATCTTTGATTACATGCAATTCGTGAGCAATCTGTGCACAATATTAACTGAAAACTAATGGATCTGACTAATACACCAATGTTCAGAATGGTAATTTGGTAATGAAAAATTGAAAAAAACACCAACAACCTCATTTCTACCTAAACCTTATCACACAAACATAATTCTTATGAGCAGGTTCTTCTTCAACGTAAATGAAGCAAAGCAACGATTTTATATTGAAAATGTACAATTCTTTCAGGTATCATTTAATGCAAACTGTATCTGTCATGTTGACGTGAAGATTCAGGTTATTGGGGTAACAGCAGATTTATGACTGACATAAATCCCAACGAGTGAGGTTGCGAATCAACTGAAAGAAAACACAGTACCTAGCTGATTTTTCAGATACGAAATGCTCACGTGGTAGGGCATAAGTCGATTTCTCAGTTCAGTTGAAATATACTTGATGAAGCAGTCAATCTATCATTCATTCAATAAGAACGTAGAACGTCTCGCGTAGGTTTGAGAAATTTCATTCGAGGTCTCTGACCATCGACTACTGACATCTCGCATACCTCTGCCGACAGGTCTCAGTCCAGTGATCAGTGACTTCATGCATTTCTGCAATGTTTTGATCTGGCCGCCCCTTCCTTTCATTCAAGCTATTCCTACATTTCAATACAAAGCTTTCAGGGGGAATGGTTCGGTAAGCATACGCAACACTTTTCACAATCACATCGACTAATGAGGTTTTAGTACATCATTGATTGATCTACCATCCTTACCTAGCACCAGTCGAAAGATAATTCATAACGAGCGTACGTGTGTCCATACTGAACATTCTAAATAATGAAAACTTCCGATCGAAAATTTAACATATATTTCAAACAATCTGATGAACGTGCACTTAAGAAACATCCTAGTTACACGTCTGTAATTTCTCATCTACAGATTCACGTAATCGCATAGTAAGTTGAAAACATTCAAATCACATGTAAATGAATTCTATAAAGATTGGCTGCATTCATTTAAATTTCATGAAGTGAATCCGCAATCTGAGTCTAAGTAGAAACCACCGATAAGCGCGAACAGTTCTATTCAGGCTGGATGTTGGAACGTGTTTTACATTCGCAAATAAAGTAATGTATGCGAATAATTGCAGATAAATAAGTAATGGTTGACTGATTACTGCAGCATGTTCGATCAAAATAAGTATATACAATGACTAATAATTTTGTTACGAGTATGGTTTATCGCTGTTTAATCAGAAGACATTGTCCATACGACCGTTAACAACTTCATGAAGAAAATTTCTCAGAGGTGTAGATATACGAAGTTGATTTACGAACTGTGAGATAAAATTTCGTTGTCTGTTACGCATAATGAATTCAGTTAGAATACTGATGCATATACACTAGTTTGATATACATTCGAATGATTCGTGAAATCGGCACGTTTGAACAAAAATTCTGGTCTCATATTATCATTGCATTATTTGCCATGGTCACAGGTTAAATAAACAACAATCGACTGTATAAGGAAACAGAAAAGTATTTACAATATGTATACATATTTAGAAGTTCTTTATTCCCATCACAAGTATTGCCAATAGTAAATACGCTTCGTCGTATACAATGAAATACGCCAAATTGGGATCTCATTATTCATAGTTTGAAATTGAAATAAGTTTTATACATGCTTGAAATACAAATAGACCGAACGTTGTTACAATCAATATGAATAGAATGACAACCTGTAAATACGATATAAATTAGTAGAAGAGAGATAATTATTGATTAACTGATCGATATACAGGTAATTTTTAAACAGGTACTTAATCAATAATTGATCTAATTGGTGCTTTAATGTTCACTAGTGAATGAACACATAAATACATATACAAAAACCCCTTAATTCATTTGAAAATATCACGCAAGGAGTATTGTACTGAGCATATAGTACTTCAAACTAAAGGACGCGTAGCGACAACTTTATACTCAAACTCTACATTTGTTCGAATTATTATTTGATGCCAACTGTAACTGTTATATTGACGTGATGATTTTGGTTAAGAAAGTAATACAAGTAGTCGGACACATAAGGTTAGAAAGGTATTGTTCAAGACGTGTAAACACCAACAGTGAATGAAAACGATTGAGCCATTTGATTTGAGGTCTCTAACCATCGATTACTCACATCTTGCCAACTCAAACCAGGAAGCTGACACCTACCGACATGGCTCAGTCCAGTGATCAGTGACTTCATGCATTTCTGCAATGTTTTGATCTATCCGCCCCTACCGTCTCTTCAAGCTATTCCTATATTTCAATGCATAGCTTTCCAAGGCAGTCGTTGGGTGAGCATACGCAACACTTATCACAATCTCATCGACTGATAAAGTTTCAGTGCTTTATTTATTGACCTGCCATTCTTACCTTGCACCCGTTACCAAACATGGCTATTGCTCACTCGTATATTTCACGATACTTGAGCGATGCTTCAGAAACAACCATTATCAAAATCCCGTAATCTACGAATATCTTTTATTCCGACTAGCCACCTTTCAAAGTCCCAAAAGGAGCAGTAGCCAACTATTTTGGAGTAAACTCATCCTTTATTCAGTTCATTTCTGGGAGCATGTCTATGATAAAATTGAACAATAGAAGGCACAGAAGACAGCCCTGACGGAAACTGCCTAATGTAAAGTACTTTGATGATAGTTCCCCGAAACTGACAATGAATAATAAGGGCATCTTCTTCTTCCGAGAATGTATCAGTTACACTCCTATTACAAGTTTCCTTGATAAGTTTCAATAAATGCCTACTTTTGCCTATCGCTGCTGCCGTTACCATCTCTGTTGCTTTTGCCACCCATCACTGTTATTTGCTGTTGCGGAGGCTTTTAATTAGCTTGAGCCTAAGCTGCGTTCGTTTTTCATGTTCACAGTCAAATTGGATTCGTTTTGCAGCAGCCATCAAGTCAGTACATGCTCCTTAGATCCACTGCTTCTTCTCAGCCTTATGATTCAGCTTGCTAGCAAATATGATCGCCGTTTCCGCAGCTTTTTTCATATCATTCAAACTTGTATCTTGATGTAAATTGCTAACATGCTGGCACGATTATTTTTCTAGGTATTTCTTGAAATAAACTCTTAGCTTCATCATCATTAGGTTCAACACAAGAAAATTAGTTCGTGATGTTCTTCCTACGTTTACTAAGCCTCAAACGAATACGCGCTTGCACTCAGGCATGATCTATTTCCAAACATGGAGTCCTCTACTGAACGCCTACATCGGTGGCAGATGGCAATGTGATCGACTTCCGTCTAGCCTTGACCCGACTATGGAGATCGCAAAATCAAGATACGTTTTTCCTTTTGCCTAAAGTCAGTGTTTTCTAGAATCAGTCACTTATCTCAGCAAAGTTGCTATTATCGGTTGTTTGAGCCACGACATCATAAGATCCGCCAAGGTATCATTCATTTTCACTCAGGCCTCCGACTGAAGCAATAATGTCACTTGTCAATTGAAGTAGATCAGAGTGCCTAACATTTTGAAGGATGCCCGGATGCCTTACGTCAAAATAATCTTTCACTCCGCCTGAACTGCGCAGGCACATACGATGAATAGGCGACGGCGTGTGTCTCTAGCTTTCAGATTCGTTACAGTTCAGTTCAGTCGGACAGCTCACGAGTGACTATCCAATGGGAAACAGTCTATCAGAGTTAGATCAGACCTACGATTCAATCTTAAACATACAACAGCAGGACCTCTGTAAGCAACATAAGGGCTCCCGGGTATCCGCAACAGAAATCGAGTTGCTTCATTATTTTGACAAGTCAAAATTATATAACGGGCTTTACCAATATCCTGAATGCACGTTTCCGAGACGCAGCATACATCGATGGACCGAGTTTTTTCTCTCCTAGCAAAAGACGCCTGTTGCCCTATTGAATGGCTGGTAATACACAATGTCACACTTTGGCGATCGAAGCGAAATATAATCACGTTGATCGAAGCCGAATAAATGTGAATGAAATGCTTACTTTCCCGCTTTGTCGCCTGCATATCGACCAAATTGGAAAACCGTGTTCCTTCTGCAGTACTTTTTGTGAATGAAACATTTAAAGACAGTTCTGTTGTCAGTATATACGTTTGTTGAAATAATACGGTTGAATGACTTTCAACGCATGATTCTGATAACTTGTACAAAGTCAATTGTTTTCCGAACGTACACATATTTTCTGAACTTTGTTGTTTGATTTAATTTGAAGGGTAACTGAAAAAGGAATGATCCAATTAAAGAATTATGGAGTTACCGTTAAATGATCACGTACGATCATGAGGGTTTAAATAAGTGATTCTCAAATTAAAAAGAATTTTATTGACTTACATAACGACTTTTTTGAGCAAATAAGATATGGTGTTTCGTGAATAATCAAAAGTTTTCAAGCAGTTGAGATAATACGGTTCTCATGAAAATGATCAAGTGTTAATCTCATATGATCGATGGTCGTTCAGACATTTACAACCATTCCGAAATTTGTCGCATGATTACACAAATTCGTCAGAACTTAATTTATTGTTAATGTTCAATTTGAATAACAGAATTGTCGTTAATGTCACACGGTTACTTGGAAAAAATGAAATTAATTTTGATTGCCTTTACAGCTTCATCTCAAATCTCTGAAGTGTGCATGAGATTTGCAGTATTAATAATCGTGCTTCCAGATGAGTGATTATTAATCACATAAATCGCAACTTAATAACTGAACATGACAATCAGTCATTTACTAGATTATTAACCGATCAAATATAATTTATTATGATAAGAATTAGATCACATACTAGAAAAGATCAGTTCTATTGAATAGTTATAGTACCTTCTTCAGGTAAAGATAAAGGCCACGGATTTGGGGATCTTGAACTGCACACTGTCCGTGTTTTTAAGATTGATGTACTCTTATATAAAAGTAGTAGCAGCAAAAGTATTCATTCCTCCACACAAAATCATATCAGTATTTATAAACTTCATCATAACCGACCACGACAGATGAATTGAAAATATCTACACTGAAAGTCATATATCTAGTCAATGATTGGAATTAAATATACAACCAATACGGAGCGAATACACTTTTAAATCCATTTCTAATCCCGTAAGTAGACTTATTCTTCGAAAGCTGATATTTGCAATTTCCAGAACACTCAGTGATTTGAAATGAAAAATTAAACATTATGTTTAGCAAAACTTCATAAGAAATGAATCTGATATCCAACAACCTCACTATAATGAAAGTCCTTTGTTTCCGAGCTTACTTAATGCAGCCTACACTGTGAAAAAAGATACTGGTTGTGATTGCGGCGCAGATTATACTAAATGCAGCCATTTATCTACAAGTAACCCCACCTTCTTTAAACTGTAGTGTGTGTATTTGCGTTATGCTATTGGATAACTGCTGGTATACTAAACATACGAAACGTGGTTCGAAAAGTTGAGCCTTAGTACGCTGGAATATCGCAACAATTTGTCATTAAAATAACAGCAGCTTTGTTGTTCGCATTTGGAGATTTTCTTTACAAATTCTGAAGTCTACATTGACTCAGGTGTGTCAGTTATTTTTTTCAGGTTATTTTTTTACTAGTCAGTCTGCTTTCATATGACCTTACAAACGGATGCCTTTACAGATTGCATTTGTCCTTTGAATTCGCAGTATGCGTTTCATAATTGTGCTTTGTTTTTAAATAAATGTTATGAATCATTTTCCCATGAGCTCACTAAAAACTCATAAGTTTCAAAATTTTGGAGAACCTATTTGTATGCTTCCAAAATCTGCGTTCGAAAACGGCGAGTAAGTAAACAGCCCTTTACTAGATAAGTGATTTTTCAATCTTGCTACTTTTTTATTTCTTTCAACGAAACTGCATGAAATAATAAAATTGAAATAAGGTTTTGATATACTGAAATAATTGGAAACATGACCACTTATATTCTTACCAAAATATTTCTGTCATGGAATAGTATTTCAAACAAAGCCAATGCTGATCATATTCTTGTCTCAACGGTTGAATTAAATGACGTTTCTTGTAAGTTTGGTATATCTCAATAATTTTTCAATCAAAGTGTCATATCACTCAACTGTTAGTATTCACACTCTTTGTCCAAAATACTTTGTTTAGAATTCGACTGGAAAAATGAGATTCTATTTCAATCCAGCCTAATGTACAAACTCTAACTTTACAACGCTGAATAACGTTATCGGTCAGGCGATGCTGTAACTGAAAATGTGGCTTTCATAACATTAGAATATTGAATAATCACCGAGTTTTATTTTTCTGAAATTTTGTATAACATCAAAATCAATCTTGTTTCGTTATCATTTTATTTAAGCCCCTTCCTTAACAGATAATTAATTTAAGCTTTTCCATTTGCACTTATTAAAAACATGCAATCTCAATGATTTGAATCAATTTCTTATCATTATCTCGATGAAATCTTGTACACATTTGAAGATGAATGTAGAAGCCATAAACTTAGGCAATGAATACTGTTCAAGTATAGAAATGTTTTGGTAAATGATCTGTCACATATACGAAATGCATATGCATTAACAGTTGAAGATAAATTATTCTATCATTCTATCTCCGTTATTATTTATACGGGAAGTAAGTACATCTTAACATGGCTACTCAGTGATCCTAAAACCTGTCAATTAATAATAGCTCAGCGAATCTATCGGGGGGTGTAAAAAATATTCGGTCTCTTTTTCTCACAAGTGTGCACAATTGTGAAATCAGTGATATAAGAGGGAATGGCAAACAATCGTTCATTGAACAAGAAAGCATTTCAACTTATCATCTAATCACTGATCATTACATTACACTGCAGAGGGTTATAGGAAATCACTTTATACTTCAAGTACATAAATTACATAAATGACTCAGAAAATATCGTTGATTACCTAATATCATGCTATTCACGGCTGAAAATGTCAATCATAATTAAAGTAATACCATTAGTCCTTATCTTTTCGACATTGTAGTGTACCTAAAAGAATGAACATACAGAAAAGTAGTAAGACTGAACAGTGAGAAGTAACTTGATCACTGCACGAACAATTCTGATCGTTCACATTTACAACCATAATTTACAATTATTGATTATCTTAGTATCTGGTAAAAGTTAATTCCTGATTTTTGGATATATAGATATAATCCTAAAGGTTGATAAATTGCACAAAATGTTTGTGCAAATACTGCATTCAACTCACATCTAAAATAGTCAAATCGAATTTCAGTGTCGCTGTGAGATTTGCAATTACATTTGGGTAAATTTGAGGCTTACAAACGGAAAATCGGAAAAAAATATTCTTCGAACGTAAAGCCTGATCCTATAGTACGGTTTTCAGGTAACTTTCAGGTTTGCCAGAAATGTTTGTTTTATGAAATGTTGCTTGCTTGATAAACGTGCACCGACTTTGCTCATTTTGATCGCACAACTAAATAAATCCACTGATGTACCATAATGTCTTTAAATATTTCAACAAAAACATACATGTAGTTGGTAATTTCTACGTTTACTGAAATTCCTGACTGTGTTCAACGTAACATTCAATATCTATTTTATTAGTCAGCACCATTTATATTTATCGATTGAATATATTACTATTTAATAACCTTATACATATCACGGTTTTATGGAACCTAACACGACTTTCTTATATATCCTATATCATGCAGTTCATTATCATTTCAATAGTACATGACTAGAAACGGCATCGAAATTCCATTTTTCATTTGAATTATCAGTTATTAGATCATTCATCTATTGACCTGACTACTACACACCCATTTTTGCGACCAGAGTGGTAGTGTTTCATTGACGTTCTAGCTGACATTCAATAAATCACATCAACAGTCAGAATAATGCGAATTCATTCGCCTCATGTAACATCAAAATATTGTAGAATCCTTTTTGAAGGCTTCCTTTTTTAAGAAAATCCGTTTATGTATACATATTTGTGTTATGATCTGATTGACTATTTCTTTTGACACCTTGGTACTCCATTTGATCCTATTCGGAGTTCTATCTTTTGTATATTGTTACTATTTTGATAACTTGTACTTATATTGAAGTTTCCAAGTTTCCTACTTATTTATATATGTGTTGTTTAACGTTGACAGTTAATCTGGCTTCACTCATTTTCGGATTTGATAGTTCAGCAGCATCTCGTTTCAACTAACTGAAAGCACTTATTCTTCCAGTATCAAAACTTATTGTTGTGTTTAGAAACCAGAAAGGGCAATATTCGTTTGGTAACTGTCTCTATTTCATTTTTTGATTGAAAATAGAACCGTTTTTTCTCTGAATTATCTTTTCTCGACGTACAGTGGGCGAGACGTGTGTGAACCTACACTGTTTGGCTTCAGAGCTCACTGCATATGTGATCAATATTTCAATATTTCAAAACAATATTTTGAGGAGGATCCTATGGACGTTTGATTGTCAACTACTTCAAAACACTATTTGGAGGAGAATCCACTGGATATCGTATCGTCAAAAATAAGTGAAGATTCGAAATCGGTGAATTCTAGTATCTGATCATTATTGTATCAATAATTCGGAGTTTCTTTACCGGTGAATTTCAGGCACTATAATGAATTCTCATAGGAAGAAGTAGTGGAAGCTGAGTTCGAATCTGAATGGAAGCCATGAAGAGCGGCTGAATGAAGATTCTTATCTTACTAAGCAAGGATTTTTGGAAAACCTTTGAGTAGAAGGTTCACGCTATGATTAGGATGGTATCATCTTTAGTTTATATAATCGTAAGTCATCGTTAGAGGCCAATTATGGTCGTAGTATAAACGAGAATTTTGAAGTACCTGGGAAAGATCTGATATCTACGACGTCGATGGAGGGCTTATAATTGCTTAAAGTTGAATTGGGATTTCGATGGTCAACACCGCAATTATTTTAAATTAATTTGTCCATTCTTACGTTTGTGGAACCTGAAGTTGATGATGACAGCTAGTTGTAGATTTCAACGATGAGCTGATCGCACAAAAACAGCACGTGGTATGAAAGGAATTAGTCATCTGAGTGTGGAACATGGGAATTCTTCGAACGTGTTTGCATCTACCTCACACCCAGAACTTAGGAAAGTTGTCGATTGCATTAGCGAGGTAAATCCCCCTGAAGACAAAACAAGTAAGCCTTATGATGTTAAACATTTTGACGTCTGTTCTAGGGGGAAGTTAGTATTCATAGAAGATAAGGTGGATTTTTCAGGATGGCGAAGAAGGAAAATCATGTGATAAAATATCTCCCAAGATTTAGAGCTGATCCTAGGATAGCACGTGTAAACAGTAACAGGGCACTTTATGTGGCTGTGCGATCAGGATGTCTGCGGGCTACTGTATCTACATCTACGGAGTATCATAAAAGTAAAGCGAAAGATAATAGCAGCTTAGCGCGTCCTGCTGATGTTTGTTGACAGTCAACTGATGGACGATCCCATACTGGTCCAAGTGGTCAGAGCAATATTGATAGTGCTACTGTAAGTGGCAGCAGAGGTAGCTTACCAATAAAACCTGCACGCGAACTATCCCGCAACTCCTCATTAACTGTGAAGAGTCGGAACACCATTGTGGACAAGAACAACATCAAGGTTGGAGAGAAACTTCATGTGTCTATTACTAGTATGGTAGATGTGAATAATAAACGTGATGGTAACGAGAGTGGAATAACTAAAGTTAGTGCAGTTTCTTAAGTTGCTGTTACTAATTAAGCTTCTTGAAGCACTACAATTCAAAAAGAAATAGGATAATCGAGCGTGAAAAATGTAGCCGCCGGTGGCAATAGCGTCAGCCCTAGTATGACGCTACTGGGACGGCTAACATTAGGTGACCTGAGTGCAACGAGTAGTCATCTAGGTTTCATGGACATGCTGTCGTGCTGATTATGCAGCATGAGGAATCAAGCATGGAAATATCCAACCGTTATACTTTAACTTCGGGAAACGCACTACCAAGAATGATAAGACAGATGAGGTGGAGGACATTCATATTAGGTAATGTAAAACTTGTCGAGTAGAGTTGTACACTGTGCATGAGTCAAATGAATGTCATGGAAAGGGTGCTACTAATTCTGCAGCTACGGTTTCTAAGGATAATAATATTGATAATACTCCTGTGGGTAATCGTGATCAAGGGAAATCGAAAGGCACTCATCGACATCGAAATGATCGTACATTAAGCTCACATACTGCTACTCAGAGTACAAAGCAGGAGAAACGACATCATGCTACTATTATTAAGAACTGTAAGCTTTGATCTCTTTCGGATGCTGTGACTAGCAATGAACATAGTAGTCATCAGAATCGTAGTAGTCGCAGTAATAGTGAACAGACAGCAAGTGTGTGCAATCATTCATAGTGACTATTCGACCGACTTCATCGAATCCTGCCACAAACGTAAAGTTGATTGGTAATGCACAGGATTGTGCAACTGTATTTTTTCCTATTACGATTGACTGTCAGTCGGGTGACAATGAGAAGAAAGCATCTGATGGTAACAGACAGTCGACAGTCTACATAAAATATTCATTGACAGACTGTGTTCTTGTTAAATGCGACGATATACAAGAACGAGCACAATTTGGTAAATCAGCTTCTGAATAATAGTTTTCGCACTGAATAGAAGCTCATGTATATTTCAAACTGGTTGAATCCTGAGCGTGTGTTGTGTACAGCTCCAAAGTGTACTTTTACATATTCACTGGAAATTCTGCTAACACTTAGTTGAAACACGTAGTAATGTATTCACAGTGAACTAGAAAGTTTGATAATTTGATTGTTGAGCCACTTCACAGTGTAACTAGATTTCATTTCATAAATAGCCTTATAAACACGCGAATTATTGCTTCCACATGGGGTGACAGGTTTCTAATGTGAACGGGTTTTGATCAATCCTCGTTACCGTTAATAGTTTGACGATTCAATAAAAATGATATACGACCACACAGTTGCTGACGCAGAAATATGACTTTACAAAGAAGTAAAAATTAATTATCCTCACATTCTGTATAGATCGATTGCAAAACATAGCACCGAATAAATTTCTGCATCTCATATTTGAGGTGGAGAAATCGAAAAAAAATCAAACGTTGACAATTTTATATCTAAATAAGGATGGGAAGGAATAATGACAGGTTCGTGGGTCGTACTTTAGTACTAGTAAATTGACTGGATCAACCAATCGGAAAATCAAAGATAATAATTAAAAATAACGCGAGAAAAAGTTTATTAATTACATTCATCATAACACACTTGCCATATACACTGCAAGATGTTTTTCGAAATATTCAATGATATTTGCAGCTGCATAATCTTCGATTATTATATTAATCAGCTGTACTACTGCACTAGTGCAACCTGTGGTAAGTTATTTATTTGCTCTCAATTTGTTAAATACAAGCTCCATAACGCGTGTCGCATCTACATCTATTTCCGTTAGACGTGTTCAATCGTTTGTGATTTCAAGAGAAACGCTTGTAGTGAATCCTCTTCATTCGTGCTGAAACCTGTAAAACTGACTATCATTTACCTATGGTTTTCAAATCTCAATCAACATATTAGGTCACACTTGTTATCAGTTATTGTGTGAACTACTGCATGTTTCACACAAAGAGTTCGTAAACTTAAAGATATTTCAACTGCACGTGGAGTAAATAAATAGTTAGGCTGTGCATTCAGAGATTGTCTAAGCCATGAGGTAAAAAATTATGAAATCGCTAATCATCCTTCAACAAATTAAACCTAATAATTCTCTGTGAAAACTTATAAACAATAAACAAAATAATTTTGAAACATTTCTCTTTTTGAGCTGCAAAACTTTGATGAAGACACTTTGATGGTAATGATGGAAATAACATCTGGAATGAGATATATATAAACTGTTCGCATTTGGGGACCGGAAAAATATTTTTGAGATACTAAAAATAACCAAATATTCAAGATATTTTATCGAACAAATTCACTTTTCTCTGATTCCCTTTACTAGTTCAAGGTGTTCGTCCGATACAAACAATGAAAAAAAAACAGCAGCGAATTCCTCGAAAGTTGTCAATATCAGCTTTGCAAATGCAATAGTGCAATATGTGGTGTAATATATTTCGTTTGAAGTTGTTTGTTACATCATTCATAATTTGGGTTTTGCCTTTTTATAGGCCTACAAGGTTTTACGTCTTGATATCATCTTGGATCCGTGCGCATCAATGGGACATGAAAAAAAGATTATCGAAATATGAAAAAAATACAGCTTTGTTTTTGTATGTCAGTACAATTTAACATGCATTGCCAAGACTAATTCGGATATACTAATAAATGAGGCTGCATATACAGATGGACATTATTGTTACACTTTTAAATTTGTGTATCCTAACATTCGTCTAACAAATCTTACATAAATTTTGGTTACTAGAATCACTTTGTTGAAGTCGTCGATCGTGAGAACTCATATTTAGATGATTCCACGAATTTTGCTGTGAGCTGAAGAGACGTCAGCTCCGAAAAATGCCTCTTCGATTCGTTATAATCTGAATGGGTCCCAATTGCAACTTCACTATTCTCATAATTTTATGGTACAATGAAAATATCCGTATGAAGATATGTTTAATATGTTTGTATGACGGACGATGGTGGGTCGGAAGGCTGTGGCTTAAAAATTTACTTCACAGCTGATGAGTTTATAATGATTTGTGTGAGTGTATGAGAAGGAAATTACATCAAACCACTTGCAGCATTTCATTCATATGTAACAAGCACCATAGTACAAATGCTTCGTATTGTATGATAAAATACTGTTTGCATCTGTAAATATACGTCATCAAATGAAGAAGGCTGCTGACAGGTCATCTGCATAAAAGTTAATTAGTACGTGAGAAAATAATGTTATATGTTTCACGTAGAAATGTTTTTCAGGTGGATATCTCTCAATGGATTCAAAACTAATATGTCAGTGTTTAACGATTTCTATTTAGAAAAAGATAACCTTGTATAACATTTTGCTATTCCTATGAATTATCGCGAAAGAAATAATTTTTGTGCATTTACTATATTATTGTCCTGCTTGACAAACTCTTTCGACTTTTATTGACTTATGATTAACAATATTTTACCTTTCCTAATGTACAGTCAACATAGTCACGTAATCTGCTTCAGAACCTTCAAGCGAATAATAACCCGTAACCTACGTGTGACAAGTCAATTGAACTAATGTGCTATTTTCTAACTTAGAAATAACCTGTATGAATTCTAATTTTCGGTTGGGAATAAATAAGTAGCCAGATTCACTTTTTACTGAAAACGACGTAACTCTTGTTTACCAATATATTGAATAAAGTATTAAAAATCAATTTAAACTCATCCAAACTAATTACCGTTCATTTTTTGGAATTGTACAATTCATGGTTTTCTTCTTCTTTGTTTGCCGCGTGACCCATATTTTGGTCCCCTTGATACATTGTTTAGTTCCGATGCATTGAAAAATGGGGGAAAATAGAATTCATCTGGACAGGTGCCATATGAACTGCAGTTTATATACGCAAATGATCTGTTCATGCAAAAGCGTACCTCCTCTAAATCGTGTCTAAAAAGACTCTGGCAAAATTTTGTGAAATCATAGAAATAAACATTATTGAAAATATATTTATAACAACTATAACCTTGAAGTCTTATATAATAATAATAAATACGTAAATTCATAAATTATTCATGAAAATTTAACAGAATCTACTACTTGTTAAAATGTTTTTACCGAAAATAAGTCATATAATCTATGATGTAAATATTCAGTGGCCAGTACTATAGTAATAATTATAATAATATATTTATTATCAAATTACTACATTACAAGAGCCACGTCAATTTACAGGCTGAATCAAGTTGTCACATCATCTTTCGCATCTCCTGTGAAAGTTAAATCAGTCAAAATAAGTATAATATGATGCCACAGTTGAGCGAACAACGGATAATGTAGTTACGTTGATTAAAGATAAATAAATGTGATAGAAAAACTTACTCTCTTCGGCCTGCAAATTAACCAAGCTGGAAATCTGTATTCTTTCTGCATTACCTCTTGAAAATATGTTTTCTATGTAAATAAGAAATTAAAATACAAATCTATTGTCAGTTTTTTCTTTCGAACAATGACTTTGAACGAGTTATTTTGATAACGTATATAACGTCTGATGTGGTTCACACGTACATCTACAGTTTGATAGTCGTTATGTGCTTTATTTAGAAAAGTGAACTAATTATACATAAACTGAAAAAAAACAATTATTGATTTACCGTTTAATAAACATGGATGATAATATCGTTGAACTGATTCAACGGTTTCTAAGTGAATAGTGATAATGTCTGACGAAACGACGATGATATTATATCACGTGATTGATGGTCGTTCAAAAATGTACAACTTTTCTTAACATTCATTACAATCCAGAATATCTAATGAGCAAAATTCATGTTTCACCCAATAGTTCAGCCCGTACCATCGTTTAACACTCAATAGATGTAAACTTATATATTGATGTTTATTCATAAAAATACTTTGCAAGAACCTGATTTCAAAAGAATCTCATTTGTACCAATACTTGCTTGATTACACTTGTTGACAAATATACTTACATTATATGGTGTATCATTGCTGGGAACAATTTTATACCGTCGAAGAGTGCTATAATAAATAAAAGAAAAAAAAGACATTTGATTGAATTTCACTTATCTCATCCTTTTTTTCATTTATTACAAATATTCTCACTATTGCTGATGAATATCACTTTACTTTGAGTAGTGTGTTGTCGATCAAGAGTTTTTACCAACTGTAAACAAATTCACAGTATTTCTATTTAATTCTAGCCATTTATAGACATTCAGACTTTTCGGTGGATCGTTATACTTAAATTAAAGTGATTTTAGAAACCCACAGTATTTTGTACGGCGTTCACTTCTAAAAGTGCATTAGGTTTCATTGTTCAATTTGTATAACAAGATTGTCGTTTACTTTACACGATTAATAAAAAATGAAATAAAGTTTCATCGTCTGCATTGGTTTAGCACTAATCATTGTAGTGTAAGTGTTTCACATTGGTGATTATCGTTCTTCCACACGAGTGATTATTGATCAAATAAATTGAGACTGAATATTTCCAAATGCCTATCAGTCATCTATGACACTAATAAATTATCAAATAGAATTCATTTTAACTGGAATTAGATCACATACTTTGAAAGATCAGTTCTGTTCAATAGTTCAAGTGCTTTCTTGAAGTAACCGCAGACGTTGTTGATTTGACGATCTTTAACTGCACACTGTCCGTGTTTGTTGAATTCGCGTTCCCTTATATAAAACATAAAACAAACTTATTCAGTCTTCTATATAAAATGAACTCAGCGCATAATATTATCATCAAACACTGTCATCAGAGAGGCGATGATAATAAAGTTGAATTGAAGGTTATTTAGCAAGTTGATAAAAGAAAACTGCAAGTAAATAATTCTAATTATATTTAAAACACGCTCAGCAAATTTAAATGAAAATAACTAGTCACTTTCGGCCGAACGTCAAAAGATAACTAACTGATTTAGAACTAATTAGTTAAAATAAAAGTCGTTTGTTTTCGAGAATATGGAATTGTCCTTCAGATGTGAAAAATAGTTAACGGATCCAAATCATGTACAGATTATAGTAAGTGTAGCCATTAATCTACTAGTTCACGAGCTTTATGTAGTATGTTTTACCTGTATTTAACATATGTGACCGGAAACCTTCTGCAATACTACACGTCCGAAACGTGTTTAACAAGATGATTCTCAGTACGTACGTTTGCTGCTCTCACTTAGCTATATTCGTCCAAAATCTTGAAGACTACAATGATGATCGTCAGTCATTAATCATGTTTGGTCATTGTTTCCTAGTGAGTCTGCTTGCACATGACATAACAAACGGATACCAACTCGCTGTTGATTTTCTCTGAGACTAGACATGCCTTTTGCCAGCTATATTATTGCCCTGAAAGCGGAGCATGTATTTCAAACTTCAGCTATATTTTTGAGAAATATCCTGAATGATTTTCTCATGAGCCTACTAAAAACACATGTCTCGCAAAATATAAGATGACCATTTTGTAATGTTATGGAATTCGCATTGAGCTTCTAAAAGTGAGTAAACAAACAATTACATTCACTCTTACCAAAATATTTCTGTCAAGGAACAATTTTTCAAACAGGGCCATTTGTAATCTAGTTCTGGTCTCAATGGCTGAAATAAAATGATTTTTCTTGTTAGTTCGGTAGAACTAAAAAGTTTTTCAATCAAACTGAATTTTTATTCAAATATTAGTTTCCACACTTTGTCCGTAACACTTTGTTTACAGTTTGACTAGGAAGTTCGCATTCTATTTCAGTTGCGCTTAGGGAAAAGATTCTAAATTTTTAAAACTGAATTACATTATCCTTCCACACAATGTTGAATCAGAAAATGTGGCATTCATAACGGACGCTTATTGAGTAATTATCAATTTATTTTTGAAAATGACCAAATTTGAATAACTTCGAAATAAATCTGCTTCATTATACATGTCGCTCAAGCCTTTTAATTACCAATGTTTCTCTAAAGCTTTATAACTTGCACTACTCACGAGATGTTATTTACATTTGAAGAATAAAGTAAAAGGTTATAATTCAGCGGTGAATACTATTTCCGTAAAAATTAACTTTAGTAATTGATTATTTTGTTGTTCGAAAATAATGGTTTGTTTATTTGTGCATTTTCATATGATTTGAGCTTAAATCATAAACCTTGATAAAATGACACATATTGGTTCGACAAATACTGCATGCAACTCACGTCCAAAAAACTCAAATTGAAAGTGACTGTCGATCTGCACTTTGGAAGTTTGTCTGGATAAATTTCAGGCCTGCAAACGGAAAAACGAAGAAAATCGATTATTTTTCAGACATAGAGCACAATTGTACAGTACGGTAGTGAGTTCAGTTTGAACATTTCAAAAAAGGTAATTTCATCGAACTGTACTTGCGTGACACATAGTAAGCGACCTTACTCATCATTATTTAGATACTAAAGGAATCCATTATTGAATTCAAGAAAAATATTCACGTAGTAAGTATATTCTGAGTTTCCTAGAAATCCACACTGCGTTAACTAAAACCCTAATCAATTACTGTATTATGCAGCACGTGTTAGAATTATTGATTGAACAAATAGCAATTGATTCATCGTACACCCGTGAATTTCAAACTATTAGTAAAATTTCAATAGATGCGTGGAGGTCACGAATGCTCCTCATCTTCAGTTGAACATCATACTACGATTCCATGAAACTTCACATGACTTCATAAAGTTCATTACCGTTCCACGTCTAGTAATAGCATCAAAATTACATTTTGACTTCCATTCTTTATTTAGTAAAAGATTCATCTAACGACCTAACTACTCTACTATCATTTTTGCAATCAAAAGGGTACTTTTCTATTAGAGTTCTGATTCATATTCAATAAGTTCATTAACCTCATGAAACATGAAAATATAATCTTACCAAAGTCCATGAACTGTGAAGTCCGTCACTCCATAAGGTATGGGGCGCTAAATATGATGAAAAAATGATATTAACAGATAATGTTTAGTCTAAGTAACTATTGTACATTTCGAAAAGTCTTTATAAAGTGCACACATTTGAACTGATATCTCCACTCATATTTTCGTTTTCGGAAATGGGATAACAATTAAAAGAATATCAATTCTCTAGACGGCATGATGCATTGTTTGAATTCAATTTGTTATCAAGCAAATAATCTCAAATCATCGTAGCTGGATTCACTCGATATTAAATGATGATACAACCAAACACAGTAAAACATAATTTCTTTCTAAAAAGATAAGGACAGTATTTGGTTACTTGATATGAGGATGTCAATGTGACGAATGCTAATTAAAGATGATCTAATGCAAATGATGAACATGAATAAAACAACGCAATCATTTCAGTAATAAAATTATATATGTTTTCATGAAATGAACATTACAAAATACGAACGACAGTATGTTGGAGGCCAGGTTAAAGTTAACAGGTAGGAATCCCAATTTTTATATTGCGTTCCAATATTCACAAGATTAAGAAAATTCAAACAAACGAGTCTACAAAGAATAAATGAAGGAATGTTGTTTAAGGTAATAAAAATATCATTTAAAATTCCAAACTGATGAAGAAGTTATGTGATTGCGCATATATGTACAGATCGGAAATCATAGTGCAATCATATTAGTGAATAACATAATCACGTAATCATGAAAACGTGATAGTTTTAAATGACAATATTTTGTATAACATCATTCAATTCGAAAGAAAATAACTTAAATGTTCAGGTTGACCTATGATATCGAAAATATAGACAACTTATATTTATTATATCGGGAATATATTGCATATCTACTTACAATGCGCGCATTTTCAACCGCATACTTTCAATAATGGAAATGAAACAGTATTAACAGTATATTTATATATATATATATATATATATATATATGCATATGTATATATATAATTCTAGTTTAAAACAAACGTTTATCCAATCAGGTGGGGGTCAAGTGGGGTCAAAGTATATATTCGCGTGTCGTATATTCAGAGGGTCGCTCTGTATTTGTTATGAAAGAATAACCAGTGTACTGCAATATGACATGTGATATGATCACCATGTACACGTTTGCACGTTTACTCGTCCATTGTTTAGTACGAATTGTTTGAAGAACACCGGGTGAATAATCACTCAAGTGTATGAACTAAATTAATATTTGTTTGTTGAAAATAATATTATTTGTGTGTTGTGAATGAAAAGAAAGGTGCGAGTGCGTAAGCAAGATATATCTTCCGTCAAACGTTTCAGTGAATCTGAAGATGCATATTATCAGACAGCGGATTGCGTTTTGTGCGTTATCGAGATAACCAATATATGTAAGATCAAAGTATTCTAACCCAAATTTCTCCCAATCTTTCAAAATGAGATACATAAACCTTATGAACCTGCATTATGTTCATCATCAAGCACACTTATTCTTTGATGACTTTTATTTGAAATTCACATGCACCCACAACAGCATTCATTCTGATAACCGTGATTCGATAACAACGGCTAGTGAATACGTCCTTGAACCCATCCAAGCAAATTTGAAAGCCAGATAATGACCTAGGTTAGTAAACAACACCAGAAATGAAGTAATTTTTATGTATTTCCATGCCTTTGAAATTTAAAATAAGCTAATTTGTTTGCAAAATTGACTTTTGCGTTGGTAATGAAATGATGTCAGCAAGACCACGTCATTGATATACAACTGATTACTGATAACTGTAGTTAGAATGTCATCAATTATTCTTGTTGTCACTGTTGAATAATAACTACAAATTTTCTAACAAAAATGCCTGTTTTAAAACATTACTTGCAATTCACTATTTTCTCACAGTGAGTTAGAGTACTCTTCAACCTGTTTACAACACTCAATATAAATATACATTAGAATAAATAGTAAAAAATAGAATGTTCGCAGTGTGAGGAGTACACTCTTCTTCTCAGAGAAGCTTTGATCGAAAATAATATTATGGTTGAGATATTGCGTTTGTTTGTTTTCGACAAAATTGTGGCTACCAAATACCGGTTCTCGACTTCAAGCTATTTTTGTACATTATCTTCATATATGGAAGAAGATCCTGTAGAAAGCAATCACTTAGCACGGCGTATCCGAAATTCTTTTGTCTTTGCTTTGATGAATTCATATTTCTCACCATTTTTGATAGCTGACAATCAATACGCACCATGATGAGATAACAGATGTTCACTTCAAAACGAGCTATTCAATTTTAATATCAATCATTGATCACATCGATCCGTTTCACCAATTCCATTCGCTTTCAACATCCTACAACCGTTTATTAAACCAAGCTTCATCCACTGGAAAAATGAGAAATCACGCAGCACCGCGTTGCTCATTTTGTTGAGGTTTCTGAAAAAATTCGCTCACGTCGTACATTGCAACATCAGTCAACATGTATATTTGATTGATTTCGGGATGTATCTTCTTGCTACCCTCATTATACATCGTCAATTAGGCTTTTGTTAATAAATAAACTCAACCAGGTTACTGCATTTGGTGCTCAATTTTTCTTCAACTCAGGCATTCATTTCGGAACACTGTCACAATTGACAAGCAAGTAAAGTCATTTAATGTATGATACTTTTTATATTTAGACAGCTACCAAAGTTGACGGATAAGTTCATTCATTTCTGCAGTTAAATAAAACAAGATTGCTGGTGTACAATCTCGAAAATCATTCAAATCTACGGATTTGTCAATTTTTACAACCCTCTGATTTACTTTTTGCTCAAGTGATCAACATCACTCACTATCATTTCATTTTGTATAAATTGGACTAGTTCAAATAGACGATTGAACGATGTCTCCGTTCATGGAGAGTAGTCATGTGAATTTCCGAAATATGCTTTGCGCGCCTTGTGAAGCGGTATATACAAACTTTGCAAAGTAGATGATATTTCAACCACACTGTGTTCATGCGAAAGTGAAGCCAACATTGCAACTGCAGTCGACTGTATGAATCGGTGCTACAATAATATTTGCAATTCTTCAATTATTTGCGCATTATTATCTCAAGCGGAATCGAATCTTTGTTCCATTTTTACAGGTCGATTATTCCCATCATTAATATTGTGAAAAATGTATATATCAGTCATCTAATCCGATTATTTTCAATGGTAGAATTTCTTTGAGTTCAACATTTTCTATCGTTCTATCAAAAAATTTTTAGCAGCAGAGATATCAAATTTCAGTTACCTTGTGATGCAGCTGTAATAGAACTAGAATACTGAATGAAACTACTTCATTTTTTTTCAAAAATAGACTGTGAAATGCGAAGATAAGTTCATATGCTTTTTAATTCATAATGAACATCTGCGATGTGATCTCCTCTCGCACAACATATGATAAACTGACTGTAAAACTACAACATGCGAAAAATAAACAGTTTGTTTTGAAACGATAAAAACATGATTCGTTTTCATCTGATTCATTGTTCAATAGCTCTCAAAGCATTTTCCATTACTTCGTTTATCCGATGGATTTGAATTTGCATTGTAGATTCGTACTGACTTCGATGATTCACGTTTCACAATGTTACGCGAAAGGGTTATGAGTAATTTGAAACTCAGATGATGTTTGATGAAAAAAAAGAGATAAGAAAAAATAAGACTAGCAATCTTAGTTAATATGACCATATTATCTGTAGAACATACTGATCACGACGTTACCAATAGTCAAAGAACTTCAGATTAGAAGAAAAGACCAACCTAAATGTGGCAGTACTCAGCATGCTAATATGCTTTTCCATTGCTCGAACATGTACAGAAGCAAATCATATCAAACTTCATGTTGGTTCAGGAGAAACATTAAACATCCGGTTAAATCCTTTAAACATTGGTTCTCTTGGAAGGACCTTTTTTATAAACAGATGATGTTCTTGTTTACTGGAACTCTATACACGGAAGAGCACAGTTTGTCAAATTAGCTTGTTTTTGATAGTTCTTGCAATGAATTCATGTGAATTTCGTACGTCTTACATCCTGAACGAGTAATAAGAACAGCTGCATAGTGTGACCCTAACACAAAGCCTGGAAAATTTGGTAACTTTTTGATTGAACGTAAGCGCGAATTGAGATGTTTGTTGTGAACACACGTTTGCGCAAGATAGATAAATTTCAGAATAAATCCGTGTGGATTAAATAAATAGGTTGTCCAAATTGGCAGATGTCGATTATTTATGTGGATTATGAATCGAAAGAATGTAAAAGTGGATGAACAAATGGAACCCAATAATTCAGTTTCTGCCTTTGAAACGTCCATTCACAAACGTGTTTGCTGATGATGAAAACATATCAGGAATAAAATGTGCCTAAACTGTAACACTATTTTGACTGGATAGGTATTCTTAGAAATTTGACAGCACCAACCATTTGGAAATATAAGACAGATCATACACGGTTATTTGAGGCACAGAACATGTTATGGAACAAATTCACTATTCCTTGATTTCCTTAAAAACCTTCAAGTTTTTCACTTGTAAATTTTTTTTAAAAAAATCTGCGGCATAATCTCCAAGTACTCAATATTAATATTACGACGAGAATCAAAAACAAGCATCAAAAGGAATGGGATTGGAAAGGAACGTCAGGCAGAGAGCAGGTAGGAGAGTTCTGGTCCTTTATCTGTGCTCTATTCATGATTTTTGTCTTCATTAAAGAATAAGGTATGAATGTTATTTAGTAAATAACGTCAATTGCACAAACAGGTTATCGTACGTCAACCAGATATGAGTAAACTGCAGTGACTAACTAGCTAACTAGATTTTTCGGGTGCATTGACATTGAATTTTATGCTGTCAAAACTCTTTGTACAATCTTAATGGATAAGAGTTGTTGAATCATTTATTGAAGCACTACAGGTATACATTGGAGAAGAAATATAAGGTTTTGCCATTTCAATCAATAAACAACCGTAACAGTAGTTGTTGAAATCTAACAGCTGATGAAAATATATCAAAGAAGACAAACTTATCATGCAAGATATTAATTTCTCGAGGTTTAAATCATGCTTTCATTTCTCTTTGGTTGTATTTATTGGTACATTCCATCAATCAGACTCATTATACATAAACTTCATTAAATGACAGTCAATCTTAATAAAATGATCATGAACGAAATTGATCGTTTGTTTATTCTCATTTTTTAACATCAAGTTCGAAGATTATTTTTTTAAAATAATCTGTAACAAAATGTCTGCATATTATTGCCTAATTACTTCGGTTATCCAAAACAGTAAGATTCAAAGTGAGAAATAATTATTGGGTCAGTTGAATCCGCTGAACTCAATTGGAAGTTGTCCTAATTCTGGATTACATGTTCGTTTCCACTATTGTGTTAAATAAGCGGAATTTGTGAGAATGGCGATTTGCGATTGTGCAGATGCTTGTGAAATACACTTTCTGCGCCTTTTCGTATTATTTGAAAGGCCTGCGTTAACGGAGAGAGGTGAACAAGTATGAGTTTTAAGCATATCAACTTAAAAGCATATCGCAAATCTTATGTTAGTCTTAAAAATTGTTTCTACTGATGCATAATCGAAATCACTGTCGTTTTCACAACAAAATGTACGTTCGAGAATGTTTTACATTCTCGCAATCCCTACTGCATATGAACCAACAAGGTCAACCGTATTCTCTTTTCAGTAAAATACGAAAATATGTTCGCCAAGTGAATAAAGCAATAAAATACACGTCCATTGACAGTATTTTTTCTTGCAGAAATAATAATTACAACTGACGTATAATACATTATAGTGAAAACAATTATAAGTTCAATTAGGGCCAGAATGCACACAAACTGTTTTTACGTTGTTGATTGATTTGTTTCGAACTTATTAAGAAATGATGTGAATAAAGTTTTATTGAGCTACCGTTTTATGTTCACGTAAGAAAATGGTTACTGAAATGAGTGAATCCCAAGTACGAAAACAGTGATGTTGAGTTACAAAACGAAACAAAAAGATATTGTGTTTTGTGAATAACTGAGTGTTTTCCAGCAGATGAAATAATATTTTTCACATGAAAATGACCAATCATCACCTCACGTGAATCAAGATTGTTCGAAATGTTACGGTTATTCTTAAACTACATATTCAACCGGATTATTTTATAAGCAACAATCAGGCGATACATAAGTTTTAGGTCCAAAAGATCAGTTTACACACCATAGTTATATTGATATTGCATATCGCTACAGTGAAAAAACCTTGTTTCAAATACATCTCATCAGAAACCACTACATGTCTATAGGTTAATTGTTCATACATGCTGACAAATGAACCTAAATTATATATTGTTTCATTTATAGGAACAATGCTATTCTATCACAGTGTCCATTTATTCCTGCTTTACTTCACATTCGTGGCGTTGCCAAGCGAGCTCAGTGATGAGTCTGAACTTCGTTTATTTGAAGCGATTTAGTGACAATCAGATATTTTGATTGAGTGTCAGAATGTCAATAGGATGGCCTACGAAACTTTTAGTATCTTGTTCGAAATGTATTCACAAAATTAGAACTGTTACATAGTTCAGTTTGAATAAAAGATTTGTCGTAAACGTTCCACGGTTGATAAGAAACTTCAATGAGGCAGCCACTTGAAAATAGTTTGATTGCCTTTAGCAACCAATCACAAATGTCTGCCGTATAGAGTTGTCCACATTTGTCATAAACCTTCCACTTCAAGAACGTTTACTTATCGCAAAAATTACCAACTATCTACTTCACATGAATATCAGTCATTTGAGAAACAGAGCATGGAATAGATACGATTTATGATCATAGGAATAAGGCTACATACTTTAAGAGATCTGTTCTGTTCATGAAATAAATCGCTTTCATGAAGTGATCACAGACAACTTTGATTTTCTTATCATCTACTGCGCACCTTTCTTGTTTAATGTATTTGTTTTTCCTTGAAAAAGAGTCAAAGTAAAATTTTGAGTCTGTTTTGAATATTTATTCATATATATATTCATATATATATATATATATATATATATTACTACTTCATTTTCATTACATCATTCAAAATCAGATATGATGTTTATATATATATATATATTTATATACATATATATATATATATATATATATATATATATATAAAATAAACATCATAACTCATCGTGAATGATGTGATGAAAATGAAGTGGTAATAAATGTCATTCAACTAGTCCATGAATCAAAATAAATTTGCAACGGATGCGGAGCGTATACCTTTTATGGTCGATTAGAAATCGTATAAGAACTCTCAGTGTTCAAATGTGGATATTTGAATTATATTTCGAAAACTCTCTTCAAAATCAAACTAACTCATTTACAATAATTCGCGCAAATAAAAGTCCCTTGTGTTCCAAAATATTGAATTGAGCTTGTGCTGTGAAAAGAAGTCAACTGATGCAAATCATGTTCAGAATACAGTGAGCGCAGCTATTCATCTACTTCTACTGGTGAGATTTGTGAAATTTAGTGACTGTATTTGACGCTTATCATTGGGTACCTACTAAACACCTTTAGAGGTGAACAACAAACTGAGTCTTAGCACAATGGAATATCGCAACTATTGTCATGTAAATGTGAGCAGATTTGTTGCAAATACATTTTTCAAACCGTTAGAAATCTTATAGGAATGCTTATTCTCCAAAAGTTGATATTTGTGATTATGTTTCCGAAACACTTAGCGATTTGAATAGAAACATATACATACTTTTAGACGAACTTCATAAGAAATTTACAACGTTCCTGAACTGAAAATACAATTTAAATAATGCTTGATCTAATGAAATATCGGCAACAGTGCAAAACGATGACGTACATATTTCGCCATTACCAAGATCTTCGTTTGTAGAACAATTTTTAAATAAGGCATTTTGTGATTTTATTCTTGTCTCAATGGACAAAATGAAATAACGTTTGTTGTTATTTATGTATGTGGGTAAGCCTCAACTAAATGTCAATCAAACCGCTTATTCATTTAAATGTGAGCATTCATGCACCTTGTACAACAAACTTTGCTTAGAGTACGGTTCAAATATCACGATTTTCTTCCGCTTCTGCTTACTTACCACATTAAACCTTAACAATGTTACCCACGTCATTAGTCTAAATCATGTTATAAAACTAAACATGTGTTATTCATAACTGAATTATCAACTTTGTTTCATTTTCGAAAATGCCTCACATCAAAATGAGTCTGTTTTAAAAATTTGTTTTTCGCCCTTCCATTGATCGAACGTTCGTCACAGCTTTTCTACATTCACTTCTCAAACATTCACTGCAATGAAATTAGAAAATTTCAACTTATTCTGCAATGTTATTCACATCTGAATATGAATAAAGAAATCCGTAATTTATGCAGTGAAGACTGTTTCAATAACAATTTATTTTAGTAATGTCACCGTCACTTATATGGAATGAATAAAGAATGAAGGTCAGAGATAAATTATTTATCATTATCCTGTCTCCTTTTTTCTTAAGTGATGGGAGTAGTTATTTTGAACACATTAATCCAGTGATCCCTAATTCAGTCAGTCGTTATGCACACACAATGTTTTAAAAAAGAGGTTCGCGTTTGAAATTCCAACAATCACAATAGTATCTTCGAGAACAATCAAATCTCATCCTAAATTCAAAATTCTTCAGAATGTTACCCGAATAATTACATATAAAGACATCTAATCATGTGTGTTTATAACCGATAATTATGAATAACATCAGTCAATTCGAAGGAGTTGAACTTAATTATGTATAATATATTTTAGTAACATCACTGTCACGTAAATCGAATGCATAAAGTATGAAGGTTAGAAATAAAATATTTACCATTATTCTTTTTTATTTTTTCTTAAGTCATGGATGTAGTTCATTTGGACATGTTTATCCAGTGATCCTCCAATCAGGCAATCTATATGCACAAACAAACAAATAAAATTCATCAATATAATTTAAATGTCATCAATCAACTTACATACGATCGCCAAAAAACCCTCCTTTAAAGAAAGAATGACAGATATTAGTTCACTGTTAGTGATATGGAAAATCTGTTGCAAGATTCACAATGTCTATCTTTGTTGACTGAGTAGTGACAGGAATCAATAATTTCGAAACTGAAATGATGTGATTTATGAGAATGTTAGTTCATAACCATAATGTTTTCTGGAACACATCTTCTGAACCAGAAATAAATCTTTGCCCATTATTTTTAGACTTTGCACACTTAGGGAAAATCACATTACGTTGGCAGTATTTAAAATATATAAATAAGACGGGAAATATCGTCCATTACTTATGATACTGAAACTTGCTATCTAACGGATTAGTTTGCAAGTCATATTTCAGGGAATACTTTATATCTCATTTGTGCAATTTTGTTTATTATAGCTTTAATCACCAATCCTGATAAATTGAACATAATTAAAAATTCAAATACTTCATTCAGCTCACATTTATAAAGGTCAAATCGCATTTTGTTTTTGAAATGCACTTTCGAGCTATATCTGAGACTTATCAAACAGAAATATTAAACCATAATTTTTCGAACAACTCTTTTAACTGTTGAGAACTATCAGGATATATTAGATCGCAAAGGAATGTATTAAAATAGAACAGGTTTAAGGTTTTTGAAAGATATTGTTTTATTCAATTTCCGTTCTCGTGGAACAGACGCATCGACCACGGAAACCGTGATTCACATACTAAATAAATTCGCTAATGAAATCGAACGACATTAAATATGTCATTTAATTCGGTGTGCACATGTGAATTCCAAACTGTTTATCTCATTTCGGTGGATAACCGAACAGCCGTGTCGCTTCTTATCTTCAGATCATCATAACACTATTGTTGAATGCAACTTAACTTGACTTCACAATATATTTTATGTCATTAAAATTCATTGACGTTCCACATATTCGTGGCTATTAAAGGCACTTAAAATCGATTCCAGCTTTCACTCTTTGAATAATGATAGATTTGTCTGATGACCTGACTGATCTACACTCACTGAGGCAATCAAAATGGAAAAGATTTCTTCAATTTCTGATTCCTCGTTTCATGAATAGATTTGATCGTGAAAACTTTTGGCATTTATTAGCGCAGAAACATCCGCCTAATGTAACATAAAAATATTATCTTTACATAGTCCATGAATTGTATTTGGTTTTAACTAAGAGCTAAACAAAAGGATTTCAAAAAATGGCGTTGAACCTATGTAATTCAGACATAAAATAATGTTGCTTTTCATGAAAGGAACGTTACTATATTAGAAACGCAACATGTCGCAGGTCCGGTGATGCCAAAATGTTAGTCCTCTTATTTAGGGTTTGACATTTCAATAATCACAATAGTATCTAACTGAACAATCAAATGAATCAGTCTACAAAGAATAAACGAAGAACGAATTTGTATAGTAAATAAAATCTCATTCTTAATTCAAAATTCTTCAGGATGGTGCCTTTATAATTGAAAGACTAATCATGTGTGTTTATAACCATTAATTATGAATAACATCATTCAATTCGAAGGAGCTGAACTAAATTATGTAAAACATACTCAGATTTGAGTTAGGTAGTTTATCGCCGAACAAAATAACTAATTAAAATGTATTCAACAGGAAGAGAAATCTTGTGTACACAATCAAGAATCATGTGTCAAAATCAAAAACTGTATGTAGAAAATTAAACGGATGGTGAGGGCGCATCAGCTGGAAAAATCTCCTGACGAACAATGGATCTGAATATGAGTACTAACAGGAAGTAAACGGATTTTTTTATGCTATTCTGACTTTTTTCAGAGGAGGGCTCACAAATTTATTCAAAGCCAGGTACACGAACCAATGTTATGTGCTTGATGTTTGCCTTCTGATCTGCCAATTCTGCGATGCGTGATGTTTATTATTCGCATTTACTTCTGACACTCTTCATCCTAGTATCCGTGATTAGATAACGACGAGTGGTGCTAACATCAATGAATATAAGCACCTCTGTGAATACTTATAAGTAACCACAAAATTACAGGCTATAGAAGCAAGAGTGAATCGATTAAGGTCTACCGACAAACATACTTCATTACCAGAACATCAAAAGTACATTTGATAAACGATGGCGTTCTTTAAATACTGTTCAGCAGTACAATATATTGACTAACGCCATATTCAAGCAAGCAATTGTTTTCAAACACCTATCTGGTTCAATGAGACACTGTCAGGACGAGTGTTATGCAATTATAGTATGACGAATAAAATCAAAGAATATCAGAATAATATCTAGCTATTATTATTGTTTTCTTCGGTTGCAATTGTAAATACACTCGTATACCATCACACAATCATATCGTTGTTCGATTTTCATTCTTTGCTGAATTAAGATCTGATTTCAATCGGCGAACGACGTATGATAACTGTCATCTCTGACAGTAATATGCATACGAAACAGAAAGCTTTAACACTCAGTAACTTCAGCTACATACGTTTATAAGTAAAAACAACATTCACTGAAGGACTCACTGTAAAATCTTTTTTCGAATGTTTTGTTTTTGGAAAATCCCTTCATGTGTATATATTTATGTTATTATATGATTTACTCTTTCTGTTGATATTTTGGTACTCTATTTGATCCCGTTTTGAGATTTTATCATTGTATATTGTTATTATTTTTATATTTCGTACTTATATTGAAGTTTTTATGTTTGCTTCTGAACTGTACACATGTTTTTTTTAATTTGATATTAAATATGGCTATAGCCATATTTGGATTTGATACCGTGGCAGTTAGAACCAGCATCACTTATTCTTTTGAAAACGAATAGTCATCAGGGTTTTTTAGACTTGGAAGGTGTATCAATATTCAGGTAACTGTTTGTCCACGTGTTCACGTTGTTAAGTTTCAAGCGTAGAAAAAAGGGGATATGTTTCATCTGTCTGAAGCAAAGGACATAAGGCCAGTGACTGTAAAACGACAATGCTTTGTAGTATTGACAAGTTACAGAGAAAAACATCATGTTTTGTTGCATGTGGACTCGACCATCAAAAGGTTGAATGATAAACATGATTCCCAGCATTGTTGTGGACTTACTAGGTCACTGAGCAGACAGGTATGCTTCTGATTGATCCCAGGACGTGTGAGATCCGTAAAAGCCGAGATAATAGGATATGCTTTTTTGGATAACGGCTCTGATTCTACATTGATAACTTCAACTTGTGCAAAAGCGTTTGAGCTGCCTGAAAACTGTGAGTTGGTTGTGGTACAAACTGTGGGTGCTGATAAAACGGCAGGATGTACGAATGCCACTTTCAAAGTGCATTCTTAAGATCAGTTGGAACATATCGTGATTGAAGGGGCGATGATCGTATCTAGCCTATCGATTCATAAGCCCACGATGTCAGCAATGAAAAATCTAAATTAGAGGCCGCATTTAAAAGATGTACCGGTTTTGACTTTGAAGACGTTTTGATGCTCATCGGTTGTGACGTGCTAGAAGCACATTGGGTGTTAGACCAGCGTCTAGGTGGGAGAAAGGCGCCGTATGCGGTAAAAACACTACTTGGATGGATTGCATTTGGACCTACATCATACCCGGAATATAGAAAAAGAGTTGTAACTCTATTAGTAGCGTGCACGTTTTGGAGGACCAGATACGTAAACGTTATGGTGTGCAGTTTGTTGATGTCTATTCCAGTGACAAGTCAGTGTCTGTAGAAGACCAGGTAGCTCTACAGATCGTGGAAAGAGGTACACACTACGTTGATGTCCATTTTGTAGTTCCGATACCATGGAAACAGGACCCCTCTTCGAAAGCGACTAATTATGAGGTAGCTAGTAGTAGATTACAGAGTTTGAAGCGAAAATTGATGCGAGACGATAGGTTACGTGACACGTACACTAATGTATGGAAGATAATGTCTTCAAAGGCTATGCGCAAGTGTACCTGAGTTGCATCTAAAATCAGACTATCGTCCCCGGTGGTATTTACCCCATCATCCTGTGTTGAACCACAAGAAACCAGACAAGTTGAGAGTGGTCTTAGACTGTGCGGCTAAGTTTGCTGGAATCTCTTTAAACGATATGATCTATCAAGGGCCGGACAGCACCGCTGTTCTGGTAAGCATACGATTGCGTTTTCGCAGGGAAGCGGTAGCAGTATCGGCAGATGTTGAGGAAATGTTTATGCAAGTGAAGGTACCCGAAGGTGACCGGGGAGCGGTAAGATATCTGTGGTGGGAAAGTGGGAACACATCTAAAGAATCTCCTGAATTTCAGATGACCTCTTATTCATTTGAAGCTACGTCATCCCCATTTTATGCGAACTTTGCTATGAATAAAACAGCCTAAACCCTCTCGAGTGATTATGAGCATTATGTTGTGGATGCGGTTAAGAACAACTTTTACGTCGATGACTGCCTGATATATATTTCCAGTTGTGACGAAACTTAAAGATTTGTCATGCACATAAGCGAGTTGTTACGTAGAGGTGGATTTAACTTAAAAAAGTGGGTTACCGACTCAGAAGAAGTGAGGTCCATATTACCGGATATAGGTAACAAGGAGTCATTATTAGGAATATCGGCGGATTACTGTTACTCATTAAACGCTTGGTATAAAATGGGATGTCGAACAAGACGTATTTAAGTTGATGCACCAGATAAGCCAGTGACAAGGAGAGGAATCTTATCTGTTGTTTCTTTTCTGTTCGATCCTTTGGGTCTAATCGCTCCAGTGTGTCTCACGGTTAAACTACTACTGTAAGGTTTATGTAAGTCCCAAATAGGATGAGATCAACCTATCGACGAACCAAACGTGTCCACGTGGTTAAGTTTCAAGCGTCAGATGGGTCATGTCACAGTTTCCCGAGGTATCAAGAATAAGATCGACGAAACTGACGCGAAGTTTGAGTCGCACTTATTCAGTGATGCCTCAGAGATTAGCTACGGAGCGGTTGCTTACGCTCGAGTAAGCTATGCGAAGGCACAATCTTACTGTATCCTGTTATACAGCAAGTCAAGGGTAGCACCTATCAAACAAGTTACTTTACCGAGATTAGAAATGGCGGCAGCGGTTTTAAGTGTAAGATTGAGCGAGGTTATACGGAAAAGTCTGCCCAACTTCTTCTGTGGAGTGAGTTTTCATAAGGATTCCATGATATTATTATACTATATGAAGAATAATGAAAAGCGGTACACCAGCTGTATAGCTGACCGTCTGCTGTCGTCCACCAGTATACCAGTGTTGAGCAAAGGAGTTATGTATGTTCGTCACAGAATCCGGCCGATTGGACTTCGAGAGACATACAAAAGATGAATGATTTAGAGACCTGGTTTAAATGTCCTACACTGCTGTACATTAATTCAGGTACCACCACTAACTACCCAAAACCTACCATGGGCCAAGTCGAGTTCAGAAAAGCTGTGGTCAACTTGAGTAGCACGATAAATGCTCCGTCACCTACCTTGTCTTATTGCTCGGAATGGATGAAATTGGTTAGGCCTGTAGCGTGGCTCAGAAGGTTCATAGACCTCTGGATAGTAATTCACTCGCCGAGAATTGAAGGCTCTGTTATGACAGGTCACTTAAAGGTCAAGTAGATTGAGTCAGCCAAACGGAAAGTTCTAATGATTGTTTAAACGGAGGTATACGGAGAATTGTTTAACGAATCCAACGTTAGTCATAAAAAAGTGAGTAATAAACGTCTGAGAGGTTTGGCACCGATAATGATTGATGGGGTACTATGCGTCGGAATCCGCCTAATGAACTCCGAACTCCCGAGTGCATCGAAACATCCCGTAATTTTGCCTAGTCGACATTAGGTAACCGAATTGATAATCAGACACTATCACAAGGAAGAAGGAAAATCCCTTCATGCGTATATATTTATGTTATGATATGATTTACTCTTTCTGTTGATATTTTGGTACTCTATTTGATCCCGTTTTGAGATTTTATCATTGTATATTGTTATTATTTTTATATTTCGTACTTATATTGAAGTTTTTATGTTTGCTTCTGAACTGTACACATGTTTTTTTTAATTTGATATTAAATATGGCTATAGCCATATTTGGATTTGATACCGTGGCAGTTAGAACCAGCATCACTTATTCTTTTGAAAACGAATAGTCATCAGGGTTTTTTAGACTTGGAAGGTGTATCAATATTCAGGTAACTGTTTGTATTTCCATATTGTGATAAAAATAGACCGCTATCTCCTAGAATTATTGTGTTTTGATATTGGACTGTGGAGTATAGCGTTCAACCTACACCTTAAGGAACCAAAGTGAACTTCTAGGGTAGAAAATTCATCTACACTCACAGTACTTGTGTTCAGTGCAATTACGGTAAATAGAAGCACATGTGAGTGCTTTAACGCCTTTAAAATCAGCATAAGGAAATGCTTGAATCTGCACTACTGATTAAACAGCGGAATTAGTTGAATTATTACTTAAAACTGTGGATCGATGCTAATGAACTCCCAAAACACTGTAATATCCTCATATCGAATAAATTCTAAGAACTAACAAGTAATTTGACGTGATGTAACATGACTGTCTTTGATAATTACTTTGGTTTTATACTGAATTTTTATTTCATCACATGTGTATCTTGTTTTCAGCATGTCAAGTGTGAGAATGTGAATGCGCGTTGCTAAGTTTTCGGACAGCGTGAATTTATTACAACTTCAAATATCAACTGGCTTTGATAGTTTTAAGGCATGCATTCGTAATTATAATAGCCAAATTGACGACCTCATCAAATGTGGCTGTTATGCTGTTATGTATTAGTAACACAGTCATAATGGCATATTCCGTCTATATCGTTTGTTTTCAGTGATGAAAATTACGACTCAGTGTCAAGATTTCCAATCCCCAAGGTCATAGGACCACACATTTTTCTGATAATTATATAAGTGTTAGCTTGCTTGGGGTCTTTGTATTTTGATAACTACTTCGAACGTTGAACATGATGTTATGATGGTTATAAAGATAGAATCCAACTTATATGCAATATATCTTCATGCTACACGTAACAGAAATTTGACTGCAGATAATTTATAATATATTCTTCGTTAAATAAAAGCACGGTGCTTAACAAATACAAGTAAACTGGCTAGAACAATAAGTTAAACACACCTATTGATTGACTGTTATTGTTTGCGAAAATACAAACGTATGTCTGTATCGAATGCAGATTGACACTAGGTCGTCATCAAAAACAGTTTGATAGGTCCATATATACAACAAGTGTCTGTGAACAGTAGGACTACACAGTAAGATTCTGAGTTTGTATATGCATATATATAAATATTTATATATATTTGAAAGGCATCACATATAAATATTTCAATAACTGAAGTAATTTTGCACAAATTCTAAAGCGTTAAACAATGGAGATCAACGGATTGTGATGTGTGTGCAGTGTATAGAAAAGAATTTAATGCGGCTTGATAGTCAAACAGTGAAGCTGGTGATGCAGTTATTAGCAGTTAATTATGCAAAAAGGATAGTTATCATATATGTTTACTGCCCACTTTTGAGTTCAGGTCGAATGCTGACCGCAAACTCATGTATCAAGTGTCGGAGGAAGCATTTCACAAGCCGTTGTCTGAAAATAGTGATATCAGCCTATGTTGAAGTTGTAGACGTATGGTATCAACTTCATTTATACAGATTAGACAAAGAGGTACAAATATTACTCTACGATGCTGATGATAATTACAAAAAACTACTCAGTGATAACACGTAGGCCCAGATATTTTTTTATCAACTACATCACTCGGTGGTATGGATAAATTCAAAGCGGAGATTAATAGCGTTTGGAATTAGGTGCTACGGGTCTGGTATCCAATTCGATTATGACATCTTTTGATGCCACATGAACCAATAAACGTAAGAAGCAGAAAAACATATTATTGAGACGTGACGTAACATTGATATCATTGTCGCCGTCTAGATAATAATAATAAACAAAATCCTTCAAACAATTGTTCTGATTTACTTACTTACAAATTTCTTACTTCCCACAGTTTCTCGAAGTACATATAAATCTAAGTGGAAAGGTAATTCATGACGAGAATACGTGTGTCCATACTGAACATTCTAAATAATGTAGAGTTTTGATCAAAACGTTAACATATATTTCAAATAATCTGATGAACGTGCATTTAAGAACCATCCTAGTTACACGTCCGTAATTTCTCTTCTTCAGGTGCACGTCATCGCATAGTAAGTTTACAAAGGAATTCTATAAAAATTGGCTGCATTCATTGAAATTTCATGAAGTGAATCAGCAATCTGAATCTATTCGGAAGCCACCGATAGGCGCAAACACTTCGATTCAGGCTGGATGTAGAAATGTTGTCGACATTCGCTTAAAAAGCACTGTATTCGAATAATTGCAGACAAATGAGTAATGTTTGACTGCTCACTGCAGCACGTTCGAACAAAATATGTATATACAATGAGTAATAATTTTGTTACGAGTATGATTTATCGTTGTTTAAATGGAAGACAATGTCCATACTTTTACAGAAAACACGACCGTTAACAACTTCATGAAGAAAATTTCTCAGAGATGTAGATATACGAAGTTGACTCACGAACTGTTAGAAAACATTTCGTGGTCTGTTATACACAATCAATTCAGTTAGAATACTGATCTCTATACACTAGTTTGCTATACATTTGAATGATTCGTGAAATCTGCACGTCTGATCAAACATTCTGGTCTCATATCATCATTGCATTATTTGCCATGGTCAAAGTTGAGATAAACAACAATCGACTGTATGAGTGATCAGAAGAGTATGTACAATATGTGTACAAAAGACGTAGTTAAGCAAGGTGAATTACATAATAATAATAATCAAAAAACCCGAAACCTACGAATATCTTCTATTCTTACTGGCTATGTTCACCGCCTCAACAGGAGCAGTAGCTGCACAGTAAACTCGTTCTTTAGTCGGTTCATAATCAAAAGCATGTCTATGATAAAACTAAGCTAGAATAAGGATAGTAGAAAGCTTTGAGGGAGACCACTTGAAGAGAAGGACACTAATCTGACAATGAATAATAAGAGTATCCTTTATCTTAATAGTGTCACTCACATTCCTAATGTCAGTTTCTTTGATGAGTCTCAATAATTGCCTATTTTGCCTATCGCTGCTACCTTGTCGATCTCTCTGGCGTTTGTCACTCACTAATGTTCGTTGTTGTTGGGTATGCTTTTTATCAGCTTGTGCCAAAGCTGACCTATCAGTTCATCATGTTCAGAGTCAAGTATGATTTGTTTTGGAGTATCCATCAAGTCTGTAGATGCTCCTGAGATCCAGTGCTTCTGCCGAACCTCATTATTTATCTTGCTAGCAGATATCATGGCCGTTTCTAAAGCTTTTTTCATATCATTCCAACCTCTTTTTGTATGAAAATTGCTTCCATGATCACACAACTGTTTTTCCAGCTTTTCCTGGAATATACTCTTATCTTCATTGTCAATAAGTTCAGCCGAAGGAAGTTAATTTGCGGTGCCCTTCCTACGTTAACTAAGAATCAAACAAATACTCGCTCGCACTAAGGCGTGACCTTATTCTCAACATGCAGTCCTCTGCTGTACGCCTTCATCGGTGGCAGATTGCAATGTGATCGACTTCCGTCTAGCCTTGACCCGACTATGGAGGTCGCAAAATCAAGATACGTTTTTCCTTTTGCCTAAAGTCAGTGTTTTCTAGAATCAGTCACTTATCTCAGCAAAGTTGCTACAGACAGTGGCTATTATCGGTTGTTTGAGCCACGACATCATAAGATCCGCCAAGGTATCATTCATTTTCACTCAGGCCTCCGACTGAAGCAATAATGTCACTTGTCAATTGAAGTAGATCAGAGCGCCTAACATTTTGAAGGATGCCCGGATGCCTTACGTCAAAATAATCTTTCACTCCGCCTGAACTGCGCAGGCAGATACGATGAATAGGCGACGGCGTGTGTCTCTAGCTTTCAGATTCGTTACTGTTCAGTTCAGTCGGACAGCTCACGAGTGACTATATAATGGGAAACAGTCTATCAGAGTTAGATCAGACCTACGATTCAATCTTAAACATACAACAGCAGGACCTCTGTAAGCAACATAAGGGCTGCCGGATATCCGTAACAGAAACAAGCTTATTCTTTATTTTGACATGTTGAAATTAATTAATGAGCTTTAGCAATATCCTGAATGCACGTTTCCGAGACGCAGCATACACCATTGGACCTAGATTTTATTGTGTTAGTGAGGGAAGCCTGTTCCCATATTTGACACAGCTCAAGGAATCAGTCTAGAATGAGGTTTCAGGCTTCGCGAATAACGTTTCGTGAACTCCCACAGTTAGAATAAGCAGTTCAGTGAAATAAGTGAATTTCAGTAGAGTAAGTCGTGGAGATAAGAGAGGAATAATAAGGTGTATGGGATGAATTTGATTTTGAACAATATGTTCTCGTGTGCAATTACGAGTTTGCTGTCGGTTGTCACTTCCTGTCTGCCAACGACGTGTAAAATTGTTTCTTGAGGGACGTCGAAAAAAACGCAGATTTGTGTTGATCTAAAATACCTGTGATTGTAAATGCACCGCTCTAGGGATAAGTGCTTTAGGCACATCACGCACAGCCTGGAATTAAAGAACTTTTAAAAAGATATGTCACAGCCAATAAAGCTCGAGCGGATCATCACGAAACGAACGCCCGACCACCTCCTCAAGTTAGGAGAAGCTGTCTAGGGATGAACCAGTGCTACAAAAATAAAGAGAATTTTTCAATAATCTTGGCATTCTTATCTGAATATGAGAGCAATGAACAAACATTGGACAGAACTGGAGAGGGAAGCCCAGGACAGAGTTGGTTGGAGAAAACTGGTGGGCGGCCTATGCTCCATTGGGGGTAACAGGCGAAAGTAAGTAAGTAAGTATTCTTATCTGAAACAGAATCGAGTCCTATTTTATATTTGAAAGTTTTCTTCTTTCCATTCCAATTTTCCGAACGATATAATCTTTTTAAATAGGAGTTCATTCAGTTCAGTATTTTCTAACCACATTTCAAATAATCTACAACTTAATCACACAGATATCACGATTCGGTCGCATTGTGATGCAGCTGTAACCGAAAAACAATAATGAATCAAAAATTTCCACCATTATTATTTACAAAGATTTTCCAAATGCGAAGATAATATCTTGTTCTTCTCAATAAATGATTAGCCGTCTGTGATGTGATTTCTTTTTGCACAACATACGATAAACTGACTATCATACAAAAATGACCATAACAACACGTAACGAAATAATCACGTAACAATGAACGCATATAAACATAATTCGTTTTTATCTAATTCATTTTCCAATATATGTCATTGTTTTTTCAACTCGATTGATTTGAGTGTGCATTGTAGATCCCTACTGTCTTCGACGATAAACGTTTCGTAAAGTTACGCGAAAAAATAACGCAGATTGTGTTTTTATATACTACAAACGGATTAGCACTGTTCGACAACATAGCTTCCTTAACGTTGTAAATCGCAGTTAAATCACTTTATTGGCTGAATATGACCATGAAATAATAGTTCACGATAACACGCAGTTTGTAAGTAATCTTTAAACAAAAACAATTGAAAACTACTCGATCTGACTTACACAACAATGTCTACAATTTCAAATGCATAATCAACTAATCAATAAGAGTAACAACAATCCTATTGACATTTTACCCATGTCACACGCAGAGGATTGTTATGAACATATGCCACTGCAACGTGAATGAAACGAAGCGACAATGGTTCAAGTGATTATACGGCGCGAAATGTATCTGTCATATTGATATGATGATTTCGGTTAGAGATATTACAATCTTATCTATTGCTCATATTCATCGCGATGATGCAGATTGTGAATCAGCATATACAATCTTCGTTACGTTGATATTAATTCAACCGCAAAGTGTTTATGTGGCGCAGCATTATTCACGGCACTATATCAGTTGAAATATTTTGGGTTATAAGATACCTAGTAATCGCTTGATATTTATCTTTATTCCGACGTTATTTCATGAACCGTTAAGTTCATCTTTATAAAACATTTTCCACATACTTGACTGTGGTGGACAATTTCTCCGCTATATCAAGAGTTCTTATTGATGCTTTTTGTCCAGAGGATCGTCGTTTACTAGTGTATGTGATATAACGGCAGCTTATCTTAATTTACTCAGTCGAGATTGGTTCAACCAGCCGAAATTGGGTAATCTAATGACACAGTTTTCCACCATCTTCCGACCTGCTTTAGGTCGGTTTACTTCCGTGAAAGCAACACATTTGTTTCAACCGTCTTCAACAAGGAACTATACCTATGGCTAGTTACTCCACTTGAGCAGTACCAAAGGTTGTTTTTGAGAAAGTTAACGGCAGAAAACATATGTGTGCTGACATCTCTTCAGGTCTAAATGCAGTATCATAATCCTCTGCCAGTTCCATCCAAGCCTTTCACCATGCATAATGTGCGAATGTCCTTTGTAAAGCTCAGTTCAGCTGATTCTTATTCGCAAATGGAAGTTGATGAAGCATCAAAAGAGCTGTTTACCATAAATAATCATCGAGGTTTTTATCAACAACCGTTTGCTTTTTCAGTTAAGACTTCCTCATCTATCTTCAATCAATCAGTCGATACAAGCGGTCGCAGTTTCTGTCGATGATATCCAAATTTTTGCGAAGAAAGCTACGAAAACGCACTACATTGATGCTACAACGCGTCCTTGAGAACAGGTTTTGGGTGGGCCCAGAAAAATGTCAGTTGCTATTGCGGTATTTGTGATTTATTTTTTAATGTTGACAGCCGCAGATTAGATCCTGAAAATATCCGATGTTTCAAACTGATGGACTTTCACACCAAAGTCTCGTAATTACGATCTAATGTCAGATCAGTTAGTTATTATTCAGCCTTTGTTCCTTTGATTCTTTATACTCGCGCTCGACTGATTAGTCTTTAATAGAAAAATAGCACTTAAAACTTGAGTAATATACATCGCCGCTCTTACTGAACTAAGGTCCCTAATTTGCTCCAAATGGTTTTTAACAAATCACGATCCATCCATGCCAATTATCGCAGAAGCAGACGCTTCAGAAGATAGCCTGAGTGCTGTCATTTCGAAATAAATTCTAGACGCGTCAGAAAAAGCTATTATGCATGCATCTCGTACACTAACCACAGCAGAAAAGAAGCACAACCAGATAGAGTAATAGGCTCTAGCCTTCATGTCTGACGTTCTTAGTTTCCACAACTTTCTGTACGGTCGAAGGTTCACAGATCTGGCATTTCAGCCCATTCTGCAAATCGTCTTCAGTGATGAGGCTTGATGCAATTGAAGAATGATGTCGAAATCCACAATCGACGCACCCTACAATTACGTCAAGCAGACACCTTGTGACGACTCATTTGTGATCAATTAGAAGCTGAGTAAAACATGGGAACATCATCTCTCTCATTAGAAGACCATGCGTAATGTTATCTGATAACCGTGATTCGCGCATCAATAAACGCTCGTCGTTGAAACAACATCGTCCATCAAGAGCAGACATTGTGAATAATGTCCATCTATCATAACTGGTAGTGAATGTGAATTTTTCATTTTATATTGCAATAACACTCAGACTAATCACCAATGCCATCATTTTTTTTGATTCCACTCCATTCATCTACTTTATTTCACATCATTACCTTACTATTATGTTATTCATGAGTTAAATACTATGACCAATGTTTCGTCGACTTCTGATCTTAATCTGGTACATGATAGAATGACAGGTCTTCCGCGCATACAATAAAAATATTTGTTTTCATTATTTCATACTTCTCCGTCGAAATTTACTTCTGAGCATTTATATATCGAAACACAAAAGCTTTCCACTGGCCTACGACCACACGATGTTCTATATATGATTTTCACATCAACGTTCTGATGAAAGTAGTAAAAATAATAGCATTTTCACGAGTTCAACGATATTATTTAAACATGAAACTCGAGTGAAATAAACCTAAATTATGAAGATAAGGAGGCCGACCAACTCAGAACTTATTCAGTTGGAGAAATTTTGAGGCTGAGTTAGGTTGTTATAGTTGTTTTTGTATATTTGCGCTGATTGCTTCGCATTGCTTTGCATTTTCTCATACTGCTCCATCGATTTTTACTTCTGAGCAATAATACTTCGAAACACAATTGTTTTCCGCTGACCCAAGACCATACGATGTTCTATATTTCATTTATACATCAAAGTACCAATGGAAGAAGGGGAAGTAATAGCATTTTCACAGGTTCAACGATATTATTCAAAGATGAAGATCGACTGAAATAAACCGGAATTAAAATGATATAGAAGCCGACTATCTCAGAAGTTCAGGAATTGAGAGAACATAAAAACTGAATGCACATGCGCAATTAGTAACGATTTTTGAACACATCATTCACATTCTCTAATTATTGATCACCATAAACTTGCGGGCCTCAAACATGTAGTTGAATCCCACGAACATGACTCATCCTATGGGTCGGTGGTTTATGGTTTCATGCTTTGATTTCGCTTGTCATCTCTTAGCTTCATTCCGACTTATTCTTCCTCGCAAGTCACACTTGCTCAGGGCTGGTGAACAGCAATAAACAATACATGTTCTTCACACTCCATTTATGAAATTTCAACATTTCGCCTATTTGCCGGTCACTTAAACTCTAGGCGAGTTTCTGAACAACACGATTGCTCACTTCATTGTCTAACTGACATTCTCTACGAACATGTTAATTTTAAACAGAATGAAGGACATTTCATCTAACGGAGATAATTTATAACATCTTGTGAGGTGGACACGAGACGTTTTTCTGCAGTAAACAGTTAAGCAGTGAACAAGAAACCTAATGCGATAAGAAACGGTTGTAGTCAAATGAACAATAAGCAGCCTAAACACAAATAGATGGAAATGTTCACACTTCACTGAAAACGACTAAGCTGTTATTTATTATTATTTGAGCCAAGTATTTAAAATCTTTTTGAACCCTTACAAATCTATTATCATTATTTTTTTGTCAATGTACAATTCTTTTTCACAGTACTCGTCTACTGTTCGACCACTAATCTTGATCTCTTGGTTACATTATTGCGTTCAAATGCATTGAAAAATGGTGGAAAATAGAATTCTTTTAAACAGGTGCCTAACGAAGGGCATTAGATGTATGTTTTATGTACAAATGACAACACCGAACTTAAGACTCACGCTGTTCAAAAATAAAAAGACGGAAGACGTTGGAGAACACCTGTTAACATAATCAAAAAATATAAAATAAAGAATGCGTAACTAAACAATCATATATATAATCGATTTGTAGTTAAAATATTTGAACATTATTCAAATAGTTCATCGATCGACTGCCCTTGAAACATTCAAGTATATGATCAACACGTTCATCACTGTGCTATATGCGTGGGTGGATTCTCGATAGCTTTTCGAACAGTATGCATATGATATAATCATACAAAAGCGTATTTCTTCAAAATTGTATGTATTGGCACCCCTGAAGAAGTTACGGAAATCATAGAAATAAATATTTTTCAACGAAATTGCAAAACATCTACAACAAAAAGTTGCCTCTATCAATGAATCTTCAAAATGCCTGAAAATGTATTACTTGTTTAAATGTTTTTCAACAAAAATCTCTCATATATTCTATCGTGTACATATTGAATGACTGGTAATATACAATGTGACACACAGGAGATCAAAGCAAGATTTAATGAAGTTTATCAAACCCAAGTGAATGTGAGAGAGAAACCTACTTTCCAGCGACTTAACCTGCATAATAACCAACCTGGAAATTCGTATTACTTCTGAAGTGCTTTTTGGAAATATGTTCGCTGTGTAAATGAAACAATAAAATGCAGTTATATTGTCAGTTTGAACATTAGTTCAAATAATACGGTCAAATGACTTTCAACGCAGTAATCTGATAACGTGTACAAAGTCTATTGTTAACTAAACGTACACAAACTTCCTGAACTTTGTTGTTTGATTTGATTGAAAAGGTCACTGAATAAGGCATGATCCGATTCAAGAGTTTTTGAGTTACCGTTGAAAGATGACGTACGATAATGGAGGTTTAAATAAGTGAATCTCAAATTAGAAAAGAAATATTATGATTTAGAAAACGAATTTCGTGAGCAAACAAGATATGGTGTTTCGTGAATAACTGAACGTTTTCCAGCAGTTGAGATAATTCGTTTCTCATGAAAATGATCAAGTGTCAATCTCACGTGATTGATGGTCGTTCAAGCCTTCACAACCATTCCTAAAGCACATTTCAAATAAGATGATTCCAAAAGGATAATTTAGTCCCAGACATCAGTTTACACTCCCTAGTTATATGTTTATATGTTATTGATTGTTGCATAGCACTACTTTACATGAACATTGACTCGAATAAATTCCATCTGTACCCACCACTTATGTTTCAGTTTCTTGTTTACACTTGTTGACAAATACACTGACATTATTTACTGTTTCATTGCTGGGAACAATGTTATGCTGTCGCAGTGTGCTATAATAAATCAAATCGAATAATTTTATCATATTTCATCCTGTTTGTCGTCAAATAGAAAAAAATTCGGACAATTGCTGATATATATATCATTTAATTTCCACCGTTGAATGTAAGATGTTGCCTTCATCTTTGTTTGTTGCTGCTTTTCGCAGAATTCATAAACTTGTTGTATGATTCCCAAAATTCGTCAGAACACTATTGATTAGTAGCCATAAACTGGCATTCAGATCATTGCATGCATCGTTGTCCTGAAATGAAAATAACTTCAGAATGTAAACGTATCTAATACAACGTGCATTTATAAATAATAGAATTGTCGTTTACGTTACACGATTTATAGAGAGAACGAAATAAATTATGATTGCTTTGACCGCTTCAGCATAAATCTCAGTAATGTGTATGTGATTCGCATTATTACCAGTCGTTCTTCTTGATGAGTGATCATTTATCACATAAATCGTTATCTAATAATTTTACATGAGTATCAGTCATTTATTAGATCAAAAACCGATCAAATATAATTCATTTTAATAAAAATGAGATCACATCCTTTAAAAAATCTGTTCTGTTCATTAGTTTCAGAGTTTTCTTCAAAATACCGTAGACGCCCTGGATTTAGTGATCTTGAACTGCACACTGTCCGTCTTTGTCAAACTGGTGTTTCCTTATATAAAACATGTAAGTAATTTATTCAGATTTCCACATAAAATCATATCAGTATCTATAAATACCATCATGATCGACCGCGATAGATGCATTGAAAATATATTAACTGAAAGTCATTTACAACCAATACGAAGCGAATACATTTTTAAATCCATTTGTAATCCCATAAGTAGACTTATTCTTCGAAAGCTGATATTTGCAATTCACGAAACACTTAGTGATTTGAAATAAAAAATTAAACATTAATTTTAGCAAAATTTTAGAGGAAATATATCTGACTTACAACATCACAATTTGAATGAATTCCTTTAGTTCTCGAGCTTATTCAATTCACCCCACACTATGAAAAGAGTCTATTGATTGTGATTGCGGCTTAGATTATATTAAGCGCAGCCGTTTATCGACAAGTTGCCGTATTTTCTGCAAAATGTTGTGTGCATTTGACTGATGCTATCGGCTATCTGCTACATTACCAAACATATTAAACGTGTATCGAAATGATGAGTTGTAGTACGCTGTATTATTGTGACTTTGGTCATTAAAAAAAGAGCAGATTTGTCGCTTGCACATGAAGATTTTTATCAAAAATCCTGGAGTCTACATTTACTCAGGCGTGTCATTAAATGTATTCCGGTAATATTTTTCACTAGTCAGTCTGCTTTCATATGACCCTATAAACCGATGCTAACTCAGTTATTAGGAAATCGCAGACAAGGCCTGCATTTACAAATTAGATTCGTTCTTTGAATTCGCAGTATGCGTTTCATAATTGTGTTTGTTTTTAAATAAATGTTATGAATCATTTTACCATGAGCTCACAAAAACACATGTATTTCGAAATTTCCGACGGTCTATTTGTATGCTTCCGAAATCGACGTTCGAATACGGAAAGTGATTAAACAGCCATTAACTGAATTATTGATTTTTCAATCTTTCTAGTTTATTATTTCTTTATAGAATACTGAATCAAATAATAAAAATGAAATAAGGTAATGCTATACTGAATATATTTGAAACAAGGCCATTATTATTCCTACCAAAATGTTTCTCTCACGGAACAGTTCTTTAGACAAGGCCTATTGTGTTCTACCTCTTGTCTCAATAGCCGATATAATTGACGTTCCTTGTAAGTTTGGTATATCTCAATAATTTTTCAATCGAAGTGTCATATCACTCAACTGTTAGTATTCACACTCTTTGTCCAAAATACATTGTTGAGAATTCGACTGGGAAAATGAGATTCTTTTTAAATTTAGCTTATTGTATATACTGTAACGCTTCAACACTGAATAACATTATCAGTCAGGCGAAGCTGAAACAGAAAATATGGCGTTGATAACAGAAGAATATTGAATAATCACCAAGTTATATTTTTTTTGAAATTTTTTATAACATTAAAATCAATCTCGTTTCGTTGCCATTTCATTTAAGCCGCTTCCTTAAGTAATAATTAATTACAGCTTTTCTACTTGCACTTCATAAACTTGCATCGAAATGATATGAATCAATATATTATCATTATTTTTATGAAAAGTTATACACATTTGAAGATGAATGTAGACGCCTTTAAACTTAGAAAATGAATACTCTTTAAACAGAGGTATATTTTCAGTATACGAAATGCATATGGAACAACAGTCAGAGAAAAATTATTCTTCTATTCTATCTCAGTTTTTATTTGTAGGAAAAAATAGTACATCTTACTACGGTTATTCAGTGTTCTTTTAACTGGTCAATAATTAATAACTCAGCGAATCTATTGGTGGGTGTAAAGAAATTCGGTGTCGTTTTTTCATAAGTGTCCACAACTGCGACATCAATGATATCAGACGGATTGGCAAACAATAAATCACTGTCATTGATCTGTTGTATTATTGATATTGTCTGCTGTGGTTGATAGCGTTGTTAATGTAATCCATTATTTTGTAATAGCAAAAGGGCGTGTTCTATGAGCACGTAGAATCAAAAACACATGATAAAAAATGGAACACACTTTCTGAACAAGTAATATATATAAATATATATATATATATATATATATATATATATATATATATCAGTGTATCGCATAACTGATTTCTGTAACTTGGACAATACAGAAATTTTTCTAGTTAAAATTCATGAAGGCTACTGAACTGTGGTAATATTGCACAGACTCTAAGGAGTAGGAAAATGAGCAAATACCCGCTTTTATGTGTCGGATGAATGGGGAACTTTCTGAAGATGCTTGATGCTATCACATTTAAGCTGGATATGTTGTAAATAGAGCATAGTTTTTATAACACGTGGACAAACATATATTTTTATTACCTAAGGTAAGGTTTCAAGTCACATGCTGACTGCCTGATCATACAATGAGTTCCTGAAGAAGCATGTTGTAGGTTTTCCCGACAAATGATTGACTTCAGCGTATTTTAAAGTAGCAAACCTTTTGTACATACATCAGTAATGCAGATAATATATATAAATAGAGAGTTAACATAATATTCTGCTGAAAGGATGATAATTAAGACGAGAAAACCATAAATATACATAGGGTTACACAATATTATCTAAACTACATCGTACTCCAACTCATTTATCAAGTTATTTGTAAGTATAGATGAATGCAAAGGTAGGAGAAATCGTGTTTGGAATGAAGTGGTATGGATCATATATCCAATGGAGTTCGAAATCAGTTGAAGTCAAATTTACTTAAAAACGTCGGAAACCATGTCACTCGATTACCAAAAGTATGATTGTGACGTGACATATTAGTAATACAATGATAGTTTTCTAGATATTTGTTTAAAAGCGCACAAGGATTAACTTTTTGGAATAATGGAAACTTTGACAGTTCGTCAATTTCAACCATCCGTATGGGTATATAAACCGGTTTTTATAATCGTGAATCCGCCCAAGCTAGCTTGAATGCCGTAACTGAGCTTGGGTTAGATAACAGATCCTTGACATTCAACCAAAATTAATGAGTGGAAACAATTGTTTTGTATTTCCATACTCGGAAGATTTAAAAAAAGCTCATTTTTCGGCAATTCAGGCTTCTGTGTTGATAATGAAAAGAAGTAAACAAGACCACGTCAGTGATATACAACTGAATATTGACAATTATAGTTACGATATCATCGATTATTCTTGGTGTCACTGGTGAATAACAACTACAAATTTTCTTACAAATATGCCTGTTTTAAAATTTAACTTGGAATTCACTATTTTCTTACAGTGAGTCAGAGTACTTTCCAACGGGTTGACAACACTCAATATAAATAAATATTAGAATAAATCGTAGAATAAAGTATATTCGCGGTGTGAGTAGTGCAATCTTCTTTTCACAGGAACTGTGATCGAAAATAATAATATGGTTAAAATATTCCGTTTGATTGTTTATGACAAACATGTGACGACCGAATAGCGGTGCTTGATTTCAAGCTATTTTTGCATATTATTTTCATATATGGAAGCTGATCATGAAGAAAGCGATCTCTCAGCACAGCGGATCGGAATTTCTGTTGTCTGTGCTTTGATGAATTCATATTTATTGCCGTTATTGATGTCATGCAATAAATATGCTTCATCAAGAGATAACAAATCTTCACTTCGAAACAAGCTATTCTATTTGTGAAGACAATCAGTGATCACATGCAGTCGTTTAAACGATTCATTTCCTTTTCAACATTACAAAACTGTCTTCTAAATGAAGCTTTATCTACACAAAAATTTCGAAATCGTGGAGATCTGCGTTGCCAATAATGTTAAAGCTATTTAGGAATTCACTCACGTCGTACATTTTCAACATCAGTCTACAAAATAATTTAATTTATTTCGGAATGACAATTCTGCTAACAAATACCATCATAAAAGGAATACGTACATAATTTAGGTTGAATTGAAAATAATCGATAATGATCACGTTCTGAAAATGTAGAGCAAACGTTTCTAAGAAATGTTCAAAGTCACAAGCAAACGAAGAAAAATGATTTCCTTTGGGGGTAACACAATGTTAGAAGAAAGAAGACACGATAAATGTAAGAGAAAAGTATGATAAATCAGCTAATGTTCCATTGTCCATCACAGGCAACTATTTTATTGATTGAATATGGCCATGGAATGATGGTGCTTGATTACATGCAATTCGCAGGCTGAACCGAACTAATTGAAAACTACTTGATCCGACTAATACTGCAAATTTCACATTGTCAATTCGATAATGAACAAATAAGTCAAAGTACCAGAAGTTCTCATTCGCTTGAACCACATCACGCAAACTGGATTGCTGTGAGCGTGTATCAGGCGGAAGCGAAGATGAGCATACGTTTCTCTCAATACATGATAAGCCGTCCGTGATGTGATTACATTTCGGACAACATGCGATAAACTGACCGTAACACGACAATGACTTTTACAGCACGTGACAAAATAAACACGTTCCTGTATTCACATATAGACGTGATTCGTTTTGATGTGATTTATAGTGCCATATCTGTGAATAATTTTTCTGACACGTCATTTCGTCGGATGGATTTCTTTGTGTGGATCGAAGAATCCTACAAACTAGTACGACAAACGTGTTGAAGTGTTACGCAAAAATGTAACACAGTTGTCAAAGAGCATAAAGAGAATTTGAGGCTCAGATGATGTTTCATAAAATATGGAGGCAATAGGTTTCTAGTAGTTTGAAAAATAATGACCTGATTGCAAACTTTTGGGAGGTGATTCCGGATTTGGATAAAGAGTTCTTTGAGTTTAAATATGCACCTGACCTGGATGTTCCATAGGGAAAGTAATTTATCTAGGTAAGAAACCGTACTATTATTATTGGAAGTTTACAGGTCATTTCCTTCACAACAGAACACTGTTCTGTCCTTAAATTAACACAATGTGTATCCTATTCTGGAGGATTGCTTCTGTTTCGCTCCGAAATCGCACACTTTCAGTCAGACGTATGTTTCACCAACCACGGTATCAAATCCAGTATGTCTGACGCCATGAGCACGTATCAACTAACATAGCATGATACAGTTCACTTAAGTGCATGGAAACTTCAATAAAGGTACCGAAATTTGAATATATAACAAAATTCGAATATATTCTTCAGAGATTGATAATAAACAAAGTATCGAAACGTAGCGCTGAAACAATCAATGTAAACGTCATACAAATATGTACATGGAGCGTTTTTCCTGAAAGTGAAGCCTTCTAAATGGAAACTTGACATAATCTCTGCAGTAATCACTGACCATAACTTTTCAAATAGATAAACCACTGCACACGGAAAGAGGTGAACAACTCAAATGGAGTAGCACTCACAATGCTTCTAAGCTTTCCTGTCACTCAAACATGTACCGGAGCAAATGCCAACAATGTCAATGTCAGTTAAGAAAAAACATTGCACGTCCAGCTGAATACATTCAACTCCTATTCACTAATTTACAATTTCTATTGACAGATTGTGTTCAATTGAAATGAGACGGGATAAACGGAAGAGCACAGTTTGATAAATTGGCTACTGTTCCATTGTCCATCACAGGCAACTATTTTATTGATTGAATATGGCCATGGAATGATGGTGCTTGATTACATGCAATTCGCAGGCTGAACCGAACTAATTGAAAACTACTTGATCCGACTAATACTGCAAATTTCACATTGTCAATTCGATAATGAACAAATAAGTCAAAGTACCAGAAGTTCTCATTCGCTTGAACCATATCACGCAAACTGGATTGCTGTGAGCGTGTATCAGGCGGAAGCGAAGATGAGCATACGTTTCTCTCAATAAATGATAAGCCGTCCGTGATGTGATTACATTTCGGACAACATGCGATAAACTGACCGTAACACGACAATGACTTTTACAGCACGTGACAAAATAAACACGTTCCTGTATTCACATATAGACGTGATTCGTTTTGATGTGATTTATAGTGCCATATCTGTGAATAATTTTTCTGACACGTCATTTCGTCGGATGGATTTCTTTGTGTGGATCGAAGAATCCTACAAACTAGTACGACAAACGTGTTGAAGTGTTACGCAAAAATTAAACACAGTTGTCAAAGAGCATAAAGAGAATTTGAGGCTCAGATGATGTTTCAAAAAATATGGAGGCAATAGGTTTCTAGTAGTTTGAAAAATAATGACCTGATTGCAAAATTTTGGGAGGTGATTCCGGATTTGGATAAAGAGTTCTTTGAGTTTAAATATGCACCTGACCTGGATGTTCCATAGGGAAAGTAATTTATCTAGGTAAGAAACCGTACTATTATTATTGGAAGTTTACAGGTCATTTCCTTCACAACAGAACACTGTTCTGTCCTTAAATTAACACAATGTGTATCCTATTCTGGAGGATTGCTTCTGTTTCGCTCCGAAATCGCACACTTTCAGTCAGACGTATGTTTCACCAACCACGGTATCAAATCCAGTATGTCTGACGCCATGAGCACGTATCAACTAACATAGCATGATACAGTTCACTTAAGTGCATGGAAACTTCAATAAAGGTACCGAAATTTGAATATATAACAAAATTCGAATATATTCTTCAGAGATTGATAATAAACAAAGTATCGAAACGTAGCGCTGAAACAATCAATGTAAACGTCATACAAATATGTACATGGAGCGTTTTTCCTGAAAGTGAAGCCTTCTAAATGGAAACTTGACATAATCTCTGCAGTAATCACTGACCATAACTTTTCAAATAGATAAACCACTGCACACGGAAAGAGGTGAACAACTCAAATGGAGTAGCACTCACAATGCTTCTAAGCTTTCCTGTCACTCAAACATGTACCGGAGCAAATGCCAACAATGTCAATGTCAGTTAAGAAAAAACATTGCACGTCCAGCTGAATACATTCAACTCCTATTCACTAATTTACAATTTCTATTGACAGATTGTGTTCAATTGAAATGAGACGGGATAAACGGAAGAGCACAGTTTGATAAATTGGCTACTGTTCCATTGTCCATCACAGGCAACTATTTTATTGATTGAATATGGCCATGGAATGATGGTGCTTGATTACATGCAATTCGCAGGCTGAACCGAACTAATTGAAAACTACTTGATCCGACTAATACTGCAAATTTCACATTGTCAATTCGATAATCAACAAATAAGTCAAAGTACCAGAAGTTCTCATTCGCTTGAACCACATCACGCAAACTGGATTGCTGTGAGCGTGTATCAGGCGGAAGCGAAGATGAGCATACGTTTCTCTCAATAAATGATAAGCCGTCCGTGATGTGATTACATTTCGGACAACATGCGATAAACTGACCGTAACACGACAATGACTTTTACAGCACGTGACAAAATAAACACGTTCCTGTATTCACATATAGACGTGATTCGTTTTGATGTGATTTATAGTGCCATATCTGTGAATAATTTTTCTGACACGTCATTTCGTCGGATGGATTTCTTTGTGTGGATCGAAGAATCCTACAAACTAGTACGACAAACGTGTTGAAGTGTTACGCAAAAATGTAACACAGTTGTCAAAGAGCATAAAGAGAATTTGAGGCTCAGATGATGTTTCATAAAATATGGAGGCAATAGGTTTCTAGTAGTTTGAAAAATAATGACCTGATTGCAAAATTTTGGGAGGTGATTCCGGATTTGGATAAAGAGTTCTTTGAGTTTAAATATGCACCTGACCTGGATGTTCCATAGGGAAAGTAATTTATCTAGGTAAGAAACCGTACTATTATTATTGGAAGTTTACAGGTCATTTCCTTCACAACAGAACACTGTTCTGTCCTTAAATTAACACAATGTGTATCCTATTCTGGAGGATTGCTTCTGTTTCGCTCCGAAATCGCACACTTTCAGTCAGACGTATGTTTCACCAACCACGGTATCAAATCCAGTATGTCTGACGCCATGAGCACGTATCAACTAACATAGCATGATACAGTTCACTTAAGTGCATGGAAACTTCAATAAAGGTACCGAAATTTGAATATATAACAAAATTCGAATATATTCTTCAGAGATTGATAATAAACAAAGTATCGAAACGTAGCGCTGAAACAATCAATGTAAACGTCATACAAATATGTACATGGAGCGTTTTTCCTGAAAGTGAAGCCTTCTAAATGGAAACTTGACATATTCTCTGCAGTAATCACTGACCATAACTTTTCAAATAGATAAACCACTGCACACGGAAAGAGGTGAACAACTCAAATGGAGTAGCACTCACAATGCTTCTAAGCTTTCCTGTCACTCAAACATGTACCGGAGCAAATGCCAACAATGTCAATGTCAGTTAAGAAAAAACATTGCACGTCCAGCTGAATACATTCAACTCCTATTCACTAATTTACAATTTCTATTGACAGATTGTGTTCAATTGAAATGAGACGGGATAAACGGAAGAGCACAGTTTGATAAATTGGCTACTGTTCCATTGTCCATCACAGGCAACTATTTTATTGATTGAATATGGCCATGGAATGATGGTGCTTGATTACATGCAATTCGCAGGCTGAACCGAACTAATTGAAAACTACTTGATCCGACTAATACTGCAAATTTCACATTGTCAATTCGATAATCAACAAATAAGTCAAAGTACCAGAAGTTCTCATTCGCTTGAACCACATCACGCAAACTGGATTGCTGTGAGCGTGTATCAGGTGGAAGCAAAGATGAGCATACGTTTCTCTCAATAAATGATAAGCCGTCCGTGATGTGATTACATTTCGGACAACATGCGATAAACTGACCGTAACACGACAATGAATTCTACAGCACGTGACAAAATAAACACGTTCCTGTATTCACATATAGACGTGATTCGTTTTGATGTGATTTATAGTGCCATATCTGTGAATGATTTTTCTGACACGTCATTTCGTCGGATGGATTTCTTTGTGTGGATCGAAGAATCCTACAAACTACTACGACAAACGTGTTGAAATGTTACGCAAAAATGTAACACAGTTGTCAAAGAGCATAAAGAGAATTTGAGGCTCAGATGATGTTTCAAAAAATATGGAGGCAATAGGTTTCTAGTAGTTTGAAAAATAATGACCTGATTGCAAAATTTTGGGAGGTGATTCCGGATTTGGATAAAGAGTTCTTTGAGTTTAAATATGCACCTGACCTGGATGTTCCATAGGGAAAGTAATTTATCTAGGTAAGAAACCGTACTATTATTATTGGAAGTTTACAGGTCATTTCCTTCACAACAGAACACTGTTCTGTCCTTAAATTAACACAATGTGTATCCTATTCTGGAGGATTGCTTCTGTTTCGCTCCGAAATCGCACACTTTCAGTCAGACGTATGTTTCACCAACCACGGTATCAAATCCAGTATGTCTGACGCCATGAGCACGTATCAACTAACATAGCATGATACAGTTCACTTAAGTGCATGGAAACTTCAATAAAGGTACCGAAATTTGAATATATAACAAAATTCGAATATATTCTTCAGAGATTGATAATAAACAAAGTATCGAAACGTAGCGCTGAAACAATCAATGTAAACGTCATACAAATATGTACATGGAGCGTTTTTCCCGAAAGTGAAGCCTTCTAAATGGAAACTTGACATAATCTCTGCAGTAATCACTGACCATAACTTTTCAAATAGATAAACCACTGCACACGGAAAGAGGTGAACAACTCAAATGGAGTAGCACTCACAATGCTTCTAAGCTTTCCTGTCACTCAAACATGTACCGGAGCAAATGCCAACAATGTCAATGTCAGTTAAGAAAAAACATTGCACGTCCAGCTGAATACATTCAACTCCTATTCACTAATTTACAATTTCTATTGACAGATTGTGTTCAATTGAAATGAGACGGGATAAACGGAAGAGCACAGTTTGATAAATTGGCTACTGTTCCATTGTCCATCACAGGCAACTATTTTATTGATTGAATATGGCCATGGAATGATGGTGCTTGATTACATGCAATTCGCAGGCTGAACCGAACTAATTGAAAACTACTTGATCCGACTAATACTGCAAATTTCACATTGTCAATTCGATAATCAACAAATAAGTCAAAGTACCAGAAGTTCTCATTCGCTTGAACCACATCACGCAAACTGGATTGCTGTGAGCGTGTATCAGGCGGAAGCGAAGATGAGCATACGTTTCTCTCAATACATGATAAGCCGTCCGTGATGTGATTACATTTCGGACAACATGCGATAAACTGACCGTAACACGACAATGACTTTTACAGCACGTGACAAAATAAACACGTTCCTGTATTCACATATAGACGTGATTCGTTTTGATGTGATTTATAGTGCCATATCTGTGAATGATTTTTCTGACACGTCATTTCGTCGGATGGATTTCTTTGTGTGGATCGAAGAATCCTACAAACTACTACGACAAACGTGTTGAAATGTTACGCAAAAATGTAACACAGTTGTCAAAGAGCATAAAGAGAATTTGAGGCTCAGATGATGTTTCAAAAAATATGGAGGCAATAGGTTTCTAGTAGTTTGAAAAATAATGACCTGATTGCAAAATTTTGGGAGGTGATTCCGGATTTGGATAAAGAGTTCTTTGAGTTTAAATATGCACCTGACCTGGATGTTCCATAGGGAAAGTAATTTATCTAGGTAAGAAACCGTACTATTATTATTGGAAGTTTACAGGTCATTTCCTTCACAACAGAACACTGTTCTGTCCTTAAATTAACACAATGTGTATCCTATTCTGGAGGATTGCATCTGTTTCGCTCCGAAATCGCACACTTTCAGTCAGACGTATGTTTCACCAACCACGGTATCAAATCCAGTATGTCTGACGCCATGAGCACGTATCAACTAACATAGCATGATACAGTTCACTTAAGTGCATGGAAACTTCAATAAAGGTACCGAAATTTGAATATATAACAAAATTCGAATATATTCTTCAGAGATTGATAATAAACAAAGTATCGAAACGTAGCGCTGAAACAATCAATGTAAACGTCATACAAATATGTACATGGAGCGTTTTTCCTGAAAGTGAAGCCTTCTAAATGGAAACTTGACATAATCTCTGCAGTAATCACTGACCATAACTTTTCAAATAGATAAACCACTGCACACGGAAAGAGGTGAACAACTCAAATGGAGTAGCACTCACAATGCTTCTAAGCTTTCCTGTCACTCAAACATGTACCGGAGCAAATGCCAACAATGTCAATGTCAGTTAAGAAAAAACATTGCACGTCCAGCTGAATACATTCAACTCCTATTCACTAATTTACAATTTCTATTGACAGATTGTGTTCAATTGAAATGAGACGGGATAAACGGAAGAGCACAGTTTGATAAATTGGCTACTGTTCCATTGTCCATCACAGGCAACTATTTTATTGATTGAATATGGCCATGGAATGATGGTGCTTGATTACATGCAATTCGCAGGCTGAACCGAACTAATTGAAAACTACTTGATCCGACTAATACTGCAAATTTCACATTGTCAATTCGATAATGAACAAATAAGTCAAAGTACCAGAAGTTCTCATTCGCTTGAACCATATCACGCAAACTGGATTGCTGTGAGCGTGTATCAGGCGGAAGCGAAGATGAGCATACGTTTCTCTCAATAAATGATAAGCCGTCCGTGATGTGATTACATTTCGGACAACATGCGATAAACTGACCGTAACACGACAATGACTTTTACAGCACGTGACAAAATAAACACGTTCCTGTATTCACATATAGACGTGATTCGTTTTGATGTGATTTATAGTGCCATATCTGTGAATAATTTTTCTGACACGTCATTTCGTCGGATGGATTTCTTTGTGTGGATCGAAGAATCCTACAAACTACTACGACAAACGTGTTGAAATGTTACGCAAAAATGTAACACAGTTGTCAAAGAGCATAAAGAGAATTTGAGGCTCAGATGATGTTTCAAAAAATATGGAGGCAATAGGTTTCTAGTAGTTTGAAAAATAATGACCTGATTGCAAACTTTTGGGAGGTGATTCCGGATTTGGATAAAGAGTTCTTTGAGTTTAAATATGCACCTGACCTGGATGTTCCATAGGGAAAGTAATTTATCTAGGTAAGAAACCGTACTATTATTATTGGAAGTTTACAGGTCATTTCCTTCACAACAGAACACTGTTCTGTCCCTAAATTAACACAATGTGTATCCTATTCTGGAGGATTGCATCTGTTTCGCTCCGAAATCGCACACTTTCAGTCAGACGTATGTTTCACCAACCACGGTATCAAATCCAGTATGTCTGACGCCATGAGCACGTATCAACTAACATAGCATGATACAGTTCACTTAAGTGCATGGAAACTTCAATAAAGGTACCGAAATTTGAATATATAACAAAATTCGAATATATTCTTCAGAGATTGATAATAAACAAAGTATCGAAACGTAGCGCTGAAACAATCAATGTAAACGTCATACAAATATGTACATGGAGCGTTTTTCCTGAAAGTGAAGCCTTCTAAATGGAAACTTGACATAATCTCTGCAGTAATCACTGACCATAACTTTTCAAATAGATAAACCACTGCACACGGAAAGAGGTGAACAACTCAAATGGAGTAGCACTCACAATGCTTCTAAGCTTTCCTGTCACTCAAACATGTACCGGAGCAAATGCCAACAATGTCAATGTCAGTTAAGAAAAAACATTGCACGTCCAGCTGAATACATTCAACTCCTATTCACTAATTTACAATTTCTATTGACAGATTGTGTTCAATTGAAATGAGACGGGATAAACGGAAGAGCACAGTTTGATAAATTGGCTACTGTTCCATTGTCCATCACAGGCAACTATTTTATTGATTGAATATGGCCATGGAATGATGGTGCTTGATTACATGCAATTCGCAGGCTGAACCGAACTAATTGAAAACTACTTGATCCGACTAATACTGCAAATTTCACATTGTCAATTCGATAATCAACAAATAAGTCAAAGTACTAGAAGTTCTCATTCGCTTGAACCACATCACGCAAACTGGATTGCTGTGAGCGTGTATCAGGCGGAAGCGAAGATGAGCATACGTTTCTCTCAATAAATGATAAGCCGTCCGTGATGTGATTACATTTCGGACAACATGCGATAAACTGACCGTAACACGACAATGACTTTTACAGCACGTGACAAAATAAACACGTTCCTGTATTCACATATAGACGTGATTCGTTTGATGTGATTTATAGTGCCATATCTGTGAATGATTTTTCTGACACGTCATTTCGTCGGATGGATTTCTTTGTGTGGATCGAAGAATCCTACAAACTACTACGACAAACGTGTTAAAATGTTACGCAAAAATGTAACACAGTTGTCAAAGAGCATAAAGAGAATTTGAGGCTCAGATGATGTTTCAAAAAAATATGGAGGCAATAGGTTTCTAGTAGTTTGAAAAATAATGACCTGATTGCAAAATTTTTGGGAGGTGATTCCGGATTTGGATAAAGAGTTCTTTGAGTTTAAATATGCACCTGACCTGGATGTTCCATAGGGAAAGTAATTTATCTAGGTAAGAAACCGTACTATTATTATTGGAAGTTTACAGGTCATTTCCTTCACAACAGAACACTGTTCTGTCCTTAAATTAACACAATGTGTATCCTATTCTGGAGGATTGCTTCTGTTTCGCTCCGAAATCGCACACTTTCAGTCAGACGTATGTTTCACCAACCACGGTATCAAATCCAGTATGTCTGACGCCATGAGCACGTATCAACTAACATAGCATGATACAGTTCACTTAAGTGCATGGAAACTTCAATAAAGGTACCGAAATTTGAATATATAACAAAATTCGAATATATTCTTCAGAGATTGATAATAAACAAAGTATCGAAACGTAGCGCTGAAACAATCAATGTAAACGTCATACAAATATGTACATGGAGCGTTTTTCCTGAAAGTGAAGCCTTCTAAATGGAAACTTGACATAATCTCTGCAGTAATCACTGACCATAACTTTTCAAATAGATAAACCACTGCACACGGAAAGAGGTGAACAACTCAAATGGAGTAGCACTCACAATGCTTCTAAGCTTTCCTGTCACTCAAACATGTACCGGAGCAAATGCCAACAATGTCAATGTCAGTTAAGAAAAAACATTGCACGTCCAGCTGAATACATTCAACTCCTATTCACTAATTTACAATTTCTATTGACAGATTGTGTTCAATTGAAATGAGACGGGATAAACGGAAGAGCACAGTTTGATAAATTGGCTACTGTTCCATTGTCCATCACAGGCAACTATTTTATTGATTGAATATGGCCATGGAATGATGGTGCTTGATTACATGCAATTCGCAGGCTGAACCGAACTAATTGAAAACTACTTGATCCGACTAATACTGCAAATTTCACATTGTCAATTCGATAATCAACAAATAAGTCAAAGTACCAGAAGTTCTCATTCGCTTGAACCACATCACGCAAACTGGATTGCTGTGAGCGTGTATCAGGCGGAAGCGAAGATGAGCATACGTTTCTCTCAATAAATGATAAGCCGTCCGTGATGTGATTACATTTCGGACAACATGCGATAAACTGACCGTAACACGACAATGACTTTTACAGCACGTGACAAAATAAACACGTTCCTGTATTCACATATAGACGTGATTCGTTTTGATGTGATTTATAGTGCCATATCTGTGAATAATTTTTCTGACACGTCATTTCGTCGGATGGATTTCTTTGTGTGGATCGAAGAATCCTACAAACTAGTACGACAAACGTGTTGAAGTGTTACGCAAAAATGTAACACAGTTGTCAAAGAGCATAAAGAGAATTTGAGGCTCAGATGATGTTTCATAAAATATGGAGGCAATAGGTTTCTAGTAGTTTGAAAAATAATGACCTGATTGCAAAATTTTGGGAGGTGATTCCGGATTTGGATAAAGAGTTCTTTGAGTTTAAATATGCACCTGACCTGGATGTTCCATAGGGAAAGTAATTTATCTAGGTAAGAAACCGTACTATTATTATTGGAAGTTTACAGGTCATTTCCTTCACAACAGAACACTGTTCTGTCCTTAAATTAACACAATGTGTATCCTATTCTGGAGGATTGCATCTGTTTCGCTCCGAAATCGCACACTTTCAGTCAGACGTATGTTTCACCAACCACGGTATCAAATCCAGTATGTCTGACGCCATGAGCACGTATCAACTAACATAGCATGATACAGTTCACTTAAGTGCATGGAAACTTCAATAAAGGTACCGAAATTTGAATATATAACAAAATTCGAATATATTCTTCAGAGATTGATAATAAACAAAGTATCGAAACGTAGCGCTGAAACAATCAATGTAAACGTCATACAAATATGTACATGGAGCGTTTTTCCTGAAAGTGAAGCCTTCTAAATGGAAACTTGACATAATCTCTGCAGTAATCACTGACCATAACTTTTCAAATAGATAAACCACTGCACACGGAAAGAGGTGAACAACTCAAATGGAGTAGCACTCACAATGCTTCTAAGCTTTCCTGTCACTCAAACATGTACCGGAGCAAATGCCAACAATGTCAATGTCAGTTAAGAAAAAACATTGCACGTCCAGCTGAATACATTCAACTCCTATTCACTAATTTACAATTTCTATTGACAGATTGTGTTCAATTGAAATGAGACGGGATAAACGGAAGAGCACAGTTTGATAAATTGGCTACTGTTCCATTGTCCATCACAGGCAACTATTTTATTGATTGAATATGGCCATGGAATGATGGTGCTTGATTACATGCAATTCGCAGGCTGAACCGAACTAATTGAAAACTACTTGATCCGACTAATACTGCAAATTTCACATTGTCAATTCGATAATGAACAAATAAGTCAAAGTACCAGAAGTTCTCATTCGCTTGAACCACATCACGCAAACTGGATTGCTGTGAGCGTGTATCAGGCGGAAGCGAAGATGAGCATACGTTTCTCTCAATAAATGATAAGCCGTCCGTGATGTGATTACATTTCGGACAACATGCGATAAACTGACCGTAACACGACAATGACTTTTACAGCACGTGACAAAATAAACACGTTCCTGTATTCACATATAGACGTGATTCGTTTTGATGTGATTTATAGTGCCATATCTGTGAATGATTTTTCTGACACGTCATTTCGTCGGATGGATTTCTTTGTGTGGATCGAAGAATCCTACAAACTACTACGACAAACGTGTTGAAATGTTACGCAAAAATGTAACACAGTTGTCAAAGAGCATAAAGAGAATTTGAGGCTCAGATGATGTTTCATAAAATATGGAGGCAATAGGTTTCTAGTAGTTTGAAAAATAATGACCTGATTGCAAACTTTTGGGAGGTGATTCCGGATTTGGATAAAGAGTTCTTTGAGTTTAAATATGCACCTGACCTGGATGTTCCATAGGGAAAGTAATTTATCTAGGTAAGAAACCGTACTATTATTATTGGAAGTTTACAGGTCATTTCCTTCACAACAGAACACTGTTCTGTCCTTAAATTAACACAATGTGTATCCTATTCTGGAGGATTGCTTCTGTTTCGCTCCGAAATCGCACACTTTCAGTCAGACGTATGTTTCACCAACCACGGTATCAAATCCAGTATGTCTGACGCCATGAGCACGTATCAACTAACATAGCATGATACAGTTCACTTAAGTGCATGGAAACTTCAATAAAGGTACCGAAATTTGAATATATAACAAAATTCGAATATATTCTTCAGAGATTGATAATAAACAAAGTATCGAAACGTAGCGCTGAAACAATCAATGTAAACGTCATACAAATATGTACATGGAGCGTTTTTCCTGAAAGTGAAGCCTTCTAAATGGAAACTTGACATAATCTCTGCAGTAATCACTGACCATAACTTTTCAAATAGATAAACCACTGCACACGGAAAGAGGTGAACAACTCAAATGGAGTAGCACTCACAATGCTTCTAAGCTTTCCTGTCACTCAAACATGTACCGGAGCAAATGCCAACAATGTCAATGTCAGTTAAGAAAAAACATTGCACGTCCAGCTGAATACATTCAACTCCTATTCACTAATTTACAATTTCTATTGACAGATTGTGTTCAATTGAAATGAGACGGGATAAACGGAAGAGCACAGTTTGATAAATTGGCTACTGTTCCATTGTCCATCACAGGCAACTATTTTATTGATTGAATATGGCCATGGAATGATGGTGCTTGATTACATGCAATTCGCAGGCTGAACCGAACTAATTGAAAACTACTTGATCCGACTAATACTGCAAATTTCACATTGTCAATTCGATAATGAACAAATAAGTCAAAGTACCAGAAGTTCTCATTCGCTTGAACCACATCACGCAAACTGGATTGCTGTGAGCGTGTATCAGGCGGAAGCGAAGATGAGCATACGTTTCTCTCAATACATGATAAGCCGTCCGTGATGTGATTACATTTCGGACAACATGCGATAAACTGACCGTAACACGACAATGACTTTTACAGCACGTGACAAAATAAACACGTTCCTGTATTCACATATAGACGTGATTCGTTTTGATGTGATTTATAGTGCCATATCTGTGAATAATTTTTCTGACACGTCATTTCGTCGGATGGATTTCTTTGTGTGGATCGAAGAATCCTACAAACTACTACGACAAACGTGTTGAAAGTGTTACGCAAAAATGTAACACAGTTGTCAAAGAGCATAAAGAGAATTTGAGGCTCAGATGATGTTTCATAAAATATGGAGGCAATAGGTTTCTAGTAGTTTGAAAAATAATGACCTGATTGCAAACTTTTGGGAGGTGATTCCGGATTTGGATAAAGAGTTCTTTGAGTTTAAATATGCACCTGACCTGGATGTTCCATAGGGAAAGTAATTTATCTAGGTAAGAAACCGTACTATTATTATTGGAAGTTTACAGGTCATTTCCTTCACAACAGAACACTGTTCTGTCCCTAAATTAACACAATGTGTATCCTATTCTGGAGGATTGCATCTGTTTCGCTCCGAAATCGCACACTTTCAGTCAGACGTATGTTTCACCAACCACGGTATCAAATCCAGTATGTCTGACGCCATGAGCACGTATCAACTAACATAGCATGATACAGTTCACTTAAGTGCATGGAAACTTCAATAAAGGTACCGAAATTTGAATATATAACAAAATTCGAATATATTCTTCAGAGATTGATAATAAACAAAGTATCGAAACGTAGCGCTGAAACAATCAATGTAAACGTCATACAAATATGTACATGGAGCGTTTTTCCTGAAAGTGAAGCCTTCTAAATGGAAACTTGACATAATCTCTGCAGTAATCACTGACCATAACTTTTCAAATAGATAAACCACTGCACACGGAAAGAGGTGAACAACTCAAATGGAGTAGCACTCACAATGCTTCTAAGCTTTCCTGTCACTCAAACATGTACCGGAGCAAATGCCAACAATGTCAATGTCAGTTAAGAAAAAACATTGCACGTCCAGCTGAATACATTCAACTCCTATTCACTAATTTACAATTTCTATTGACAGATTGTGTTCAATTGAAATGAGACGGGATAAACGGAAGAGCACAGTTTGATAAATTGGCTACTGTTCCATTGTCCATCACAGGCAACTATTTTATTGATTGAATATGGCCATGGAATGATGGTGCTTGATTACATGCAATTCGCAGGCTGAACCGAACTAATTGAAAACTACTTGATCCGACTAATACTGCAAATTTCACATTGTCAATTCGATAATGAACAAATAAGTCAAAGTACCAGAAGTTCTCATTCGCTTGAACCATATCACGCAAACTGGATTGCTGTGAGCGTGTATCAGGCGGAAGCGAAGATGAGCATACGTTTCTCTCAATACATGATAAGCCGTCCGTGATGTGATTACATTTCGGACAACATGCGATAAACTGACCGTAACACGACAATGACTTTTACAGCACGTGACAAAATAAACACGTTCCTGTATTCACATATAGACGTGATTCGTTTTGATGTGATTTATAGTGCCATATCTGTGAATAATTTTTCTGACACGTCATTTCGTCGGATGGATTTCTTTGTGTGGATCGAAGAATCCTACAAACTACTACGACAAACGTGTTGAAATGTTACGCAAAAATGTAACACAGTTGTCAAAGAGCATAAAGAGAATTTGAGGCTCAGATGATGTTTCAAAAAATATGGAGGCAATAGGTTTCTAGTAGTTTGAAAAATAATGACCTGATTGCAAACTTTTGGGAGGTGATTCCGGATTTGGATAAAGAGTTCTTTGAGTTTAAATATGCACCTGACCTGGATGTTCCATAGGGAAAGTAATTTATCTAGGTAAGAAACCGTACTATTATTATTGGAAGTTTACAGGTCATTTCCTTCACAACAGAACACTGTTCTGTCCTTAAATTAACACAATGTGTATCCTATTCTGGAGGATTGCATCTGTTTCGCTCCGAAATCGCACACTTTCAGTCAGACGTATGTTTCACCAACCACGGTATCAAATCCAGTATGTCTGACGCCATGAGCACGTATCAACTAACATAGCATGATACAGTTCACTTAAGTGCATGGAAACTTCAATAAAGGTACCGAAATTTGAATATATAACAAAATTCGAATATATTCTTCAGAGATTGATAATAAACAAAGTATCGAAACGTAGCGCTGAAACAATCAATGTAAACGTCATACAAATATGTACATGGAGCGTTTTTCCTGAAAGTGAAGCCTTCTAAATGGAAACTTGACATAATCTCTGCAGTAATCACTGACCATAACTTTTCAAATAGATAAACCACTGCACACGGAAAGAGGTGAACAACTCAAATGGAGTAGCACTCACAATGCTTCTAAGCTTTCCTGTCACTCAAACATGTACCGGAGCAAATGCCAACAATGTCAATGTCAGTTAAGAAAAAACATTGCACGTCCAGCTGAATACATTCAACTCCTATTCACTAATTTACAATTTCTATTGACAGATTGTGTTCAATTGAAATGAGACGGGATAAACGGAAGAGCACAGTTTGATAAATTGGCTACTGTTCCATTGTCCATCACAGGCAACTATTTTATTGATTGAATATGGCCATGGAATGATGGTGCTTGATTACATGCAATTCGCAGGCTGAACCGAACTAATTGAAAACTACTTGATCCGACTAATACTGCAAATTTCACATTGTCAATTCGATAATGAACAAATAAGTCAAAGTACCAGAAGTTCTCATTCGCTTGAACCATATCACGCAAACTGGATTGCTGTGAGCGTGTATCAGGCGGAAGCGAAGATGAGCATACGTTTCTCTCAATAAATGATAAGCCGTCCGTGATGTGATTACATTTCGGACAACATGCGATAAACTGACCGTAACACGACAATGACTTTTACAGCACGTGACAAAATAAACACGTTCCTGTATTCACATATAGACGTGATTCGTTTTGATGTGATTTATAGTGCCATATCTGTGAATGATTTTTCTGACACGTCATTTCGTCGGATGGATTTCTTTGTGTGGATCGAAGAATCCTACAAACTACTACGACAAACGTGTTGAAATGTTACGCAAAAATGTAACACAGTTGTCAAAGAGCATAAAGAGAATTTGAGGCTCAGATGTCTGACGCCATGAGCACGTATCAACTAACATAGCATGATACAGTTCACTTAAGTGCATGGAAACTTCAATAAAGGTACCGAAATTGATAATGTTTGATAATATGTGGAGGTTATTATTTTACATTGATTTTATTTGCAGGTACCCAGTATTTATGAGTTTTTAATTTGGGCGTGGTACCACTTTTCCGTATTTGATGTCTATTTTAGCAACCTGTCATGTTTCTGCTTTTTTCGAATTCCGACTCCCTTCTTGATATCTTGGTTTATGTTTATTATTAAATATTGTTTTGATTACCATACTTCTATTTTTGTACGGAAGATTTATGATTGGGAATGTAAAGTTGTCCTCTATTATAGCCTTTTTGTGAATAAATTCTATTCTTATTTATTATCCGCGAAACGTCTTGTGAAGGTTTGAAAATATTTTTTTTTCACTCATTTTCTGAACTGAAATAACTTTGTATCGCCATTATTTTACTTCGAAATTTTATTTCTGTATATACATACATATATTGGTAAAGATGTTTATGTAAGACTTCGTTGTCTGGGTAGCTTGAAAGAAGCATCTTATCATGAAACCACAGATTTAGCACTGGTATTCCAGTCATTAAATTTGACAACGATGAAATCGACTGTTCTTTGATTACCATTAACACTTTAACTTGATGAGTAGTCATATACTATCATTAACTCAGCTGCCTAATTTTTGGTGATTATTTAAGTCAGCTTCGCTATATCACAAATGCAATATGTATCATCTGATGTATTTACTCTAAATTTGTTCAATATATATTCCGTATTTCAAAGTTTTGCCTCCTTTAAATAATTCACACATGTTATTGTTAGCTTCAATCCATGTGCGTCCATAGTGCCGGATGTAATTATTATTAAACATCGAAAAAATACTGTAATGTTTCCGGAGGTCAGTACAATTTGACATAAGATTGACTGAAATCTATCGATAACAATTATAAATTAGTTTGAACTTTCGATTTGCTCGTAAATAATGGTACACTATGGTGCATATATATCATAACCTCCGTCTAACACACTTAACATAAATTGTTGTTACTTGACTCACTACATCGAAGTGATTGATCATAAGAACACAAATTTCGATGATTACACGAAACTCACAGTGAGATAGAAGGATATGTGCTTCGAAAAATTCGTTTTCAACATTCTGAAAATTTTGTCGTACAATGAAAATATCAATATAGGGACAACTTTGATCATTGACATTAACTTTATCAGTCAATGAATTGGCGAAGTGCTAAAGGTTTCTAACAAAGAGAATTTAGGTCTCTGAAGTGTGAAATTCACATGACTCAGTGTAGTTGGTCATCGTACTGTGGTCGAAAATTAACCGTCCTTGTAACGATTCAATAACATTTCAATAGCTTACCGCTCACATTCTTACGCATCACATTTCGACAGCTGTGGTTATTATCGTATTGCTCCAATACACGTTATATTTACATAGATATCTTGTCGACTTTTTCCAATAAAAATTCATGTGAATGTATGCTGGACAATATTACGAAATATATTCATATTGTTGATGCCAAGTATGCAGGCCTTATTTAAGCCGTTATTTCGAGTTGAATACTTTGACGTATTTGTTGTCAATTTCTCTATGTTCAGCTTTTACATTGAAGAATGACAATTCTTTTGCGTTTTTTTAATTTCTCGTGAATGTTTACTTTTCAGCTCTTAGACACCAAAACAAAAAGTCTTCCCGCTAACCTACAATCACATTTATGTTCTTTAACTGATCGGTACATCAAATCATTACACGCTTGTTTATATCACATTCATACATGACCGTTGCACGTGTGCACGACTATTAGCTCTCGTTTCGCGAGACAAATGCATTCTGTCTTTCTTAGTTGGAAAATCTAAAATCTTTTGTCTTCAATTCCGTCTGCTCAGTTTTTTGAAGTGTGATTCGCCGATCAATTATCACGAATCCGTTTTTTCAACAAGATGTAGTTCCACATGCAAACTGAAAGCTTTGCAGAAAGCATTGCAGAGTTTTTTCACGATCCTGTTGCCGATGTGTCACTTGACATGTTGTGCCAGCCTTAAGAAGATTTATGTAAGTTAAATTTTGCTTATCAAAATGATGCTTTGAAAGTTCGGCCGCAAATTCAAACGTTTGGTTGCAGCAGGATCACAAGCTCGCCCTCATGACAACGCTGATGAATACTAACGCCTCCTCACTTTACAAAGAGGCACGAGAATGGTTAAGAGTAGTGAGTCCAGGCGATTCATTATGAATTTGATGCAGCTGATAATGAATCAGTATAACTGCAGCTTAGTCCTCATTTTGGCACTGTGTCTAGTGGCTCTGCGTACAGGACTGCCCATTTAGGCAACATGTATGCGGAAAAGGCACTAACGTGTGTCAGTATGATAACGTATATCCAAAGAGATAACGAAACGGCTCCAACAGTACGAAGAAGACGGATTCTTGATCGTGAAACATTTCTTTCGACCGATTAGCTTCTTTCATTGACCATTTTCATTGATCAGTTGGTCATTAATCAATATTCACGATGACGATGATGATGGTTTGACATCGCGTGGCAGATTGATGGAACTATGTAATTAGGTGTGTTCGACGCCCTTTCAAAATTGCTAGAAATCGGCTCCTCATTGAAATATTTCCCTCCAAATCGCACACAAGACGTGACAGTTTATCCGACAATGCTTCCCAATTTAAAACATTTCTTCGATGGCTAGCCTTCAACCACTTTCTCTCCAAATTATGTTTCCCACAGTCGATTGGGCAAGCAGAAAATTTGTGGATACGTTTAAAAAGGTATTGGGTACGTTAAAAATAGGATGACACAATTCGACTTGCAAGTTTATCAAAACATCCGCATGTAGATGAAGAAAATTGATCAACCATAAAATATCCTTCAATAAGGAATTCATTCGGACAGCAGTAAAAAACAGTTAAAAATAAAGGTGAATTTACAGAACGTACGACATAAAAAAGTAGGAGTACTGAAATGTTTGATACACACAACACACAAGAAAAATTTCCTATTCTCGGCGACTCATGTCTTTGTTCATGATCAGCTTAGTTGAAGTTCATATCACATTTCCCACTGAGAACATAGAAGACCGTCATTAGTTGAAGGATCATTGATTTAAATGGACTGGTAATTTGTGTAAAATGTAGTGTCCATATTTGACGCATGCAAACAGGTACCTGCTGTAATAATAGGCGTACTAAAAGTAGATCAACAAGATGAGTTCTAGTTCGCTGAAATATTGCAAGTATTGCTTTATAGATAAGAGCAGGTTTGTTGCTTTAACGTTCGGATTACGGTCAGTCAATCATTAAGTTTGGTCTTTTTTTCATCAGTCGAACATCCTACGCACGACGAGACTAACGGATACTGATACATTGTTTACTCATTCTCAAACAGGCTATGAGTCTAGTGATTACATTTGTGCCTAAAATCGTAGTGTGCATTTCAAACTGGTGCTAAATATTTTTGAAAATGTTGTGAATGATATTCCGATGGGCCCATTAAAAAAACACGATCTGTTTGTAGGCTTCTGAAATCTGTGTTCGACTTCTGAGAGTGAGTCAACATCCAGTTACTGCATAATTGTTTTTCTCATCTTGATAGTTGAATATTTCTGTAAACAGTTTACAACGCAATAAAATATCTGACAACAGGGCAATAGCTGAAATAAAATGAAGTTTCTAGTTGGCGGTGTATCTTAGTTAGATTTTGCTAGTCAAAATAATGCTTGGAAAGTTCGACCGCAAATTCAAACCTTCGGTGCAAGTCAGCTGGACAAGTGCTACACGGTGGTTCAGACTTAAGCCCACGTGATAGCTTATTTTCAGACATAGTCCAGAAATTAAGACAACATTTCGCGAAAAGTCATTATTTTTTAGTGATCGTTTTCGACGTTTAAATCTAATGATCAAAAAAGATGATGATCACTGACGCGAGTGAGCGACGTCAATATAGATTGCGGAAGCCTCCGAGTGAAGTCTTAATCTGAAAACCAGTTCAATCACTTAATTCACATTTCCAGCCTTCATTCCCTAAGATTCCCTGATGTAGTAACACGGAAGGATTCAATCTTATCAGATATCTCGTAGGTCACAGCTCACCACGCTGATATCGTTTTTGTTGCGGAGACATTAGATCAGCTACGGCAACGCACGACATTGATACTACAACGCATCAGTGACAACGATTTCTGGTTATGCCCACAAAAACGCCACTTTTTGTTGGAGACAGTAAAGTATTCCGGATTAATCTCAGAAGCTGAAAACCGCAGAATGGATCGTGAGAACATCCAAGCTTTCAAATTGATGTTTACCTTAACTAATTTCTTCGAATTACTAACTTTTCTGTGAACAATCAGTTATTATTCAACGTTTATTCTTTTGATTCATTGTTTTTGCGCTCCATTGAATTGCCTATTGCTGAAGAACGGCACCTGAAATAGGACTGGTGAATGTGTGGAGGATTTGGTTTACTGGAATTTAAAATTTTCTCGGAATCGCTATTGACACACTACGATCTATCCTGGCCAATCATCGTAGCAGCAGTCGATTCAGCATATAACCTAGGTGGTGTCATTTCAAATCAATTTCCAGAAGCGCCAGAAAAAGCCATTATGAATGCATCACGTACACTAACAACAGCAGGCAGGAAGTACAGTCAGGCGCTTAAAGAGACTTTTGCCCTTATGTTTACTGTACGCCATTTTGCAAGTTTCTGTTCGATCGGATATTCATGGCTGTCGCATCTCTGCCAGTAGAAGATCATGAGGAATTTTAACTGGCAACCGCGATTCGCGCATCAATGTTGTCTGTTTAAGACATAAAAAATGCTTCTGAAAACGACTCCTTCATCAAAATGACGATGAAATATCAATGATGAAAATAATAATGCGTTACAAAATTACTTCTTCGTCCTTCGAACAACATACCAGTTACGACCGGAACAAAGTCCCTAGCAAAACGTCTGAAGGGAAGAAGACTGAAAACGATCGATGCACCCGGATAATGCATCAACATCAGTAGAGGCAAAGACGCATGTGCTATGCTTGTGACTACAGAACAAAACATGGTCACTAGGTAGCAGAAGATTTGGGCAAGTTATGTACAGTGTTGAAGTTGGAAGCGAAAGGTTGTGACGCCAACGAAAGCAGATACGCGAACGCCTAGCCTTGGATCATTCATCAATAGCAGCAATACCTCACATCAAGAAAATGAATATTACATTCAACGAATCAGCAGTCTTTTTGCGAGAAGAAACTCAGTCACAAGCGGATCTCCGTTCAAAGAGGCACCCTCTCAGACAGTGGCGAACAACAGTCATGATGCAAGTTGACCCTTAAATAGTGAGCTATTATAAATTAGAGGATCTATGTGGATGTTTGATACCGGGAACTCGCTTGACAAATATCCTAATTTTGCAATAATTTCATGGACCGATCAGTTGACTTTGACATAAAATTTCCCACCTGCAAAATTCTTGGCTGTGACCTTTTACTACGTAATTTTTGTAACTGTCACAAGGACCTTCAAAAACAGTATTAATAAATGCAATTTGACTGCTTGAATTCGTCGTTGTCTGGCTGGGTGTTTGTAGAATCCAGTTTTTACGCAATATCAAGATTTCTCGCTGATACAATTCGGTAAACGTTTCACAGTACTCCGCCTGAACTCTAGATTTTTTTTTTGTTCTCCTTATTCGACTAGGGTGCACTTGTGTCAGTTCAAGCACACATACAGACGAGCGGAACACATTCATAACGAAAAGGTTTCGAATAATAAAAAAAGTTTATTTTGAAAATGTGAACGATGTAAGTTCATGAAACGGCATTTTCGGTCTCCTGAAAGCCCTCTGTAGACTACAGTTTGTAGCATTTAATGTACGGACATTGTGTCAAATATGGCAACACGCTTCACCAGCTAGGACTTTACTATCTGGCGCCATCCATGTGTGCTGCGAAACAGAAACGCGCGTACAGGATCCGAGTAGCAACGTTCACTTGACCACGTCGTTGCCTCTTCGTAATTTCAGCCTACGTCCCCACTGACTGCAGTTCAGTCAATGTAAAACATGAGTTTTAAAGCAAACTCTCGGACATCCTCCAAAAGGCTAGGCTCTCTGATATAGTCATAGTGACTGGTGACTTCAGTGCTCAAGTAAGTATCTCAAGTGAAAATGAAAGACACCTAGATGGATCTTCAGTTGTCGCGACTCAGAGAAGAAACAATGGCGACCGTTTGTTGTACTTATGTTCTTAGCAAACACTAAATTTGGGCATAAGGAAAAACATCTCTTGACCTGGAAACGTCTAAAGTCGTCTCAACTTCAAATTGCCATCCATCAACAAATTTCGAGTTTTATTACGGGACTATTGCTCGATCTGGAGCACATGTTTAGATTCAGACCGTGACTTAGTGCGAGCTCTTATTTCTGCAAGGCTTACGTGACGTAGGAAAGACACTGAAAGGATGCCTCTTAGGGTTTTACCAAATGATAATCAAGCTGAAAAAAATATTTCTGGAGGAACTAGGAAACAGTAAGGCGATCATGCAAGTGATATCGTGAATGCCGTGGAAATAGCAGTGATTTCTGCTACTTAGGTCAACCATAAGGCCAGGACGAAGCCGCGGATTTTGAGCGCATCCAACGAATTGATGGATGCTTGAGAACGCATCACACCTGACTCTGAATATTACGAAGAGCGAAGACAGCTTAGGCGCTGACTCATCAAATGCCTACTTAACAACTGCGAACAGTGTTCAGTGGCCTAACGAAAAGCGATGGGAAAGGCAGCGGCGATAGGCAACACTGGACAACTTTTCCGCCGTATCAAAGAAACCCGAAAGTCACTGAGACAATTTCGGAAAAGGATGATCTTATCATACATTCTCAATTCTGGTGATTGAAACAATGGGCAGGACATTTAAGGGACCAGTTCAACTCGTTTTCAGCCACCCTTCAGGTGCCCACGATCCTCAGACATCTTAAATGGAAAATCGATTTAAGTCCTCACAGTCTACATGAAGTTGAGAAAGCTATAAGAAATCTAAAGGGAGGTAGAGCAGCAGGTCCTTATAGGCTTACCCTTGAGAACTTCGGGGGTGATGGTCCAGTTTTTGCAGTTATACTGACCAAGATCCTAGGTAGAATCTGGGAACTGGACTTAATACTTTCTGACTGGTCCCAGTTGCTTACTGGCTCAATCCGCCAGAAAGGACTTAGGTCCTCTTGCGACAATCATAGGGAAATAAGTCTAACCAACATATTTCCTACATTTTTAGCCTCCATTATACTTAGACATCTGACAAGAGCTCGGGAAGAGCAGATTTGAGAAAATCAGTGTGCTTTCAAACCTGCACGTGGCTGTTTAGATCACATATTCACACTGCGACGGATCATGGAGCACAGACACACATTTAGACTTCCGACAACAGTTCTGTTCACGCATTTGTCTCTGTAGATATTGAGGTTCTGTTTCAGTGTCTGTCAATAAAACGTGTATCAAGGAAGTACAATAACATTATACAAGCTCTTTATTCGAACATCACTGGTCGAGTGAGAGCCAATGGTGAACCGTCATCTGAATTCTCTACATCAAGTACACTCTTTCCATGAGTAAGCAATATTATCGTGAGGAAACGATTTCTAAATAAGGATGACAGATCAATATATGAATTGGTTTAACTTCAACAGCTTAGGTGATCGAGACGTGTATTACCTACACCTAACTACGGACTGCCGTGAAGAACTTTGTTCTGTGGTGTAGGAGTAGGTTGAAAAAAGCTAAGGGGGGCGGCTTAACCGAGACATGGCGAAAATTCATGAAGTCACTGACATGTGGACTGAGACATGTTGGTAGATGTAGGCTAACTGATTGTGGTCCGTGGGACGAAAGTCACCAATGGTTAGAGACATTGATCGACATGTCTCAAAACCGTTTGCGAAAGCGTAAGTGCATATATTCGTTGTGCTTTCTCACATCCTAATCTTCTGTATTCGTCAGCACCTCAACTTTTGTCTTCCTGATCTTATCTCATTCAATCTTCAAACCCTAGTCTTCTTCAATACCAATTATATCTGTACTATCTCTGTCACTTGGGATGTGACTTGACATTTGCGACTCTGTGCAAATAAGGTATGGCAACATGAAATCATCATACCTACGAAGTTCTACGTTGCAACTGACTGATTTTTGAAAAAGGACACTAATTGTTTAAGGAAACACTACATTCAACTCACATCTCAAAGTTTGAGATTGCATTTTTCTGTCGCTGTGCAATTTAAAGTTATGTCTAGAGAAATTTAGGGCCTGTCAAACTAGCAAATCTGGCTCAAATTACTATTGTACTGTACGGTAGTCGGCCGGGTTTGATATTTTCCAAAAGTTGTTGCTCCTAATAAATGTTGCTTCCGTGATTCACATGCACCGACTACGATAGTTATGATTCCCATACAAAATGAATCCACTGTCAAATTCAAACATATTTGTTTATTTCAAAAAAAGCTTCAATGTAGCAAATAGTTCTTAAGTTTCCTGAGAATCCTTACTGTGTTTTGAGAACAATAAATAGCTTTAGTATTATTCAGCATCTGTTAAATATAATGATTAAATATATTGCATTTTATTCAGCTTATACATGTGAATTCTGAGGTGTTTGTGTCACTTCGGTAAATGAGTGCACGACCGAATCGCTCCTCATCTTCAGTTAACTATAGATTCATCAAATGAGTCGACTACTTTACACTCATTTACGCGATAAAAATTGAAAAATCTTGCTGAGGTTCTGATACCTTGTACAATAAAATCATTTTATCATTCAAATATAAAGCGTTTATTTTTGCATAGATATTTGCCCGATGTATAAATCAAATATTATCTTAACATAGTCCATGAATGGTGCAACGTGTAAACTTTTCAGCCCTTAAGAGCTAAATATGGAGAAAAAGAGATGGCTTTCAATCAAAGTAACGATTTTACATTTCCAAATCGCATCAAGTTTGCTGACTTTCGAAGTCATTTAGGACTGTAGTGGACTGAAAGATCAAACTTACCCTAAACCACAGAAACTGTTTTAAATTCATGATTTCGTGACGTTTTGAATCAGATAACAACTGAAGAATGATTGTAAATATCAAGTTTGTTGACGGTAATATCGGCGTCATGAGATTTTTGAAATTCAACTTCGTTACAAACCCCATAATATTAAGTCATCATTAGCTGGGTTCATTTGATTATAATAATTGATTTATTAGCTTAACACAATGAAACGAAATTTTTTTCAACAATGCTAAGAACAGTAGCAGATCACATGAACTGAGGATGTAAACGTGACGGAAACTGAATAAAGTCTATTTAATTAAATTATCGATCATGAATAAAATAAAACAATCATTTCATTTCGTTCCAAAAATCACAATTGTATTATATTCGAGAACAATCAAACACGTAAGTCTACAATAAACAAATGAAAAAACGACTATGTAAGGTATTTGAAATCTCATCTTAAACTGAAAATTAATGAGGAAGTTCCCTTATTTGTTCATGTATTGACACATCACAAATTATAGACCAATCATGTTTGTTATTATCAAAATGCTGTAGTCATGAAACGATGATAGTTTTAAACGACATTATTTTTAATATGATCATGTTTTCAAAAAAATTAAAATAAACTACAAAATACATAATTCATGTAGCAGTTAGGTCATGCAATTCGATAGTTCACATTTTTTTATAGTAAAAATGCACAACTTACATCTTTCATATCAGGAGTAACTTGCATATCGACCTACCATGAGCGCATTGTCTACCAACAAATGCTATGATCAATGAAAAATACATGGCGCATAAGAATACATATATTCATAGAAAACTGGATTATATCAAATATTTATCTAATCACGTAAGTAGGGCCAGATTATATAATCACCTCTATTAAGTTCACACAATTGCTCTATATTTGTTATTAATGAATAACTACAATTATACAATCTGATGGTGATTTCATGGCGACGTTATCACGTTGTACAAGTTTGCACGTGTTCTCAAACTACGACGAACTGTTTAGTACGAAACGTTCGAACGATACAACTAGTTAAAAAATATTCAGCAGATGAAGTAACCAAACATACAAAAGCAAGAATTGTTTGTTGAAAATAATATTTATGTGTTAAGAATGAAAGAGAAAGTGAGTGTGCATCAGCTAGAAATCAGCCTTGTGAAACTTCTCCATAGATGATAATTTGAGCAATATTAGGCAGCGAACGGCAATTTTATCCATTCCCAAGTTACCATTTCCCGTGAAAGCGAAGTACTATTATTGATAGCTCATTAATTCCACCAACTTATGCAATCTGTCTCAAGTTTGCATTCTGGTTTACTGATTCTGTGATGATGGATACTTTTTATTCCAATAAATGTCCTACACTATACTTTGTGATAACCACTAATAGATAACCACGCACGGTGTTTACATGAATGGGGTGTTGAAAGCATTTGTGATTGCTTCTCACCAAAAACAAACCTCTACATCTTGGACGAGAGTGAAATGATTCAGGATTATCGACCAAACTAATTCATCTCCATAAGATCACAAACATTTCAAATAAACGATGGCCTTTGTAGCAAAATGCTTACCAGTGCATTTTTTTTACGAACCTTCGTGAATGAAAAATCCATTCTCTGCCGATCAAAAACTTTAAATATTTCTCGATTACAGAAAATTTATTTCAAGTAAATGCATTTGATGAAATGTCAGATGACCATTGATTCTGTACGTAGATGTCGTAGTGCTTATTTTAGTGAAAGTTATACGTAGGACCTTTTCTTCTGTCGTCACTAGATTCAGCTCTTTGAAACAATATATGACGAACATGTATATTAAAGTGAAAATTGTATAGGAAATACACTGATATTGATGTGATTGTCTATCAGGAAAAATTAAAAGAACGACAAGTATTCGAGCAGGATGCAGGAATGGGTATTAATAACGAAACTAACCAATAATAAGAATTATTATGGTGAAGCGGTTGTTGAAATGTATCAGCTTCTTGAAGACATCGTATTCAATAAAAAATTTTTTTTCACACACCAGTCTGTTATAATCAGTATCATGCAATAACAAAATCACGAATAATATCAGAATCCATATCAGTACAGAAGTCACTCATATTCAGTCTGTGATTATTACTTTCGTTAATTGTAACGCTGTTTAATTTTGATTATATAATGAAATAGTATTCTATTCTAATCGGCGGATAACGTATGATTACTCTGATTTCTGAATGTGATATAAAGACTTAGCAGTGATTGGTTTTTTGGTGAGTAACTGCACTTGCATCTCGTTACATATGAAAGTAGCATTGACTTCTGTTTAGTGAAATTAGGCAGGTAGGCAGAAGCTGTTTATATATCTGCATATATATATTTGTTATATATCCGCATATATATATATATATATATATGTATATATTTATATATATAAATTTCTCAGTCTTTCAATGCGACCATATTTAACGTGAACAATCACACATGCACTAACACTATCAATTATTGTAATGTTAAACAAAAAAAAATAGTGACGTTGCAATACACAAGCCGATATTACAAAACAGATCTATTCATTTCGTTGAAATAAGTGTTGTTTAATGATGATTGCTAAATTCAGCGGTTGTGATGATTTGATTTTTTAAAACATGAATTGTGCGCATTCATATTGATTGATTTCATGAAATACACCGCTGCATATGCATCAAGAGCTAATTAATAATGATTGATTGAATAATTTATCGGTTGCAAGAAGACATCATTGTGCTGGAATGTACTTGCTATAACTGGGCAACAGTGACCACTCGGAGAAAGTGCGTTAGGAAAAGTATCACTTTCCATAAACATAATTGTTACCATAAACTTGAATTCGTTAGCTGCTGATTCATTGTGCTTAGACAGTTGTAAGTTTTTCAGAATATCAGCGCACAATGCTCACAACAGGTAATGAGAAAATCTTTAATACACACTGTACATGTTGTTGAAAAGGATTATAAACGCTTAAATTGAAGTATGAAATACCAGTACATATATCGCAAACATTGTATCTGGAATTATTGAACTGCATCACCTTAAGTCGTGAATTTCTCTTTATTTCTTTTGAATTACTAAACAAATTCTAAAATGTAAATAATTCCAGCAGATTGTTGTAAAGAAAGCAATATAGGTTAACAAAAGCAAAATAATTTCTACAAAACACTTTTAGGTACTGCCAAATACGTTCATATGAAAACATAACTTTGTATGAATCAAAACGACAAGAATTGTGATTACTGCAGGACATTTTCACGGTCTGTTCCATACAATCCATTCAGAAAGAGTACTGAAAATATGACACGTCAGTTCACTAGATAAATACATGAGAATGTTTCGTCAGATCTGCACAAATGTTCAAACGTTACTCTCTAGCAGTACCCTTGCATACTTTTTCGTGGTTACCGGTTTAAAGATTGACAATCAACGGTGTGAATAATTTCAAGATTAGGTAGACTATGTGTAAAAAAGAAGCAGCGCAGCAGGACGAATCACAAAATGGTGCAACCACGGTGAAATATGAAGTTTTATGATTTTATTGTTATGCTAGTTTCTCATGCACCTGATTATCATTCCATTGATAGCCTAATAAAGATGCGCTTTATCACATTCATAGACTGACAAGTTTTTGATGCGTGAAAACAGTGGGAATGGTTGACTGACTTGTTGTTGTTTGATCTAGCTTTTCTTCGGGATAGCGTAAAACTCAACGAATTCAAGATAGCTTCCACCACTAGGTTCCATGACTTGCATGATATACTCAATGTACACTTAGCAACATTATGAAATTGTAAAAAGATCAAAGATACAATCATTTCACCTTGTCATGAAGTTCTGGGTCACAAGACATACCATCACAAGGATTGTATGTCTCTTGATACTCCTGCGAAAATTGATGAAAGTAGAATAAAAAGCTGTTATCAACATCATTATCGGAGATGGTAAACGAAAATATGTGAAAGATCAAGGAATGACGTCGGAAAACGCTAGAACGGAAAGAAGGACCACCGAATCAACGTTGGTGCACTTACGATTGAGTAGATGAGTATCGCCATCAGACAAATCAACAGTGGCCAATCATAATGAGCAGATAACATTCCAGCAGAGACAAGAAAGCAGACGTGGAAGCAACTGCAAATATACTTCACATTCTCTTTAACAAGATTTTGGATGAGGAACAAGTATCATCAGATTGGAAAGAAGAATACTTGACCAAATACTTCAAAAAGGAGATCTCAGCAAGTATAAGTACTACGGAGGCATAACCTTTCACTCAATTCGAGGCATTTGATAGCGTGAATAGAAAAATAATGTGAAGGTTTCTTCGACACTCCGGTGTGCTTGAGAAGTTAGTTAACATCAAACGAAATTGTTATGATGGAACCAACTGAAAAATCGAACCAAAATTATTGTTTGTTTAAAATTTATTTCACAGCCAGCTAAATCCATTTAACTTCGAATAACTAATAAAGAATTTTCATTGACAGATTGTCTTAGGTAAAATAAGACGGCATACACGTAAGTGCCTAGTTTTACAAATTGGCTTGTTTCATTTTCCGTCGCAAATAAAGTACCTAATTTGTTGAATGTATCTGTAATCATGCAGGTTGTTTTGATGATGAAAATACTGAAGAATATGAATAAGTGGAGAACATCTTTCTGAGACTGAAACCTGATAATTCTCTTCAACAACTATCAACAGAATTCAGAATATGTTTGAAACATAGCAATTATTCGGCTTTGAATCTTTGATTGACAATCTTGTTTGATGATGATGTCAACACATGGAGAGTAAGGTGTACATAGGCTGTGAGTATTTGGCTACTGGTAGATTGTTGTGAAGGTACTTTTACGGAGCATTCGATGAGAAAACCAAACACTTCACAGTTTTGTTTCAGGCGGAGAATATGTTTCTGGCGAAATGCAGTGTTCCTTGAATTCCATCAACACTTCGATTTGCTCATAAGAAACATACGATGACAAAATGTGTCGCAAAATCTACAATGGTTGTTTGTGTCAAACTAACTTGTGCGCAAATACAACATGTGTCGTGTAATTTATTTGCTTTCTATTTATTTGACAAATGCTAAATAAGTCAGTTTTGCGTACAATTCTTCTTCCGTCTGACAGGTTCAATGGTATGTTTGAATGATGTGACTCCTCCTAGATTCCGTTTACGAATTCTTTAGGTTCATTGCAAGCATTAACGTCTTAATATCAGCCTCATGTGATAGGAATACAATAATATTGAAATTTTGAAGAATGCAGTTACGTTTTCCGATATCAGTAGAGTTCCACGTTAGATTGGGTGGAAGATATCCAAAATAAGGTAAAATCTACCATGTGCCTGAACTAAACGGATAAGTAGGACACTAGTGTTTTACTTCCTTGTTTGTATATCATAACATCTGTCTAACAAATCTGACATAAATTGTCGTTATTCGACTCACTACGTCTAAGTCGTTGATCGTAAGAACACATATTTTCACGTTTTCAAGCAGTTCGCAGTGAGCTGGAGGGAAGTCAGCTAAGAACAATGCTTATTTGACTCCTAACGATTCTACTACGTTCTGTTTTTCTCAATTTTAACATTCTGATGATATTGTTGAACAAAAAAATTATCAACATAGAGAGAAATGTGATCATTGCGATAAACTTTAGCAATTATTAAGTTAAGGCAACCTCAACTTCACAAAAGTGGAAATATAAACGTTTGTTACAAATGAAACTGAAATCCCTGATAGGTGGTTGGTAAACGTACTGTAGCCGAAAACAAACCGTTCATGAACTGATTCAATATCTTCTTCATTACCACTGTAATGCCTCTACATATATTCTAGTTCGCTCATATTTAATTTGATTGAGCCTTTTGATTAACTTATGTAACCAAGCTCTTTGTATAGCAACAACTTATATGTACCATTGGTTTTTTTATGATCTGGTTTGTATGAGCTTATACTACTGAGCATTGCTTACGCCTACGTGCTAACTAATCCTTTTCGCTTTAGTGTTAATCTCTTAACTTCCCAATGAACTCACATGATTTGTGTCGCTTGCTTTTGACCTTGTCAATCATTCGTCGCTTTTATTCATGTGTGTGCATGTCTGTTTCGCTTGTCATTTGTGTGTCTTATTATTGACTCTTAGCCTTCTCCAATCCGCTTCGCCCATTTGCTCGCATAGTGACCCATGGAGTTGGCTCTAAGCTTTCTCCAGTTCACGTCGCTCATTCGTTTTATTCACTGCTTCTCCGCTTCGCTTTGTGGTTTGTCCCGAATAAACGCATTTATTAATACGAGTTCATGTTCTGATTTATAGACCTTAAGAACTGTAGAATCTTTTTTGAATGTTTTGTTTTTTGGAAAATCCCTCCATGTATATATGTTTGTGTTATGATATGACTGACCGTTTCTGTAGACATTTTTGTACTCTATTTGATTCCATTTTGAGATTTTATCATTGTATATTGTTATTATATCTATATTTTGTACTTATATCGAATTTTTATGTTTGCTTCTGAACTGTACACATATTGTTTAAGTTTGATATTTAATATGACTTAAGCCATATTTGGATTTGATACCGTGGCAGTTAGAACTAGTACCTCTTATTCTTTTTGAATCAGATACTCATCAGGGTAGTTAAGACTTGTAAGGTGTAGTAATAGTTAGGTAACTGTTTGCATTTCCATTTTATAATGAAAATAGACCGCTCTCTCTTGGAATTATTGTGTTTTGATATTGGACTGAGGGATAGCGCGTTGATCTCACACCTACTGGAACTACAGTGAACTGCGAAGGTAGAAAACACATCTACAAGAACTATCTTATAACACGCAGTAAACTGACACAATACACCTCCTTTTCGGAAACTGTGGCCTTTATCTGGTTGCTGTAATTTCGATCTTAATTAGTAATCTAATGATCATAGATATCTTGTTGGCCTTTTGAAATGAAATTTCATGGAAGTGTTTTAAAAGCGGTCGTAAAAAATGTATCTTAATTGGAATGATTTTGAATATTCTTCCACTGACCTCATTTTGTATTTCAGTTCTCTCATTGTTAGACTCATGAAGTCCGTAAGCACTTGATATAGAAAGATAAGGAGTATGACAATATAGGATTTTATTAAACCTGCGCAATAGGGACCAGTTTTCAGTTACACCATTTCTGAGTCTCGAGCCATGACTCAGTTTTGTTGTAAGTGACTTCATGGATTTTTGTCATGTGTTGGCTTGTCATCTCCTGAACTCATTCCAACCTATTCCTACTTCACAAAATATTGTCAATCGAGGCTTGTCGTTAAGCACAGGCAACACATTTCCCAACCACCTCATACGGAAAAGTGTCAACACTCTAAATATCAGCCGGCCTCTACCACATGGTGACTGGATTTTGAACGACAGCATTGCTTACATGATCGACTAACAGCTACTCAGTACACACATGCGAACTAGTGAGAGAAAACAGATAATAACTTCTAAAACATCCTGTGATTTTGAAAGAATGCACATTATCTGCAGTATCAAGTAATTTGAGCGAAATATCATCAAGCCAAAAATCGATAACGGTCATGTGAAAGCGAAATCGCTGAATTTATAGGACTGGAAATAAAGGTAAAGTAGAGATTAGGTTGGAGAGTGATGGAAGTTGGCTTATGTTCTAATAATGTTTTTTGACATTATTAAGAATATTAAGTAATAGATATAAATTACGCATCATACCTCAGCAGAACAATAATAAAATACTTTGACTCAAAATGTGTACTAGATTTGTTGACGGTATATATCGTCGAACGTATTCTGCCAAACGTAAATAAATAATCTATGTCAAAAGAAGTTGAAAAATTCATGAATCGAACACTTCAAGCAGCTAAGATAAGCCAGAATAAATGAGTCTGCCATTACAAGAGGTAAACGTCGGTACAGTTTGTAATAATATTTAAACTCTAACGACTGAAACGAACTCGTTTTACAGAGACATAAATTATAATGAATGATAGTACTTCTGTGCGCTTCAGTTGACATTTTCATTTCTGCTTGGTCAATCATTCAATCAAAAACATTCATCATAGGTTAACGTCGTTTGTTGATTTTTGGAGTTAGACAAAGCGGTCATTTAATTTTAAATTCATGAACAAAATCGACAGAGAATTCAAATTTTTATGTCAAACGAGTTTCGATATTCTTTGTTGTAAAAAACGTTCGCGAAATGTCCGCAGATGTTATTAATATTTTCGGTTTAATAATTCAATTATCACTAATATTCAGAATACTTGACAGAAAAAACTACTTCACACTGGCACTCAAATGTTTGTGGAGTAAGATGCGGAGGAAGCAGACTGCGAACAGAACGCGACTACTGCAGTTCAAAAGATCGTAGAAAGATGAGACCAGGGCATGTAGTTTCCGACGGCAACTGCGGAAGCGATCATTCAGAAGAAACATTTACTGATTGAAAGTTCTGTTTGCAAGATACTCGGTATTTTTTGGCCAGACACCATCAGCAACATTATACTCTGAAAATAGACAAAAAAGCATTTTAGATTATGTGAAAATAATTAACAGGCGTTGAAGCAGTCAACACTTCTAAGCGAAGCACAAAACTGTGTTACCTGACAATCACTGAATGTGAAACCTCGAAGTTAACAGAAGTGAGTGAGAAGCGAAAACGACCGTATACAGGTAAATAAAAAAAAGCTATGGAAAAATGAAGAAACAATTGACAGAACTTGCAATGAGAGCTCAGATCGAGGTTGATAGGTCACCTGACAAAGACTCATTGTGAATCCTCAAAGTGAAAGGAAGTGAGGGAAAGTCATAAAAGACGTTACATACGTAAATATAAAAAGCCTTGTGGAAGATGAAGTAGCAATTGCCAGAACTCTGGAAGGAAGATTAGAGCAGATTTGATAGGATTATCACGAGTAATTTATGTTAAAAAGTAAGCTGTGCACAAATAATTCATTCAGAAATTGCTCATATTCAGGATTCTGTTATTAATTGTTTTAACTGATTTCACACATATATCTTGTAGACACTTTGAAATCAAATTTTATGGATATGTTTTCAGATCGATCGTTCAGAATATAACCTAACTAAGTTAAGAATCTAAATTGAATGTTTGATTTTCGGAAAATTCCTCCATATATATATATATATATATATATATATATATATATATATATATATATATAAATATATATTTATATATATACATATATATATATATATTTGTGTTATGATATGACTGACTATGTCTGTTGAAATTTTTTTACTCTATTTGATTCCATTTTGAGATTTTGTCATATTATATTGTTTCTATTTGTATATCTTGTACTTATAAGGACGTTTTTATGTTTCCGTCTGCACTGCTCATATGTTGTTTACATTTTTTATATAACATCCTCACATTGTTTTATTTTCGGATTTGTGATAAGTCTAGTCAGGACGAACTAGAATAGAACTAAGTCCTTACCACAGACAAACGGAACACCATTTTGTGTTAATTGGAAATTTTGAAAGTGTAATATTGTTGATGGTGGTTGTCTGCATTTCCCTTACTTAATAAAATAGAACCGTTATCTCTCTAAATAATCGTTTTTGTTCCTGAACAGAGTAAGACGCTTATGAACCTGTACTTCTCGAGTTTATGCGAAAATCGCCAAGAGTAATAATTCACATATAATAGTATCAAAAACAATATCTGAAGGAGTATAGATGTCACCTTCGGGAATTTTTATCGGTTACATATTTAAAGAACAATACTTTGACGGAGATTCCTGTTCTAGGATTTTCTTATGCGTTTACTATTTCGATCAGTATTAGGAAGAACCGATACATTCTGGATATTTTACTGTCAATTGGTTGCTAACGATTTTTGGAGTAAAATATATTGAATAATTGAAGAAGCTGAACCGGTGAAATTTATTATTTGGTCTTTGTTGTTTCTCTTCCTTTGAATTCCAATTGCTTTATTGAGTTTTTGCAGGAAGCCAAACACGAATAGGGATGTATCTCTTGAAGAATTGCGGGATGCGGGACAAGTTCCTTATGAAAATTAAAGTTTAACGGTCCAGTAGTGACTATGATATGGGCATGATATTTACGCTGGTAGTACGGTTTTTAGTCGTTAGTCATTATAAGAGGGTAATACAGAACGTAAATTGGACGAGAATTTCGAGGTATCTGTGAAGGATTTGATTTGCAGGACACCGGTAGTTGCCTCAGAATTGCCAAAGCTTTGTTGGAACTTATCTTTCTTGTTGACGGCACAGAGCGCCGCCTATTTTACTTTAGGTTTCGTCAAACAATTCGATGATCATTTCTATAGGAAGGCCACATAGTTGTTGACGACAATTTGCGTTTATTATACTTAATCCACTACTGTAAGGGAAAGGCAAGTGCTAGAATTGAATGATGTCTTATAATGGAACCTCAAGCAGGATATAAAAGGACTAAGGCGATTCTGAAACAGCTTTTTGGACGACCGCAGGTAGTCGCTCCTGAGACCTTGGAAGACTTGTTTAGATCTTGGAATGCTGAATACAACGATCCAGAGCAGTTGTAGAATTTAGCAATAAAGATGCAAAACGTGGTTCTGACTTCGAAAAGAGTAAATTCCACTGCGAAATAACATACTTAGGTAACTTTGGAGCGAATAGTCAGGATTTCAACTCATCGTATGCAAGTACAGTGTGTAGAGCTGAAATTTAAATGGGACGAAGTGAATCGAGAACCTCCATTATATGAATGGACTGACATAATTTTGTCTCCTGCAAGGATAGCTAGCAGTAGAATTAAACAATAAGCTGAATGCAGGAAAAAGTGAAATGATTTGACAGCGATAATTGATTGACTAGGCGAAGCCTACAACTTTTTCACCTGACGAACACTCAATGTAAATCCCTAAGCTAGAGGGAAGTAAGGTAGGCTAAAATTGACGTTACACAGATAAATACAGAAAGGCTTGAGAATGATGAAGAAAAAATTGACAGAACTGAGAAGGGGAAGCTCAAAGCGGTGTTGAATGGAGAAACAGGCGTAAGTAATGTGAATGAGTATATAGATGAATTTTCCACCCTAGCAGTTCATCCCGGTTCCAGTAGGTGTAAGTTGAACGCGCTATCCCGCAATCCAATATCAAAACACAATAATTCTAGGAGAAAGCGGTCTATTTTCATTATTAAATGGAAAAACTAACAGTTACCTAACTATTATTACACCTTCTGATTCTCAATTACCGCAATGGGTATCATATCATAGCACAAATATATACACATGGAGGGATTTTCCAAAAACAAAACATTCAAAAAAGATTCTACACCGGCCCGCTAAATCCCTCCATGCAAAAAACAAGCGCTTACTGACACTTCAAGTTAGGGTTCACTCTCATTCCCAAATCCACACCGAAATAATGAATTGGACTAACAGCAGTACGCCTACTCGTCTTCCAACATGGATATAACCTATCTAGTATTGCCCTTCTAGGAGACACACCTCTCGTATGTCTCTACTCGCTACCCCGTTAGTAGTACGGACAATTGCCGTTCTGACCTTTCCGTCCTTATCCGTCCCATAATCCTCTACAATTCCCAAGGGCCATTTTCCACGAGTAGTGATATCCGAGGCACTATAAACTACGTCTCCTTTCGGAAAATTGCGATACTCTTTTAGCCATTTTTTACGAGTTTGTAAGGATGGCAAATATTCTTTTAACCACCTTTTCCAAAATACAGTGGCTAAATAATTTAACTGCTTCCAACGTTTGTGGAACATGTCACTAATACTTCCTTCCTCAACTATTCCGTCACATTCTCTCAATAACAGTAGGCTATTTGGTGATAGAAATGGTCGGTCGTTAGCATCCTGGACTACCGTGGTTAGGGGTCGGTCTTTCGGAATTCTCTCAATTTCAACCACATGGGTACCCATGGTTTCGTCTGTTAACACCTGTTCCCTGATGATCAATAATAGCAGCATTCGTTTAGATTTAATCAGTCTTTCCCATACTCCACCTCTATGGCTGGCTAGTGGAGGGTTGAAATGCCATGGAACGTGTCTTGATGATAATTCCTTACTAATTTTCTGATGATTTCACGGTTACACGGAGCTCTTTAGTTCAGTGCTGGTGCCCTAAACTATTCAATAGTACTTGCGGATCGCAGCTAACACATGCGAAGTTCCCATATATCCTTCTTCCTTGTGACAGTGTTTGATTATAAATTCAGTTACCCAGTGTCGACTAGGCAAAATTACGGGATGTTTCGATGCACTCGGGAGTTTGGAGTACATTAGGCGGCCTCCGACGCATAGTAACCCATCAGCCATTATCGGTGCTAAACCTCTCAGATGTTTATTACTCACTTCTTTATGACTAACGTTGGATTCGTCAAATAATTCTCCGTATACCTCCGTTTCAACAATCATTAGAACTTTCCGTTTGGCTGACTCAATCTACTTGACCTTTAAGTGACCTGTCATAACAGAGCCTTCAATTCTCGGCAAATGAATTACTATCCAGAGGTTTATATACCTTTTGAGCCACGCTACAGTCCTAACCAATTTCATCCATTCCGAGTATTAAGACAAGATAGGTGACGGAGTATTTATCGTGCTACTCAAGTTGACCGCAGCTTTTTTTAACTCGACTTGGCCCATGGTAGGTTCTAGGTAGTTAGTGGTGGTACCTGAATTAATGTACAGCAGTGTAGGACATTTAAACCAGGTCTCTAAATCATTCATCTTTTGTATGTCTCTCGAAGTCCAATCGGCCGGATTCTGTGACGAACATACATAACTCCTTTGCTCAACACTGGTATACTGGTGGACGACAGCAGACGGTCAGCTATATAGCTAGTGTACCGCTTTTCATTATTCTTTATATAGTATAATACTATCATGGAATCCGTATGAAAACTCACTTTACAGAAGAAGTTGAGCAGACTTTTCCGTATAACCTCGCTCAACCTTCCACTTCAAACTGCTGCCGCCATTTCTAATCTCGGTATCGTGACTTGTTTGATAGGTGCTCTACCTTAGACTTGCTTGTATAACAGGAGACACAGTACATGTTGTGCCTTCGCATAAGCTTACACCGATCGTAACAACGCGCTTGTCCGTAGCCCATCTCTTAGTGCATGCCCACTTTCCCACCACAGATATCTGAACGGTCCCCGGTCACCTTCAGGTACCTTCACTTGCATAAACATTTCCTCAACATCTGCCTATACTGCTACCGCTTCCCTGCGAAAACGCAATCGTATGCTTACCAGATCAGCGGTGCCGTCCGGCCCTTGATAGATCATATCGTTTAAAGAGATTCCAGCAGACTTGGCAGCACAGTCCAGGACCACTGTCAACTTGTCTGGTTTCTTGTGGTTCAACACGGGATGATGGGGTTAATACCTCCGGGGACGATAGTCCGACTTTAAATGCAACTCCGGTACCTTTTGCGCATAGCCTTTGAAGACATTATCTTCCATACATTAGTTTACTTTTGACGTAACCTATCGTCTCGCATCAATTTTCGCTTTAAACTCTGTAATCCATTACCATCTACCTCATAATTAGTCGCTATCGTAGAGCGGTCCCCTTTCCATGGTATCGGAACTACAAAATGGACATCGACGTAGTGTGTACCTCTCTTCAAGATCTGAAGAGCTACCTGGTCTTCTACAGACACTGACTTGTCACTGGAATAGACATCAACAAACTGCACACCATAACGTTTACGTATCTGGTCCTCCAAAACGTGCACGCTACTAATAGAGTTACAACTCTTTTTCTATATTCCGGGTATGATGTAGGTCCAAATGCAATCCATCCAAGTAGTGTTTTCACCGCATACGGCGCCTTTCTCCCACCTAGACGCTGCTCTAACACCCAATGTGCTTCTGGCACATCACAACCGATGAGCTTCAAAACGTCTTCGGAGTCTAAACTTTCAACTGGTACATCCTTTAAGCGCGACCACTTATTTAGATTTTTCACTGCTGACATCGTGGGCTTATGCCTCGGTATGCTAGATACGATCATCGCCCCTTCAATCACGATATGTTCCAACTGATCTAAAGAATGCACTTCGAAGGTGGCATTCGTACTTTCTGCCGTTTTGTCACCACCCACAGTCTGTACCACAACTAACTCACAGTTTACCGGCAACCCAAGCGCTTTCGCACACGTTGACGTTATCAACGTAGAATTAGAGCAGTTATCTAAAAGAGCATATCTTATTATCTCGGCTTTTTCCGATTTCACACGTACTGGGATCAATCCTAAGCATACCTGTCCGCTCAGTAAACTAGTAAGTTTGCAACAATGCTGGGAATCACGTTTATCATCCAACCTTTTGATCGTCGAGTCCTCATGCAACAAAACATGATGTTTTTTCTCACACTTGTCGATACTACAACGCATTGTTGTTTTACAGTCACTAGCCTTATGTCCTTGCTTCAGCAGTTGAAACACATCCTCTTTTTTCTAACTTCATTTCATCTGTCTTGAACAGTTAGCTCTAAAAACTGAGGGCATTAAGTAACCAAGTGATCTTCAGTACAAATGCTGCAATTATGTCTTATATTCGGTATGTTTGCTGGTTTCGATTGAAGGTGGCAGCTCATTTTCACATCTCGTCCTATTTTTAGTCGATTAACCAGCCGACCGAATCTACTACCAGCTTTACTTGCTCGAGCTAATATAAACTCAGTAAGTTCGGTAAATGTCGGCTCTCTATCTCCTTCAATCCATCTTACGGCTGATTCCGCCCACTGAACGTGCAAAGACCGGGGCAAATGCCTAACTATTCGCTCCAAGGTAACCAGGGAATTAAGTTCTGCTGTACAATTTAACTGTTCCAAGGTTAGAGCAACGTTCTGCATTTTAATTGCCAAATTCGTCAATTGTTCCGGATCATTATAGTCCGCATTCGCAGTTCTAAACAAGTCCTCTAAAGTTTCACGGGCTACCACATGCAATTGTCCAAAGAGCTGCTTTAAAATAGCATTAGCTCTTTTATATTCCACTTGTGGTTCCATTATAATGTAACTTTCAATCGCATTTCTTGCTTTTCATTTACATTAATGAATTAAATATAATATACGTAGATTATCACCCCTTACTCTGGGTTATATAAACGTCTCAAACTGTCTTACGAACCTAAAGTGATCTCGGTGTTTGCCGTCGAAGAATAGCAGTTCAACCTTTGGTAATTTCAAGCCTAGTACCGGTGTCCTAAACATCTGATCCTTTTCGCCCAAATCTAGTTCTTAGTGCCTTATGAGGGTGACTGACAATAATAAGTATCAAATATAACATCATTCCTATTGGTGTATGTACCCATTAAATATGAAGTATTGTGAACGACTTGCCTGGCATTTTGGGATTCTTGGTACGCTTCCACCCTCTTCGTGTTTGTTTTCTTTTGAGAGCTCATAATAAATTGAAATTTAAATTAATTGAAATAAATAACAAATACGAAATATAAAGTTTCCACCGGTAAATCTTCGTCAATGAAAATCCAAAAAGATCAGATCGTTTTCCAAAATACAGTTTGATCAAAAAAAGACAAGTAATCCGAAGTTCTTCTTCCAGGAAGTTTAAAACTGTAAAGGATAAAATTTCCAAAAGCTTCCTTGTTCTTTCTGATAGTTAGACTGTAGATGGATTTTCTACCCTAGCAGTTCACTTTGTTTTCAGTAGGTGTAGATTGAACGCGCTATCCCCCAGTCCAATATCAAAACACAATAATTCTAGGAGAGAGCGGTCTATTTTTATTATAAAATGGAAATACAAAAGTTACCTAACTATTATTAAACCTTCTTATTCTCAATTACCGCAATAGGTATCCGATTTCAAAGGAATAAGTGTTGCCAGTTCTTACTGCCACAGTATCAAATCCAAATATGGCTGTAGCTATGTTAAATATCAAATTTAAACAACATATGTACAGTTCAGAAGCAAACATAAAAAACTTAAATATCAGTACAAAATATAGAAATAATAACAATATACAATGATAAAATCTCAAAATGGAATCAAATAAAGTACCAAAATGTTAACAGAAAGAGTCATTCATATCATAACACAAATATATATATACATGGAGGGATTTTCCAAAAAAAAACATTCGAAAAATATTCTACAAAGTATGCTAGGTCCAAAGAATCAAGTCAGAAATGGCTCATTTTCTGAATTTTGTATGATTTTAAGGATCAAACAGCGGGTTGACTTTCAAATTTCATTTGCCATTGGGAACATCTTGGACTGTCATTTGTTGGATGATTACAGTACGCCATTTCGTGGCTCTCGCATATTCGTTTCTCACATTATATAAATTAGCCAAATTTGTGTGATTATCACCCTCCAAACCTGTGGGTGCTCGCAGAAAACACTTTCAACGCCATTTCATGTCTTCTCGCGGTTTTTAGTAGGGCTTGCTCCACGGACTTCTATAACCGATCATTCAGCTTCATCATCAGTATTCGTTCTGTTTATCGATTTAGTTGAACTAGTAATAGTTTCAAGCATAATTATCGCTTATTATATCATATTTTTTTTTAAGTATACATTTTTTCTTCTTCTGAATAAAAAATGATGACTAGCGTTGTTTTCTGAATATGGTATATGCACATATGTTTTATTATCTTTTGATATCATGGTGTGTGTAATACTGAACTTTGTTCAGCATAAAATATTTACTTCACAGCTGTAAAAAAAACAATTTGACTTTTCTTTATGAACATTGAACATATTCACGTAATCTGTTTGAGAATCATGTGGCGATAAAACCTCCTGAACAAACAAGTATTAAGTCACGTTTTTACAGCACAAAATAATGACCTCGCAGGTGACAAGTATAATAGGATTTTTTTAGGTAACTGAGTAGTAAATCACAAAAAACCCCTTTTATTACCTCATTACACCAATTTACTTGCATAAACGCATTTTTTTATAACAAGGACGCTTGTAAAATATCTTATGTTGTAGAGTAAACTGATATTTCTATGTGTAGATATAGTTCATCAAATGAAGACTGCCGCTAACAGGCGATTTGCATATAACTTCACTGGAATCCGATAAAATAACGTGATAACTTTTGCATCAAAATGTGTTTTAGGCGGAAATCTCTCGCCTGATTCATAACTAATATGTCAGTGTGAAAGAACGGCTCAGTTGAAATGATGTATTTGAATACATGGTTGATATTCCTACTAATTATTGCAAATGAAATAATATTTACAGTTGCAGTATTATTCTCCTGAATGACACACTGTTCCGACATTCATTTATTTATGAATAAAAACACTTGACTTTTGTTAATGAACATTAAACGTATTCACGTAATCTTTTTGCGAATCATGTAGCGAATAAACCTCAGGAACAAACAAGTAACAAGTTAAATCGATTAATTTGAAAATAACCTGAATGAATATTTTTTCTTAGTGCGAAAGTAAATGGAAATATTTTCAGTTTACTTGAGTGTACGGAACAAGATGAAACGTAACAAATATTTTGTATTCTTCGTTTACTTTTTTTGTACCAACTTTTGATCTTGCAATAAAACTTCGACGGTAGACGAGAAAACGCTCCTAATTAAGAATGTATTGAATTGAGCACTCAAGATCTATTTTATTTGTTACAAAAGTAATAACCATTTGATCTATGGCAAATTTCGACTCAGGGTGTTTTATTATTTGCATATGGTTTCTTGGTCGGGCGCCGCTTATGTCGACCTTTTGCAGTAGTTATTCCCGATGAATTGAAAAACGGTAGAAAATAAAATTCTTCCGGACAGATACCATATGAACTGCAGTTAATATGTGCAAATGATCTGTTCATACAAAAGCGTACTTCCTCTAAGTTGTAGTAGCTGACACCCTGGTGAACGTTTGAGAAATCATAGAGTGAAACATTATTGCAAATGCTTATGAATATGGATAAAAACTTAAACATGTATTTTATAAATTATCATCTGAAATTCAAGGGAACAGTCTTTAAAGTATGTTTTCAAAAAAATAGTCAATTAGTCTAATTTGTTAATATTGAATCGCTAGTCTTACGTAATCTCACATTTGAGCGAACAAAGCGAAATTTAATTACGTCGAATGGAGCAAAATAAATGTGAAAGCAGCACTTACTCTCCCACGTCCTCGCTTGCATAATAACAAACCGGGAAAACCGTATTCTTTCTTCAATACGTTTTGGAAGTAGGTTTGCTAAGTAAATAAATTTAATTTATAATTATATTATTAATTTTTAATCAATTGACAGTATATATTTTTGTTGAATTATTAATTTGAAATGGCTTAAACGCATTATTTTGATAACGTTAATAAGGTCTTTTTGGTCAGAACTGACACAAACTGTTTAATCGATGTTGAGTGAATAAAATAGATAGAACAGAAGATGAGGAATGATCCGAGTAAAGAATTATTGAGCTACCTTTAAATGTTTACCTACGATGACAAGAGTTGAACTATTGAATCTTTACGACAGAAATGATGACATTCAGCTCAACACGCACTTCGTGAACGAAGAAGATATGAGGTTCCGTGAAAAACTAAGTGTTATATGGCGATTGAAATGACAGGTTGGACACATGAATTTGATCAGGTATCATCTCACGTGAATGATGGTCGTTGAAATCTTTTCAGCCATTCCTAACCCACATTACAAACAACAAGATGTCATTAGTAATTCTAACCTAATAAATAATAATGAATCATTGATATTCACTTTACACCTTGTAGTGGTAAAGTGACAAATTTAGGTTATATGTTCATAATGTTTTTAGAAATTCACTTACATTATATAATGTTCGATTACTGGGAACGATGTTATTGCGTCTTAGTGTGCTGTAATGAATTAAATCAAAGAAAACATTCGAATGATTTTCAGATATCTCATCTTGTTTATCGTTTCATACAAATGCATGAAAAGATTTGTTTGTGAGAAATTAGTATGATCAAGCATTTGTTCCTGCGGTTGACAAAATGATGAAATGAAGCAATCAACTCAACATAGGTTGACTGTCGAAATTGCTTAAGCAAAATACTCTGTAGTACGTAAATGAATTACATTAGATTTATTCATGGTTCCTCAAGACTGATTAGTTATAGCATAAATAACAAATGAATAACTTCACGTCACAATCAATCATTGATGAAACTACCCATAGAATAAATCCAACTTGTTAAAATAGGAATGAAATCACATACTTGTAAAGATCTGTTCTGTTCAAAAGTTCAAGAGCCTTTTTGAAGAAACCATAGACGCTTCCGATTTGAGGATCTTGAATTGCACACTGTCCGTATTTGTTAAATTCACTTTTCCTAATATTTAACACGTAAGTGCATTATTCATTTCCTCAGACAAAATCAAGTCAGCATATATAATGGTCATCATACACAGTCATGAGTGATATAATGTAAACAAAGGTTGAATAAATGTCATTAGACTTGTCGATGAATTGTTTTACCAATTGATTTGGTGCGTACTGTATCTTACGTATCTATTAGAAATCCTTGATGTTCTCTCAGTTTCTAAAAACGATACTCAAAATTACATTTCCAAAAAAGAGATCTCTTTTAGCCAAACTTCAAATGAAAACTAACTGATTTAAAAGCACTTCAGTTTAAGTGAAATTTCTTTGTGTTCGAGAAAATTGCATTAAGCTTTCGTTGTGAAATTATGTTGACGGATGCAGATCATGTTCAGAAATAAGTGAGTGCAGTCATTTACTCAGATGTACCGGTTACTTAAGTCAATTTTGTTGCCTTTATTTGACGTACGTTATCGTGTAACTGCTGCATTACTGGACATCCAAGACGTGAATAACAAAATGAATCTCAGAACGTTGAAATGTAGCAACTTTTGCCTTATAAATAAGAGCTGATTTGTGACTCTTACTTAGAAATTTCGGTTGAAAATCCAGGAGACTACAATGACTCACATGAGTCAGTTACTGTGTTCAGTTATTCTTTCGCTAGTCAGTCTGCCTACAAAAGACAAGCTAAACGGATTTTAACAAGTCAATTACTAACCGTCAGACGAGTTATGCGTTGACCAATTATATTTTTGCCTTGAAACTCTACTGTGTATTCAAAACGTTTGCTATATTTTTGAATACTGTGATGAATGATTTTCTCATGAGCTCACTAAAAATACTTGTGTTTCAAAATTTCTGATGACCTAACTGTATGCCTCCAAAGTTTGTGCTCCACTTCTGACATTGTGAAAACGGACATTTACAACATCATTGTTTTCCTAACCTAAAAGTTGAATATTTCTGTGAACGACACTGAAACAAAGAAGACACAGGAAATAATGTCTTGATATTATGAAGAACTGATAACAGTGCAAAATGTTGATCTACAATTTTCTCTTACCAAAATTCTTCTGTTGCGGAACCATTATTTAAATAAGGCCATTTGTGATCTAATTCCGGTCTCAACGGCTGAAATAAAGTAAAGATTCTTGTTAGTTAGGCATACATTATCAATTTTCAAACTTCAGCGGTATGTCATTCGAATATCGGTTTCGAAATACTTTGTTTGCAGTTTGTATGGAATGATGAGACTTACTTCCAATTGTGCTTTTTATAGATATTCTAACTGATCTATACTCAGCCGCGTTATCAGTTCAAACAATGTTGACTGATCATTAAAAAACAAAGAACGTTTCAGTTTTAAATGTGTCTATGTTCAAATAACATCAAAATGGTGCTAGTTTATTGTCTGTTTTACTTGCGCGCTCTCCTATACAAACACTTATTTACAGCTTTTAACTTTGCAATCCCCAAACCTATATCCCAATAATGTATGTTGTTTAAAATGATCGATATGTTGTCATTACGATTTGAAAGTGATTGTAGAAGTCTATTATTTGATGATATTTATTGGTGAGTGTCAAAACGGTCAATCTCTTTTCATTGTCATCAGTCCACACACTCTTGATCACCTGCAAAATCACTGTCATTAGAAGCTGGGGCGACCATAACTTCACTGTCCATGATATGGAATGTCCGTTGCAAGATTGATTTAGACTTTATTTCTGGATAGAGTTTCAACAGGGATCCGTTGATCAATGTATCAGATTGTACACAGTCAAAAGAAATCACACTATACTTCAAGTACTGAAACTGGATTTATAACTCAGGAAACATCCTTGATAACTTATTGCCATGCAATCCACTATCTGAAGGCTAAATGTGTGAAACATATTTCAGGTATTCCTTTTAGTCTTAACATTCTCCTGAGTGCACTGAACGTGAATAAATGAACAAAAAGAAAAGTAGTATGAATCTTCAATGTGAAGTTAATTGATAACTGTGCAATTAGCTTTGATTGTTCATATTTACAACGATAAATTAATATTAGTGATTATTTTATTATCAAGTTATAGATGACTTGTTTCTGCGCTTTAAGTTCGCTATAGATGCGATTGCACATAATAATAAATGACACGTACTATATAGGCAAATACCTTATTCGACTCACAGTTAAAAGCGTTAAATTGAATGTTAATGTCGGTGTGCAATTCGGAGTGATATCTGGAAAAATCAGAGGCCTGTCAAACGAAAAAATCGAAAACAAATTATTTTTTAAATGGTGAACTTCATTGTAATTTATGGTAGTCGGCTGAGTTTTTGTACTGTCAAAATTGATGTCTCTATCAAATTTTGCCTATCATACCCAGTAGAAATTAAATTTTATTTCAACTGTCCTAATTCTATTAACAGTAAATGCATCTAATGAGATGACTACTCTCCACTTATTTAAGCGATCTAAATGGAAACGTTTCATTGATGTTCATAATCCTTGTTCAGTGAAATATTATAATGAAAATGCAAAGTATTTCATATGTCAAAAACATTCCCTTGACGCATTATCTAAATATCATCTTACCATAGTCCATGTATTGTGAACGATGTAACTCCTGTTGGTATTTCGCGCTAAATAAAAGAAAAACAAAATAATAAAGAAAGAACATGTTCAATCTTAGCAATGAGTGTACATTTTGAAATTTGTATCAAGTGTGCTGATATTTAATGTGAAATGGCAACTCATGTTATTGTTATTTTTGATTATAGAAGCCTCAAATATAATGTAAAACTATTGAGTAAACTTATCTGAGGATGTCTCGAGAACTGAATAAATTTAATTTCATTCAATAATGATTTATGAATAAAATGAAGCAATAATTTCAGTAATTAAATAATATTGCTTATCATGAAAGAAACATTACCCTATACGAATAACTAAATGTTGGAGGCCAGGTTAAACCAAACTTGTAGAAATCCCATGTTATATTTCGCGTTTCAACAATCACGATTGTAGTGCATGAGAGAATAATCAAGCGAATAATTCTATAATCAATAAATGAATAAAGAATATGTCAGGTAATTCAAATATCATCTAAAATTGTAAACTGATGCAAAAATACCTGATGGTATAGATGTTCACAAATTCAATATCATAGTCTAATCAGGTTTGTATATATTTTAATTATATAACCTTGAATAGGTGTTGGGATTAAACATCAGTATTTTGTATAACATCATTACATTCTAAGGAATATTACTAAATTATGAAATACGTATTCACGTGACAGTTTTTGTATTAAATGTGTTGGTTGACCTACGATATCGGAAACATTAAAAATTTCGTTTGCCATATCAGAGAAGTGTTGAATATTGACTTACGTTCCACACATCACCGATCAGTGAATACTATTGTCAATCGAAATAGAAAATCTTATTTAGATTATAAATGACAGAAATTACAATGTATATATATATATATTTATATTTATACATAGTACCTGATAAAATCATAGTTTATTACAATCACGTAAGTAGGTTGGGTCAGAGTTTTCAATCGCATGTAGTACATTCACACGATCGCTTTATATTTATCATGAGATGGTCACCACAATCATCTAATATAATGGTTATTTCATGCTGATATTGTCACGTTGATCAAGTTTGCAAGTTTTCTCATCATACCCCAGTGTTTCGTAAAGCATATTCGAACTGAAAAACTAGTTAAATAATGATTCATTCGGTGGAGTAACTTATATGCGAAATCAAGAATTGTTGGTGGAAAATAATATTCATATGTGAAGAATCTCATAAACAACGTATTCAGTGAACAACTTTTTTCTCACGCCAGTTTGTTACAGTGAGTGTCATGAAGAATAATATCAGAATTTTCATCAGCACAGAAGTATTTGATTATCAGTCTGTGATAATTTTCATCTCTGAATGTAATATGAATATTTAGCGGTAAGCTATTTTCCGCTAAGTTACTTCAGTTATATCTTGTCACAAGTCGAAACGGCATTCACTCTAATTAGTGCAAGGTAGGTAAAAGGAAGAAGAAACCATTGAGAGAGAGAGAGAGAAAAAAAACGTGTAATGCAAATACATACATATACATATATGTGAATATATATGCATATATAATAATTTAAAACTTTCGATGTACCTGAACTAAATGTATAGTCAAAATATCATTGTAACTCTATCGCGTTTATATATCATAACATACGTCTAACAAATGTGACATAAATTGTCCATACTTGACTCAATTCGTCTAAGTCGTTGATAATCAAAACACATATTTTGATGATTCCGTGAAATGTGCAGTGGGCTGGAGGGACGTCAGCTAAGAAGAATGCATATCTGACTCCTTCGGATTCTGATACTATCTGTTTTTCTCAATTTCCAAATTCTGATAATTCTGTCGAAAATTAACTTATCAACATAGAGACAAATTTGATAAATACTATAAACTTCACCAGTCAAACGTTAGGGCGACTTCATCGTCAGATTATGCGAAATACTGAGGCTTTCCGAAAAATAAAGTTTCAGTCGCTGAAATTTGAAATTCATAGTACCTACCATGAGTAATCATCGTCATGTGACAGGAAATAAAATGTGCATATACCGGTTCATCAGCATTTTTATAATCTCCTTCCGAAAGATATAGTCATCATTTTATTGCTGAACACTTCATAGAATAACGTCATTTATTGATTTTGGAGATACAAAAAGCGGTCATTTTAGTTTACATTCACGAACGCAATCGACAAAAAATTCAAATTTTTGTGTCAAACGAGTTAAGGTATTAAGTTTGCAAAAAACGTTCTCAATATCTTGCACATGTAATTAGGGATTTCGGTTCAATAATTCAATTATCACTAATATTCAGAATATTCTACAGAAAAAATGACTTCACAATGGCACTCAGATGTTTCGGAGGTTAAGTGTGCGGTAAGCATATATTGGCTTGTCACCCACTCAATTCATTCCGACCTATTCCTACTTCGCACATTATTGTCAAACGAGGCTTGTTGTTAAGCACAGGCAACACATGTCCCGACCACCTCATATGGAAAAGTTTCAACAATCCTTTTATTAGCTGGCAACTACCACATTGTGCTGGTTTTTGAATGACAGCGTTGCTTTCGTGGATGTCCAAAGGTCACTCACTACGCACATGCGGTTTAGCGAGATAAACAGACAATCACAATCAAGATATTTGAAACATCCTGTGATGTTGAAAGTAATATAAGCAAAATCCTATCCAGCCGAAAATCGATAACGTTCATTTGAAGGCTGAATTTATAGGACTGGAAATATAGGTAAAGTAGAGATTAGTTTGGAGAGTGATGGAAGTTGGCTTATGTTCTTTTATTGTTTTTTGACATTATTGAGAATACTAAGTATAAGAAACAAATTACGTATCATAACCTCAGCAAAATATTATTAAAATACATTGACTTCATATGTTTACCAAATTTGTTGACGGTATATATGGTCAAACGTATTCTGTCAAACGTAATTAAGCAATCAATAGCGAAAGGAGTTGAAAATTTCATGAATAGAACACTTCAAGCAGCCAATTTTAGGCAGAATAAATGAGTCTGTCCTGTCAAGAGGTAAACGTCGGTTCAGTTTGTAATAATATTTAAACTCTAACGATTGAAAGGAACTCGTTTTACGGAGACGAAAATTATTAGGAATGAAAATACTTTAATGAGGTTCAGAAGACATTTTCATTTCTACTTGATCGATCATTCAATCCATAACATTCATCACAGGAAACAGACATTTAATGATTTTGGAGTCAGATAAAGCGGTCATTTTAGTTAAGATATACAAATGATATCGACAGAGAATTCAAATTTTTGTGTCAAACGACAGTTCTGTATGCAAGATACCCGGTATTCGTTGGCCAGATATCATCAGCAACAACATACTCTGGAATAGACTGAACAACATTCTGGAGGAGGTGGAAATAAAGAACAGGCGTTGCAAGTGGTTGATACATTCTGTGTCAACTACCCAACCGGGTGATAAGCACTCACTCGTAATCCTCAAGGTAAAAGGAAGTGATGGAAAGTCAAAAAGACGCAAGTCAGGTAAATATAGAAAGGCGTGGGAAAAATGAACAAAACATTGACAGAACTAGGAAAGAAATTTCAGAGCAGGGTTGATAGGAGTAACAGGCGTATGTTACGTGAATGAGTGAGCTGAGGACGAAGAACACACTCAGAAATAGCTGACGTTCTGGATTATGCTATTAAAAGTTTGACTGCTCTTACACATATATCTTGTAGACAATTTAAAATCAAATTTTATGGATATGTTTTCAAAGCAGTCGTTCAAACTATACCTTAACTAAGATGATTGTGAATATTCAATTTTCTACTGCAATTACAACAAGATTAATTTCCATCAGAAATCCTGCCATAAAAGAATGTAAATCATTTGATCCATAAAAACATACTTCAAATGATCTGTTCCGATATAAATTTCAAGAGCATCTTTGAAGTAACCGCAGAGGCTTCCGATTCAAGCATTCTGAACTGCACACTGTCCAGGTTTTTTGAATTCGCGTTATCTTATATCAGAAAGGTAAAATAAGTAATAAGTCGTTCACACATGAAATTAATTCAGCATACATATTTACCATCATACAAGTTCAAGAATGAATAAATGAAAATATCGTTGTATTGAGAGTCATTTAGTTAGTCGATTAATTGAACTGAATTCAAAATAATTCGATGCGTAAACATCGTTTAGAAATCCTATTAGTACTGCCAGTCTTTGATAGTGGAGATTTGATATTATATTTTCAAAACGCTCAGCAGTTTGAAATGAAAACAACCGATCACTTTTTTCAAAACGTCAAAAGAAAACTAACTGATTTAGAGCACTTAAGTTAAAATGAAAGTCCTTTCGTTCGAGAACATTTGATTGAGCTTGTACTGGGAAAGAAGTAAACTGATGCAAATCATGTTCAGAGTATAGTAAGTCAAGCCATTTACCTGGATGTACTGGCAACTTAGATCAAATCTAGTACCTGTATGTAATACGTATATAATCGCATGTTTGCTCTATTACTGGACATCCAGACGTGATTAACAAGCTGATTCTTAGTACGTTGATATATATGTCAACTATTGTCGTGTAAATTAAACCACGTTTGTTCCCCTCGATCGGTTAATTTTGTTTAAAATCCTGAAGACTACGATCACTTGAATGAGTCAGTTATTATGTTTGGTCATTTTTACGATGGTAAGTATGCCTTTACATGACAAGACAATCGGATACTCACTCGTCTTTTTTCACTGTCAGACGAGAGATGTCGTGGTCGATTACATTTGTGCATTGAAATCTTTGTCTGTGCCGAAAACATTTGCTATATTTTTGGAAGATATTTTGATTGATTTTCTCATGAGTCTACCAAATATACACGTGTTAAACAATATCAGATTACCTATTTGTATGCATTTGAAATCTGTTTCCAGCTTCCAAATGTGGGTTAACAAACATTAACTGCATATATGTTTTTCTAATATTGATATTTGACTACTTCTGCGAAAAATTCTGATTAAGAGAATAAATTATAAAATAAGGCATTTATATATAGTGAAATTTCAGACAATAGGGAAACCATAATATGCAAATTTTTCATACTTACCAAAATCTTTTTTTCGCAGAACAGTTTCTTGAACAGGGACATTTTTAATCTCATTCCGGTATCAATGGCTGAAACAAAATGAAGTTTCTTGTTAGTTAGGTATATCTCAACAATTTGTTAACCAAAGTGCCATGTTTTTTAAATGTAAGTATTCATAGTCCCTGTTGAATTCGTCAGCAAAGTTGAAATTCTCTTTCAAATGTACTTATTGCAGGTATACCAACTTGTCATTACTCACCTACTTTATCATTCTAAACAATATTGAAACCAAAAATGTAACATTCTTAAGAAAAGATAATTCTTCAATCAACAATGTTTCATATTTCTGAATATGCCTTAATATAAAAAGCATCAAAACAAAGCCGCATCTCAATGATATGATTCAATTTAAAAATATAATGAAATGTGGTTCACATTCCAAGATGAATGTAGAAGCACTGATGAGCAGTGAATACTGTTTCTATATAAATTTATTTCAGTAAATAATCTGTCATTTTTATGAAATGCATGTTGAATAACAGTCAGCGAATAATTATTACTCATAATTCTCCTTCCTTTTACATTTGATGATAGAAATAACATAACATAACATAAATGACTAAAATTATGTATGAAACACACATTCTGAAAAAGAAAGCGTTTCAGCTTATCATCGAATCATTGTTTATTATATCAGATTGTACATAGTACTCAAACTAGATTTATAGCTAAGGAAATATCATTTTCTACTTACAGTAATGAAAATCTCTATCTGACAGCTGAATTTGTCAATCATGTTTCAGGTATTCCTATTTGTTCTAAACATCTAAACAGTTGAGTCTAGTTGAAAGAATGAACAAAAGTACTGTCGGGATAAAATTTGGATTATTACCTGGATAAATCAAAGTGATGTCAAACGAAAAAATTGAACAACAATTAATTTTCAAACGGTGAATCAATTTTATTTAACGGTAGTCGGGTGAGTATCAGGTTTTACAATAACGATGGTTCAATCAAATTTCGTTTACGATTCCTAGTGGCACCTTAATTTTATTTGAACCGTCATTCTACAAACGATAGAAGATTTATCTAATTAGCTGACTAGTGTTCACGCTTTGAAGCGATCAAAATAGAAAAGTTTCATCTTTATTCAATAAATCATTTAATCAGACAAATATCAAGCATCAAATATTGCAAAAACATTACCTGAAACTGACATCAAAATATGATCTTACCGTAGTCCATGAATTGTGCAAGATGTATCTCCATCAGGTATTGGGCGCTATATAAGTGGAACAAAATATGATTTTAAAAGATGGTGTTCAATCGTAGTAATGATTGTACATTTCGAAATTTGTATCAACTCTGCTAACATTTTGTAAGAAATCACAACTCAATATTTTGTTGTTTGTGATTGTAGTAACCTCAAATATTCAACATCACCTAAACTGCATACGCTTTTGTACATTCATGAATTCGCCTCAATGTCGATCTAATAATACAATATCCTGATGGTTAGTTTTGAGATAATATAATTTTGAATTTCAATGTCTTTCTCGATCACATAATCGTCGCGTTGTGGATCAGATAACAATAGAAGAATAATTGTGAGAATCAAGTTTGCTGACAGTAACATCGGCATCATGCAATTTTCAAATTCACCTTCCTTACAAATCACATAATATTAAATCACCACTAGCTGAATTTATTTTATAATAATTGAAGATAAATCCTAACATAATGGAACGAAATGTTTTTCATCAATGATATAAACAATATGAGTTAGCCTTATCTGGGGATTTCAACATGAATAAAACTGAATAAAATGAATGTAACTCAATCATCGTTCATCCATACAATGAAGTAACCACTTCAGTAATAAAATCACCTTGTTTTTCATGATAGAAACATCAGAATATACGAAAACAAAATGTCGGCGGCTAGGTTATTGCAAACGTGTATGTTTACTCTAGTCAACATGGTGATTTCATGTTTACTTTTTCAGGTTGTTCAAGTCTGCGAGTTTTCTCATCATACGCCATAGCCTTTCGTAAAACATATTCGAACTACTTCTGGCAAACACAGTTGTAAATATGAAGATGAGTATTAATATGCAATGGACTGCGCTTTTGTTCAATTTTATATTCTTTATTTTAAATTTTATATTCTCTTAAACTTTCTACCGTGTTCATCCATATATACACTTCTAGATTACGACTAGCGGTGTATACATCAATGTAGAGTTGGAAAAAATTTCGATTGCTTCACACGTAGAACGAAAGCTCAAGCACTCGAGGCAGGAGTGAAATGATTCAGGAGTACCGATCAACACAATTCATTACTAGAAGATAACATATATTCTTGACAAACGATAGCATTTATAGTGTACATTTAACTAGTATCATTTTTTTATGAAACTTCCTGAATGAAAAGTTGATTCCATGCTGATCGGAAACACTTAATATTTCTCGATTACAGAAAATTTATTTCAAGTAAATAAATTGAAAGAAATTCCAGATAACCATTCATTCTGCGCCTAAATTTTGAATTGGTTTATTAGTTAAAATGATATGCAACCACGTTTATCCCATCATCACTTGTTTCAGGTACTCAATTTATATTTAACGAACGTGTGTTTTAAGGTGAGAAAAACTGTAATTTGAAAATTTAAAAAGACGATACACTGATACAAAATTCATTGTTTATCAAGAATGCTATTTAGAACGTCAATTATTTGAAAGGGATCCAGAATCGATATTGTGAACAAATCTTATAGTAATATTCTTTCGCGGAACCTGCAGTTCTCAACAAAATAATTGCTATCTGCCTGTTGTGTCTACCGTATTCAATAAATAAGTTTTCTTTCACACTACTCTGTTCCAGTGAGTGACAATCGTTATCAGAATGTATATCAGTCTATTATTAATTCATAATCAGTCTGTAGATTCGTAAATTGTTTTGTTGTTTGATTTTGATTATATGCTGAACTAGTATTCGATTTCGATTCGCGAATATCATATGATAACTGTCATTTACGAATGTACTATGAATAATTAGCAGTAAGATAATTTTAGGCTGTTATATCAGTTACCTATGGTTAAATATGTTTACTGCAAAGTAGGTAAAAAGAGACAAAAGTGATTGAGAGACAGAAAGAAACATTTTATTGCAAACAATGATATATGTTTATATATATATATATATATATGTATTCCATTTAGTTGGACTACATTTAACGCGAACCATCATACGTGCACAAACCTTGTGGATTTTTGAAACGGGAAACAAAAATAATAATTTCAAGCCCTAACTATGCAATATCACAGTGAACTTTCTTAGCGCCAGTGACTGCTATCACACACGACTATTTCAATTTATTTGAATTAGTGTCCCTAATGATACAATTAAACAATGTCTGCATTCATGATATGTGCTAAGATGTTTTATTCAAATAAGGAGAGTTTCACATAGTTGACGTTGATCAAATATAACGCTACATCTGTATCAGTAGCTGAATAAAATTGCTTGATTGAATGATTCATTGTTTATGAGGAGAATTCGTCTTCGCTAGTGGAAAAAATGCAATTTGTGTCATGTAAATTATCAGCTCACAGTTTGTTCCATATATGCTCCATAACTCAGCTTGCATTTACTTTTGTTTCCGTCTGACATTTTCAGTAATTCGGTTGATCCTGAAGAATCGCTTCAAATGATAAGTATCGACATGTTTTGACACTATTCAAACACCTTTTCATTTAAACTGAAATTTTAAAATATCATTCAACATATGAGGTTACAGTTGTAATCAGTGTTCCGATGAATCACGGAGAATGTGACGCATAATTGCTTGAAGCGCAGCAGAAAGCAGTACGAATAAACTACATGGTCATACTGGAGTAAGATAAATGTACTATAGAAATGAACAGAAAATGCCAAATGATTGGAAGGTTCTAATATATTCTGTTTTTTAATTTCAACATAATGATAATTTTGTCGAACAATGAAATAATCAACATAGAGACAAATCTGATCATTAACATAAACTTCACCATTCAATACGATTCAGCAACTTCAACTTCATAACATGCAAAATACCAAATCTGAAATTCACATGGCCTCGTATGGTTGGTCATCGTACGGTCACCGAAAACTGACTGTGCACGTACGGATTAATTAACTTCTCAAGAGCTGTCCGCACAGATTCTGACGCATCCTTTCACAGAAACTGTGGTTTTTAACGTGTTTCTGTAATGCACAGTATAGACTGTAAAACCAATTTTTAACAGATGACTTTAGGACTTTTTGAAATAAAATTTCATGGATACGTTTTCAAAGCAGTTTTTCAAAATATTCCTTAACTAAGATGATTGTGAATATTTCATTTTCTACTGCGATTACAAGAAAAATAATTCCTATCAGAAATCTTGCCAAAAAGAAATACGAATCATCCGAAAGATAAATAAAGCTTGTTAAATAATTGATCATTCACAACAAGACAAAAGTGCTTTCACATTTCATCTCTATCGTGATGCAGCTGTGATAAAAATAGAGTACTGAATAAAACCCTTACTATTAATCGTTACATGTGTCTGTCAAATGCGAAGATAATCTAACGCTTTTCTCAAATAATGCTAGGTCAACTGTCAGGTGATTTCTCTGAGCGCACCATAAGAAAAGCTGACCATATCACGACCATGAATTGAACAACATGTGACAAAACAAACACGTACCTTTAAATACACATAAACGTGATTCGTTTTGATCTGATTTGTCGATTAATATCTGTGAATGATTTTTCCCACAAGTCATTATATCCGACGGATTAGAGTGTGCATTGTGGATTCTTAGTAACTTTGACGATAAACTTTCGTCATGTTACGCAAAAATATAACACAGTTGTCAAGGACGATATACGGTATTTGAAGATAGTTTTTTTCTAAAATACGAAGATTGTGGATTTCTTGTTATGAAAACTAATTTGAGGTTACTATCTGTAGTAACAACCGTATCGTTTTCAATTGATGAATAGTTGCAAATTAAAAGAGGTGAATAATGCAAATGCAGTTGTACGAGGAATGCTTCTAAGCTTAGGGTCGCTTAAACATGTATGGGAGTAAATCTTATTAAAGTTTATATTAGTTCAAAATAATACCGCACATCCTTTCCCGTCGACAAAAAAAAACACCACATTTGTCGAATGAATCCTTATTTATGCAGGTTGTTCCAACTGTGCAAGTACTGAAGAATATGAATAAGCGTGGAACATAATTCAAAGACGAATCTAATTATTCTCTTCAACAACTACTAACAGAATTCAGAGTAGGTTTGAAACATTGCATTTATTTGACTTTGAAACTTTGATAAACAATCTAGTTCGGTGATGATGTTAACACATAAAGAGGAAGGTGTACATAAACTGTGAATATATTGCGACTGGTAGATCACTGTTAAGTTACTTCGACGGAGCAATCAGTCGTACATCCAAAGACTTCACATTGTTGTCTCAGGCGGAGAGAATGTTCCTGGAGAAATTCGGTGTTCCTTGAATTTCATCAACACCTCAAGTTGCTCATTAGGTACATACGATGAAAATGCCTGTCGCATAATCCAAAATTGTTGTTTGTGTCAGCACATCCACAATAACTCAGTTTTGCTTTAAATTCTTCTTCCATCTGACATGTTCAATAGTTTGTTTGAATAACGAGAAACGGACTTCTGCGTTCTTATGGTTATTTACAAGCGTTTACGTTTTGACATCGGCTTGCATCTGCAGGCATCCATATGTAATAAAAACAATATTATTGCAAATTGGAAGAATATAGTAAACTTTTTAGATATCACTACAATTCTACATTTGAGAGGGTGAAATATATCCTACATAAGGTTAGACTGTCGATGTGCCTGAACTAAACTTAGTCCGAGCATTTTTCTTACACAATAACAATTATATGTCATAACATCCGTCTAGACAAATTTAATATGAAATGTCGATACTTGACTCCCTATGTCCATGTCGTTGATTATTACAACCCACATTTTGATGTTTCCGCGAAATTAAAAGTCACCTGTACGTACGTCAACTAAGAACAATGCCTATTTGATTTCTTCGATTCTAATACATCCCGTTTTTCAATTTCAACACTCTGGTAATTTTGTCGAACAATGAAATACCTAAAATCTAGAAGAATAATAGAATGACTAATTCAGAAGTTTAGTATAGGATTAAACATATAGATTGTATGCACTTGCGAATTTGTGAACAGTTTTCAGCCACGGCATTACTGAGTCTCAAATCGTCAAATATGAAATCGAATGACTCGAACAAGTAGTGGACGTTTACGAGCATGGCTCGGTCTTGATTTCAATGATTTTATGGATTTGTTTCTTGTGTTGGCTTGTTCGTCCGCAGCTCCATTCCAAATTTCTACAACTTCGCAATACACTGTTAAACGACGCTTGTGGTTGGGCATACGCAACACATGTATCGACAACCTAAAATGATAAAGTCTCATCGCTTGATCTGTTAGACGAACATCAATACCTGGAACCGTTTTTTGAACGACAGCACTGCCTATGTGGTTTTCCAACTCAAAACGCATATGCGAATTCGCAGGAGAATACAGCTGACTCCATCTGATCGACATACAATGAAACATCGCATGAAGTGGAAATGAGACACACAGCAGGATGAAATAATAGGATTAAAAATCACACTGAGACGAGAATCGGTAACGGACATTTCAAAGAAAATCATCTGAAGTATTAAAACCGGAAATGCAGAACATGTAGAGAGTAGGTTGTAGAGTGATTGTCGATGGCTTCTGTTACACTCCTAGATTGTGACATATATACGAACCTTGCGTCATGAGGAAAAATTCTTATCATACGTCAGCCAAATATAAGTTAAATGCATTGACTCAAGATGTTCACTTGATTTATCTACGAATTCGAAGGTAGGTCTGATTATGTCAAACGTAACTGAGCAGTCTGTGTGATCAAAAATTAGGTTAGTCCTTGAATAGAACACTTCAAGCATACAGGATTAGGTAGAATAAATGACTCTGTGAATACAAAAGTAAACATCGGTACACGTTACAGTAAAATGTGAACTCTAACGATTGATGGGAACTCGTTTCATGGAGATAAAACAAAATTAGGAATGATAACGATTCTCTGAGGTTAGATTATTATTTTTATTTCTCTTTGGTCAATCATTCAATCACTGAGACCAATTGAAATTTTTGTGACAAAATAGTGTAGCTATTCTTTGCTGAAAATATTTGTCACAATATATCTGCAAATATCATTATTCTGGATACGTTGTGCTTGCTTCAATATTGACGAGACCTCGCTGACTCTCTTTCATTTACGAGATACAATTCACTCTCGGGATATTTCATCAACTTCGAAGCAATAAACAGTTGTCTTCATCCATTTGTTGACAATCTGAAAACATTTTCGGGCAAAGGGAACTATTACAAGTAAGAACCATTGTGCGGTAGGTCTATCTGCATCAATCAACTGCTTTTTTTCTAGTTGCTTTGGCAGCATACATACATCCACTTACTAACAAACACAGGACTTGCGGACACGTTACTCGATACACGAAAAGTTACTTTCTAATATGGTCAAAAGTAAAGTTGCGGTTTCGGAGTACTTTCAGGCTCTATTCCTTGTAGTTTTAATATATACTACCTAATTTCTTCTATATCTATTAGCCTACTTTTCCTACCTTAGACGGGCATCTGAACGACAGCGCTATATTTGTGGTTGTCCAATCGACAGTGCGCACTAACAGCAGGATACTGTCATATGAGAAAAAACCACATTGAGACGAGAATCGAAAACAGTCTTTTCAAGGAAAATAAGTTGAAGTTATAAAAATGGAAATGGAGAACAGGAAGAGAGTAGGTTGTAGAGTGATGGTCGGTGACTTATACTCCAATAAAAGTTTATGTCATAAGCAAGAATCTAACGTGAGGAAGAAAAATAACTCATCATAAGTCAGCCAAATATAAGTGTAATGCTTTGACTCAAATTGCTCACTAGATTTATCTACGAATTCGATGGTGGATCTGATTATGTCAAACGTAAATGAACAGTCTATGTGGACATGATTAGACAAGTCCTTGTATGGAACACTATAAATTTTCCAAAATCTTAGAAAGGCGAGTAGCATGGCATTGAGTTTGCGACCGCAAGTGCAAAGCGATCTTTCAGAAGAAACAACTAATGAATAACAATTATGCATGCTAAGTACTCGGTATTCGTTGGCCTTAATATGAAGTAGACTAAACAACATTCTAGCGGACTGGGAAATACTCGGTATTCAGTGTCAAGACATTTTCAGAAATAACAATCCTCACTGAGAGCATCCTAGACTGTCAATAATTGACGGATTACTCAAGTACGCTGTTTCCTGGCTCTCACAATCCGTTACTAACATTGTATCAATGAGCCTTATTTGTGTGATTAGCAAACGTTAATCCTATGAGTGCTCGTAGAACACACTTTCAACGCCATTCAAGTCTTCTCGCTATTCTAAGCATGGCCTTTGTACAATATCATATAAAATATCGTGTAGCTTTATCATCGATATTCGTTCCATTTATCGATTTATGGGACCTAGTAATAAATTTTGGCATATTCATTGATGGTCATACCATAAATATTCTTTGTCTCTCATTGCTTTCCTTCTTCTGAATAATAAATAATAACTTGTGTTGTTTCCTCAATCTGATATATATAGAGATATGTGATTGTGTGAATTTTTTTCAAGTGGATATTTCTCGCCTGATTCAATACTAATATGTCAGGGTGAAATGATCGGTCTTTTGAAAGAAATCCCCGATATTCCATACTTATTATCGCAAATGAATGAAGACCCCATTCCGTCGATATCTAAGTTGCCGAAAAAACGCTTACCAGACAAAATAATCCAAACCAGTTTAACTCTGTCCTGGGAGTTGGAAGAAGAATTATGATTTCGCGTGATGAAAGTCCGGTTCCCTCGGAAGTCACCAGGCTGATGCCTTTTCTGACAACCAGAGCAACCATTTTTTTAGGTACATGAAACGCTCGTACATCGTAGAAGACTGAAAGACTATTTCAAAATGCTGCAGAAATGAAAAGATACAACCTCGAGGTGCTCAGCATCAGTGGAACACATTGAACACAGATAGGACAACTGAGACTACCTTCAGAAGAACTGCTGTTATACTCTGGTCATGAAGAGGAAAATGATTCACATACACTAATGCTGTCCAAACATGCACAAATGGCACTAATGGAATTGGAATCTCGTGTATCCAGGATCATTGAAGCATCCTTCAAAACGAAGAAAGAGGACAATACAATGAACGTCATCCAATGTTATGCACCTACCAATGACTACAATGACGACGTTAAAGATCAATTCTACGAAGGGTGCAGTCAATCGTCGAGAGATGTTTACTAAAGGATTTGTCGATTCTTATGGAGGACCTGAATTCCGAGTTTGGAATGGACAAAACTGGATATGGAGACATCATGGGACAACATGGACTGGGAGAAAGGAACGAAAACAGTGAGAGATTTGCAAACCTATGTGCCTTCAACAAACTGGTCATCGGTGGCACAATATTCCCGCACAAACGCATACACAAAGCTACATGGATTTCACCGGATCACACTACTCAAAACCAAATCGACAATATTTGTATCAACAAGACATTCAAAAGGAACATGGGAGAGAGGTGAAGAGGAGTCAATATAGCCTCAGAGCACGATTTGCTGATCGCCAAAATGAAACTGAAACTAAAGAAGCACTGGACAACGGCACCGTAAAACTCTACGAATTCAAGACAGCTCTCACCAATAGGTCTCAGGCCTTTCAAGATCTACTCAGTGGAGAGGAAGCAACCTTGAAGATCAGTTGGAAAGGAATCAAGAAGAATTCGAGTTTTGAAGAGTCCTTCGTGTAAGACATATGATACAACTAATGATCATCGATGCACGCTACAGGATCCACAAATACCGGCATTAGAGTCATCACTCAAAACAGCAGGAATAAGTGAAGAAACTCAACAAGAAATAAGGCAAACTATAGTACCATTAACCCGATGGAAGAGAGGCAACAACCGACTAACAGCACAACATCGAAAAGCTCTAAAGAAACTCGAAACCAGGGAAGATATAGTCGTAGTCCCAGTGGACAAAGGACGCACGACAGTTTTCATGGACAAAGAGGAATATATCAAAAAAACCAAGGATCTACTTCAGGACGGAAGCGTGTATAAACCAGTCGGCACAAACCCTATTATAAATTTGGACACTCAAACTTTAAAGACTCTGAATAAGCTTGTCAAAGCAGGACAAATATCAAAACAAGATCAGTGGAGAATGAAATCCAATGAACCATTAATTCCACGATTCTACGGTAGGCCGAAACTCCACAAATCTAACATCCCACTACGTCCTATTGTATCTCTCCCCGGAACCCCGACCTACAACTTATCAAGAGAAATTTCAAAGATATTAAAACATCTGGTGGATGAATCCAACCACTCCATTAAGTCTGCTACACAATTCTTGGATAAACTCAAGGGGATTTAAATTGACAACGACGAAATGATGATATCCTTTGACGTAACAGCCTTATTTACCTCAATAGAGCCAAGTTTAGCTAAAGAAACTTTCTCTGCTCTTCATCAACGACACAAATCTACACAAATATACAAAGCTTCAGAGTCAAAGTCTGTTCGAACTCATCGACCTATGCTTAACAACGTATCTTGAATTCAACAACAAAGTATACGAACAAATAAAATTAACACCAATGGGATCACCAATATCAGGACTCATCGCCGAAGATGTAATGCAGAGACTGAAAGCGTCGATTTTGCCAGTGATCAAGCCAAAAATGTGGGTTCGCTATGTAGACGACACATCCGTTATTATCAAAAGGAATTAGCTGGAGAACATCTAAAATCAGATCAAGAACGTCTTCGATGACATCAAATTCACGATGGAAAAGGAATCAAACAACAGCCTATCATTCTTAGATGTACTAATCACCAGGACTAACTCAGAAAACTGGAAATTTAAGTATTTCGGAAGCCGATCCACACCGACGTAATTCTCAACTACGACAGCAACAACCCAAGAACCCACAAGATTAAATGCATACAAACTCTGTTCAAAAGAGCGAAGACACACTGCAGCACATATGAAACATTAAAAAACCAGGAAAAACACCTGATGACTATCTTCCAAAAGAACGGCTATCCCTGCAACCTCATCAAAAAACATCAACCGAAACCATCATCAGAAGCGACGTCAAGCACAGAAACAAATAAACGCATCATCCTACCGTACATCAAAGACATATGGGAACATACAGCTGGACTACTGAAACCATTTGGAATAGGTGTTCCACACAAACCAACAGAATCACTTCAATCAATCCTATGTAGACCAAAGGACAAAATCACAAAGGAAGAAAAACCAAATAATATCTACAAAATAAATTGTTCAAACTGTGAAAGACACTTCATAGGACAAAGTGGACGACCTCTTTAGCTCCGTTTACGTGAACATCAATTAGCAGTCAAACGCCACGACAACGTTTCGGTTATCTCAATACATACCGAAAATTATGGACACACATTTGATTGGAACAATGTGGAAATACTGGGTAGGGAGAGGACAAAGAACACTGGAGAATTTTTAGAAGCTTGGCACTCACGCCAATCAGCAATCAACAAACACATCGACATTGACTCAAACTATCAACCAATCAGAAAAACCATAGGGTCAAGAAACAGATCAAAAGGGAGGTGCAATCAAAACAAAGTTGCAAACAACGACAGGACAAAAGACAACAGCAACCAATCAAGATCGAAGTCAGTAGAACAAGCTACAAGCCAAACATGTAGAAATTCGAATGCTTCACTACTATCTGAAGTTTGTGCTGATGATGCTGTTCAGAAGAACAAAGAAAGCTATCCAACCAAAACAACCTGCTTAGTGAACAATTCACCACCAGAGAAGCAATAATGTTTACAAAAATTTTCAGGATTTCTGAAAATCCTTTCTATATTTATCAAAGTATTCAATAGCTTTTCTATTATTTAGCACCTGGAACGTTTATTGATTGAATATATTTTGCATTATTGTCATGTTAATTTTAATGTGTTTTTGTTTTTTCGGTAGTTATGTACACTTCATAAATGTTCCTCATCTTCAGTAAAGTGTCATGTCATCCATTTCACTGACGTTCCAATTAATAACAGCTAGTTGCCAATTACTCTTCACTGATTTATGCGGTCACGATGGAAAGGTTTCATTGATGTTTACATTTATTTTTCAATAATTTTTTTTACATCAATTTCAAGCGTTTATTCCTGCAAAGTAATTCACACGACGTCACTTTGAAATTTCATCTGACAATAGTTTAATAATTGTGAAGAATGTCACTCCTTAAGGTATTAGGCAGTGAATAGCACGAAAAGAAAAATTATATAAAAACGTGGTGTACATTCTAAGTAACGATTAAAGACTTTGTAATTTGTATCAATTATGTGATATCGCAACTTAACTTTCTGTTATTTGAAATTGTAGCAGCCTCAACTATCAAAATTCACCTTCAAAACATATGCTGTGCCACATTCATGAATTTGCCGCATTGTGGATCTGACAATATACATTCGTGACGTTGACAGTCATGCAAAATGACAAACAACAATATGACGAATAATATCAGAAAGTATATCAGTCCATCATCATCATGTCGTAGGGGGAGACTGTATATCATACTTAGAAAACATTGCATCATTATAATGATTTTCAGTTTTGATTGTTCACTGAACAAATTATTAATTTAAAAACGGAGAATAACATATGATAACTATAACAAGAATATTCAGCAGTGAAAAATGATTCGTATAGTAACTCAAGTTAAACTTTGTTTTTATGAACAGATAGCATTTACTTCGAAATTCACAATACTTTTTTAGTTTAAAGTACGTCAAAGGTTGAATCAATGACAGTGAAATCAGTATTAACAACCTTCAGATTAGATCATTCACTGCTACAAACTATTTGCTGTTCTACTGATGCTGATGAAATCTCAGAAAACTGAAATGTCATGCTGAAATCTATCAGTGAATCAAAATATGAAGGCTTCAATAATAAACTGACTTATGAAGACTTAAATCGTGTATACGTTATTTAAATAAGACGAATTTTTTTCATTCGAACTTTCCTAAATGATGACTCCTCCAAAAATCGACGAATCCACAGAAACAAACATCAGTAATTAGGTGTTTAGTGAAATACAAAACTTTCATGTTCTAAGGCGAAGTTCAAGCTACGCTTTAATATGTAAAGTACTTTTTAAACCACTGCTGTAATAACATAGAGAAATCTTCAAAAACCTTCGTAATCCTATTCTAAGAGCAATGAATTCTAGGTTCCACATTCAACAAATGAATAGGTTATTCAATATTGTAACATATAAATAAAAATCTTCCTTTACACGAACCATGAAATAACATTATGTTCAGTATTTTCTACAGACCTTGCTTATATTCTATAACTAGAGAACAAAGATCTCACATTTTAGCTACATTGTGATGCAGGTGAAATAAAAGTGCAACAATGAAGGTAACTACTACTATTATTCGTTAAAAGTATCTGTCAACTGCTAAGATAATCTAGCCTTTTTCTCAATAAATGATAAGCCGTCTGTGATGTGATTTCTGTTCGCACAGTATAAGAAGAGCTGACCGCATCAAAACAATGAGTTTAACAACATTTGACAAAATAAACACGTAATTTCAAATACATAAAAACATGATTCGTTTCAATCTGATTCATGGTTCAATATCTGGTAATGATTTTTCTTACAGGTCATTTAATCCAGCGGATTTCAGTTTGCATTGTAGTTTCTTACTAACTTTGACGATAAACGTTTCGTAATGTTACGCAAAAATATAACACAGTTATCAAAGATGAGATAGAGAATTTGAAGCGTGGACGATGCTTGATGAATTGAGTTATTAAATAGGTTTATAGTTCTATAAATTATATTGACCGTATTATCTGTATTAACAACTGACCATAACGTTTCAAATCGAAAAAAAACATCAGATGAAAAGAGGTGTCTAACGGTAATTTGGTAGTACTTATAATGCTTCTTAGTTTTCAGGTATCTTAAACATGTCCATGAGCATATCCGAACAAAGATTATGATGGTTTGAAATAAAAATTGCACATCTTTCTTAATCCATTTTAAGTTTGATTCACAAATTTAGATTTTCTATTGACAGCTTATATTCACGTGAAACAAGACGACATACATGGAAGTTCAGAGCTTGACAAATTTGCTTCCGTTTCATTGTCAGTCGCAAATAATCCACCTTATTGGTCGAATACGGTCATGGAATCCGGATATTCGAATACGATCAATTAGTAGGCTATATTTGCACAAATGTCATTCAAAACTACTTGATCAGATTAATACTACAAAGCTCACAATGTTATTGGATAATCAACAAATAAATAAAAGTACCAACAATCCTTATTTGCTTTAACCACATCATGCATACAAGATTGTTCTGAGCACGTTATGATTTCGGTTTAGTCACAAGCTAATATAATACTAACATACCACGCGACGGCGATTTATTCACGTGACTTTGACAACAAATGTTACGTGACAAAATAAACACGTCACTTTCAAAACCTATGAACATGATAATTTTCAATGTGCTTCATATTCCTATATCTTACAATGAGTTTTCCATCACGTCATTATATCCGTCGGATTTGAGTGTGCATTTTATTTTCCTACTAATGTTCATGATAAACATTACGAAAATTCACGCAAAATTATAACAGCATATAATTATGACATTGGCATTTGGACAGATTGTATTCACGTACGCGGAGATGGTATACGGCAAAGCTTTACTGGTTACATCGTCTCTCACAAAGATCTCATCTGTTTTTTAAATAAATGATTGTGTTTGTTATTTGCTTGGCATTTTGTTGATAATTTATAATCGCTGGAATTTTCTGAGGATGTTTGATAATATATTTCTTTTAGTCAACTATATGCAACATTTAAAATAACTTTGATTCATTGCATTTATATTCCTTCTAAGCTTTAACTGACATAGATACAATTATACACTGCACTGTCTGATAATTTATTTCTACGTTTTATGTTCTCTACTTGAGTAAAGCCAAACCACTGTACAAAGGACAACACCGAATGTTAGACTCTCATCGTTTAAAAATTAGGAGACGGCATACGTTGGAGCACACTTATTAACGGAATAAAAAATATACAATAAAACATGCTTATTTATACATTTATATATATAATCGATATTGTCGTTAAAAAATAATTGAACAGTAATCATATAGTTCATCATTTGACTGCCTTTGAAATCTTCAAGCATTTAATCGATAGGTTCATCAATCGACTATGTGCGTGGGTGGATTCTCATTGGCTATTACAACACTAAGTAACCTGACAGAAGCAACTATTCCGAAAAACCACAGATTTTAAACTGTTCTTCCACTTATAGAATATGGTCACGAAGAAATTCTCCATAATTGTTTCTGTCACATTATCTAGTGCACAAATGAAATGTGTGTTATGTAAGTTGTTTGCTCTTAATTTTTTACTACTTGTTTCATAACTGCGAATTTTGCCTTCTTTAGGTAAACCGAATGCTTTTACGTGTTGGTATTAGCTTGAATCAGTATGCATGCATGGGCCCAGAAACAAATATTATTAAAAATTGAAAGAATACAGTTATGTTTTAAGATCTCAGTACATTTCGACATTGGATTGCTTAAGGTAAATCGATATTAATTATAAATTAGTTGGAACATTTGATATGCTCGTACATTATTGTTACACTATCGTGTTTATATATCATAACATCCGTCCAACAAATCTTAGATTAATTTCGTTACTAGACTCACTTTGTTAAAAACGCTGATCATAAAAACATAAATTTTGATTAATACTCAAAATTTGCAGTGAGCTCGAAGACTTTAGCTAAGAAAAATGCCTATTTTATTCAAGAGATAGCATTTTCAATTTCAACATCAACATTCTGATAATTCTGTCGTACTATGTAATTACCAACATAGAGACAGTTTCTATCATGAAGATAGAAATCATCAGTCGATTAAATCAGTCAACGTCAAATTCACAGTATGCGAAGTACTAAAGGTTTCTTACAAAGAAAACTGAAATCACTGAAATGGGAAGTTCACATGACTTGGAATAGTTGGTCATCGTACTGTGCCGAAAACCAACCACGCGTTCATGTACCGAGTCATCAACTTCTCAATGGCTTTCCACACAGATTCTCACGCAAACAATTACGGATGCTGTGGTCTTTATTGTATTGTTGTTATACACTCCACTATTCGTGAAACTTATTTACCACAGATATCTTGTAGACTATTTGAAATATAAATTCATGTATATGTTCGCAATGCAGTCGTCAGAATTATAGTTCCTCACAGACATGATTGTGAATGTTTCAGTATGTGTTGCGATTACAACTGAGTTAATTATCGATTCGATGTTTTTTTTATTCTTCTGCAACAATATCTCACTGCGCAATAACTAGCCGTTATGGCTGAGATAATGCTTCGACGAAAGCTTGTCGAATTTTGGACGTTAAATCATAGAATGACTCGTCTTTTACGCATGATAGGGAAGACGTTTTTGGTTTCCCTGATACTGCAACATGGATTTCTATTTCTGAGCATTTATTTACTGAAACGAAACGTCTTTCATTTGACCAACGATCACGTCACTGTTCTCTCAATAATCAAAACATATAATAAGTCAAAACTTGTTTGCATGATATTCAAACAAACCTGCTTCACATGGGCACATTGAAAAGCACTGATTACGGAGGACAGAATAAATTTTTGTAATTGCAAATAAACTTCTGAGCCCCCATGTCTAAGTATCTGCTTACTCAGTTTTCTGAACTGTGATTTCATTCACCATCAACCACGATTCATAGCCTTCAACATGGTTAAATTTTTTATATAACGAGGACTGTCTAGTAGGACATATATATTTAGACCGATATCATCAGGTCAGGTATACAACAACATAGAAGTTCGCACGTAAATACACAAACTGAAGTTGCCATACCTTATCAGCATATCACAAGATAATGATCTGTCTCTGTGGACGTGAAATAATTAATCCTTGAACAAAACACTTCAAGCGCACAAGATATAAGGGAATAAAAGAGTCTGTCTTAACAAATCATAAACGTCAGTTTAAGTGATAATAATCTTTGAACAATAATGATTCATGGGAACGTGTTCTAAGTTGACTAAAATTATCAAGATTGGTGACAATACTTTGGGGTTCAAATGACATTTTATTTCTTTTGGGTTATTGTATTTAGTGGTACATTCAACTAATGATATTAATGTTGAATAAAACATCATTTATTGATTTTGAAGTAAGATATGGTGATCATTTCAGTTTCAATTTACGAGCGATTTCGATCTAGAATCCATATTTTTGTGACAAACAATTACAGATATTCTATGCTGAAAACATCTGTCACAGTATGTTTGCGATTGTTTTTATTATTATCATTATAATACTTCAGTTATTCTTGATGTTAGGATTTAGTGTATTTTACAGATTTAATTGCTTCAAACTGGCACTTAATTGTTTTAGATTAGGATCCGCAGGAAGCTGCAAGTGGACAGATTGCGGCCACTGCAGTTTCTAAGATCGTAGAAAGCCAAGGGAATGTGCCAGGGGTTGGCGACTGTATTTGCGAAAACGAAAATTCAGAAGCTACAATTACTGATTAACAGTTCTCTACGCATAATACTTAGTATTCGCTGGCCAGGCATCATCACCAGCAACGTAGTGTGGAAAAGCAAAACAATATTCTATCTGAGAAGGAAATAATGAACGAGCGGTGGACGTAGTTGACACATTCTGCGACAAGCTCACATATGCGCCACTGTAAAAGCGCTAATCAGGGAGCCTGAATGGGTATAGGGAATGAGATAAATCAAAAAGCTCATTAATCATAAATCTATAGAAATTCATGAGTACGATGAGGAAATTTTCGACAGAGAAAGAAAGCTCATCAGCGGGTTAGTAATGACAGTAAAGTGAGTAAGTAATTTAGATCCGCAGAAATCATTTAAAAACGGCTCCAAAACTGCATTTACAGTTTATCAATTGAAGACTGCTGCTTACATGTTTTCGCATATATCTTCACCAGTGTCCGAGAAAATTAACGTAATATATTTCCCTCAGATAACTCCCGCCTGATATAAAATTAAGATGCCAGTGTAAAACGATGGCTCTTATGCAAATACGTACTCCAGTAAATTTTTGATATCCCCACTTGTCATCGCAAACGAAATAATGTGTACAGTTATTACATTATTTTCCTGAATGACACATTGTTGCAGATCTTCTCACAACAATAATAATAATAATTACATTTCATTTCAATTTATGTTCAGTTTGAGAATCATCTTGAGATTAAACCCTAATAACCAACAAGTAACTTGTCAAGTCAACTAATGTACACATTCTGACTTAGAAATAATGTGAACGTATCTGAGTAAATGTATTTTTACTTCATTGAAGACGGCGTAACAAGAAATTAACTAAACGAAATCTTGTCTAGTCTCAACTTAACTTTGTTGCATCAACATCTAATCTTGCAAATAAACTAAAGACAATAATAATAATAATAATATTATGTTGATTCAAGCATACAAAATCCATGTTTCCTTCTACAAATTATCGCCGTTCCACTAAATGGCATTAAAAAATTTGAGGTTTTCTACTCCTTGTATGTGGATACCTGGTCTTCCCGTATTTTTTTCTCCTTGATACATTAATTAATTCAAATGAATTGAAAAACGGCTTCAAATAGAATTCTCTTGGACAATTTCTGAATGAAGTGCAGTTAATATCTGAAAATGATCTGTTCATACAAAAACGTACTTCCTCCAAATTAAAATATTTGACACCCTGGTAAAGGTTTGCGAAATCATAGAAAGAATCATTGTTGAAAATGCTTGCAAAAAGGAATATCACTAAAAATTTCATAATTTCAATTATACTTCAAAAGTCAAAAAAACTGATCATTTGTTAAAGAGTGTTCAATAAAAGTCGCACTTGAGCGATCAAAGAAAATAGCAATTACGTTGATCGAAGCCACAGGAATGTGAGAGAAAAACTTACTTTCCCGCGTCCTTGCCTGCATATTATCAAAGCTGGAAAACCGTATTCTTTCTTTAGTACGTTTTGGAGGTATGTTCGCTATGTAAATAAAAAAATACAATAAATGTCCATTGACAGTATATATTTATTTTGAATTATTACTTTAAAATGGCTTTTGACACATTATTTTGATATCGTTAACAAGGCCTATTTTGGTGTGGACCTACACAATTTGTCTGGAGGTTTTCAGTCGATTTAAATGTAAAGTGAGCAAATGAGGAATGATCCGAGTAATATTCATAAGTTTATATTAAATTGTTCTGGTACGATAATAGGATAGAAATAAAGTTAACGTCAACGACGAAAATAGTTTAACAATGACATTTTTGAACGAAGAAAATTCAAAAGTTATCTGACAACTCAGTTATAACGTTTCATATGAAAGCGATCAAGTATCATTTAACGTGAATAACGGTCATTCGAATCGTTCAAACCATTCCTAACCCACATTCTAAACAACATAATGCCATAAGAATTACTTACATAATATTCGATAATGAAGAACAAATGTTATATTTACAATCTGTGGTTGTAAAGTGATATATATAAGTAACTTGTGCACATTTGTTGACAAATACACTTACATTATATAATGTTCGATTGCTTGGAACGATGTTATGGCGTTTCAGTGTGCTGTAATGAAGTAAATCAAAGAAAACATTCAAAAGATTTCACATATCTCATCCTCATTATCGTTTCATAAAAATATTCTGGCTATTGCTGTAGAACATCATTTTGCTGTATGAGTTCATTTATTGGTAGCCATTTAAATATTGACATATTATATCTATTGAGTAGATCAATCAATTGTGACTGGTTTTCATTAATTCCGTATCGTTGCAGTATGATTTTATTCAATAGTCGCCATTTATTGACATTCATATCTTTGCATGTATCACCATACTGACATGAAGGTGGCTTCAGAAACCGATAGTATCTCGTACAACGTGCATTTATAAAAGTGCACCACAGTCCGGAGTTGAATAAATAAACAGAATAATCAATCAGGTTACATGTGTGACAGGATGATGAAATAAAGCAATCACCACAGCATCGTTAGATTGCCCAGATGACCTAATCTTCGTTGTGTGAAATTTATTCACATAAGTAATAATCGTTCTTCTCAAAGAGTGATTAGTTTGAGCGTCAATTAGAAAAGAATAACTTCAAGTCACAATCAATCACACACCAATGAAACTAACTTAACATCAGATCCAACATATGATAGTAGGAATTATATCACATACTTCAGAAGATCTGTTTTGTTATAAACTTCAAGAGCAGTTTTGAAGAAACCATAGACGTCCTGGATTTGAGGATCTTGAACTGCACACTGTCCATGTTTGTTAAATTGGAATTCCCTAGTAAAAAACAAGTAAGTTGTTCAATACTCCACACAAAATCACTTCAGCATATATAATTATCATCATAAATGGTCATTAGTGATATATTGAAAACAAAGTTGAATTGAAAGTCATTTCGCTAGACGTGAATAACAATATGAATCTGAGCACGCTGGAATCTGTCAACTACTGTCATGCAAATAAGACCAGGTTTGTCGCTCTCATTTAAAGATATTGGATAAAAATCGTTAAGACTACAATGATTCACGTGAGTTTTATAATGTGTTCGATCATTTTATCGCTAGTTAGTCTGCTTAAACATGACAAGACATACGGATACTAACTCGTCATTTAATAACCAGCAAACAGCAAATGCTTTCGGTAATTACATTTTTGTGACTGAATTGAACTTGCATTTTGAAAATAAGTTAATTGCTGCCAGTCATAGTCAGAATATATTGAGTGCAGCCATTTATCTGCATGTACTGATAACGTTTGTCAAATTAAGTGCCTGATTTTGAAGGATGTGATCGGATATCCGCTTAACTACTAAACATACTAAACGTGAATAACAGGATAAATCGTAGTACGCTGGAATTTGTCAACGATAGCTTCCAAAACAATAACAGGTTTGTTGCTCTCACTTGGATATTTTAGTTCAAAATCCTTAAGTCTACAATGAAACACGTGAGTTATTTATTGTGTTTGAGCATTTTTCCTTAGCACGTCTGCTTACACATGACTAGACACACGGATGCTAACTCGTCATTTAATAACAAGCCAACAGGATATGCTTTTGCAAATCACATTTGTGACTTGAAATAGTAGTTTGCATTTCAAAACTGTGCTTTATTTTGAAAACTGTGATGAACGGTTCTTTCATCAGCACACTAACACACAAAATTGGACATTACAGACAACCCATTTGTGTACTTTCTATATCTGTGTTCAGCTACTGAAAGTGTTTAAATATACATTCAAATGCACTCTCACCAAAATATTTCTTTCGAGGAACAATTTCTTAAACAGGGCCATTTTTGATCTAATTCCGGTCTCAATGGCTGAAATAAAATGAAGTATCTTGTAACAAAGCTATATCTCAACAATTTTTTAATCAAAATGCAATTTCATTCAAATGTAAGTTTTCAAACTGAATGTCCGAAATACTTTGTTTAGATTCTCTCACACTTTTGCTTATTTGGATATTCTCACTTTTCAATAATCATCTGCGTTATCAGTCCAAACAGTGAAAATGTGGCATTTATAACACAGGAGTATTGAATGTTCAACAACGTTCCATCTATTTGAAAATGCTTTTATTTAAAAAACAATAAAATGAAGCCGGACAAATTTCTTTTTCACTATTTTATCAACAAGTTGTTATATACTGCTTTCCTCCTTGCACTTCTCGAGCAGACATCTCAATTATATGGGTCATTTGAAAGCAATAATGTGTTAATATAAAAATCGAAAGATGATTATAGAAACTTATAATTTGTCAGAGAATAGTATTTCGTTTTAAATGTTTTCTTGGTAATGAGCTGTCACATATATGAAATGCATATGGAACAACATTCAGAGATAAATTATTTCTCATAATTCTACTTCCCTTTTTATTAAGTGATAGAAGTAATACTTTTGAACAAGTAACTCTGGTGTTCTTTCAACCAGACAGTAGTTATATTCTCACTGAATGTATCGGTATGTGTAACAAATCGTCAATCGCGTTTCACTGTCATCGAACAACACAGACTTGGTCACCTGTAAAATCATTTTTTTCTGAAACAACGCGAACATTAGTTTGCTGTAGGCGATATGAAAATACTGTTTAAAATTTGAACTTATTGATAGAGTTGTAACAGGAATAAATAATTTTCAGCAACAAAACCGCCTGCACAATATTCATGTTGAGTCAAAAATAAATACACATCTGCTGAATAAGAAAACATTTTACCTTATTCCCAAATCATTGATCATTATATAAGATTGCAAATGAATAGACGAGATCACACCATTATTCGAATATTTAATTTACATTACTTATTCAGGTAATAACGTTCAATCTTATTTTAATGTAACTCATTATCTTAAGGCTGAATTTATGAATCATATATTAGATTTTCCAATCTGTCTTTACCTTATCCATTATCCAATGAACTTGTATAAATCATGCAACGAAATAGTAGTATGATTATAAAGTTTGAATTCACTTGATCACTGTAAAATTAACTCCGATTTTTCATATTTACAACGGTATATTACTATTAGCGATTATTTCACCACCAATCATTCGGTGTTTGGTTTGTGCGCTTTTGGTTGATAATAGATTCAATCACAAATACAAGTGAATGACACATAATGATTACAGCAATACTGCATTCAACTCACATCTAAAAGTGTTACATTGAATGGTACGGTCGGTGTGCAATTCGGATTTATGTCTGGATAAATTTGAGGCCTGTCAAACGAAAAACTTTACCAACGGTTAATGTTAAATTTTAACGTGCAATTGTATTGTACTGTATTCGGCTGATTACCACGTTTACCAAAAATGTTGCTTCTGTAAAAGGTGCTTAAAGAGATACAAAAATGCACTGAATATCCCGGTCATGTTTCATCACAAATTGAATCCACTTTTGAAAAAAATATCTTAATATTCCAAGAAAAGCAATAATGTAATAAATAATAACTAAGTTTCTGAAAAATCGCTTCTGAGTTTACGAGAAAATTCCTAGGCTTTCTTTATTATTTGGCACGTGTTAAGTATATATTGCATTTTATTCAGGTGATACATGTAAATTGCAAAGTTTTTGTGTCACTTTGGTGAACAGGTTAACTTCAGAATCTCTCCTCAATACGGTTTCATGTACGTTTGCACGACTTAATTACATGTGCATTGTCATATATTAATTGAATTATTACTTAATAACGACAACCAGTGGCTCCTGAATTCTATTTCAATCTTCATTCTACATTTCCTTAATGTAACATCAATATATTTTCTTACCATAGTCCATGAATTGTGAAAGATGTCACTCCGTCAGGTATTGGGCGCTAAATAGGTGGTAAACAAAAATTATATAAAAAGTTTATGTTCAATCGAAGTAACAATTGTACGTTTTGAAATTTGTATAGCGTGTTCAGAAATTTTATGTGGAAACACAACTCGTCCTAATGTTATCCAGGATTGTAGTATACAACCTTACTATACTTTATACGCTGTTGCACATTCATGAATTGACCCTGTCCTGGATTCAATAATACAATTTCTTGACGGTTCATTTGAATATCATGAAGTTCTTGAATTCTCTTTCGTTACCGATCACATAATCGGCACTTTGTGGATGACATAATAATTTAAGATTATTTGTGAATAAAAAGTTTGCTTGCAGTGATTTCGGCATCATGAAAGTTTCACATTCAACTCCGTTACTATTCACATAATATTATATCCTTTCTAGCTGCATTCAGTCGATAATAATTGATGATATAACTGAACACAATGAAACGAAATATCCTTCTGCAGTGATACGAAAAATATTGAGTTACTTGATCCGCGGACGTCATTGTGACGAAAACTGCTTATAGTTAATTGAGTTAAATTGCTTATAATAAATAAAATTAAGTATGATTTACAGTGGTAAAATAATGTTGTTTATAACGAAGGAAACATTACTATATACGAATAACAATATGTTGGAGGCCAAATTAAGCCAAACGCGTAGGAATCCCAACTTATATTTTTTGTTCCAACAATCACCATTGTAGTGCATGCAAGGACAATGAAACAAACGAGTCTAAAATTAATGAATGTACAAAGAATAGGTTGTGTATTCCAAGTATCATCTAAAATGCAAATCTGTTGCAGAATTTGTTTGATGATTAGGATATTCACGCATCCAAAGTCATGGTCTTGTCATGTTTGTCCATGCAATAATCCTGTTATCATATATATGTGATATTTTTGAACGACAGAATTTTGAATAACATCATTCAATTCAAAATAATATAACTAAATTGTGAAATCCATATTAACATATGACTTTTATTATTATTATCATGACGTCGGAAACATTGACAATTTCATTTACCATAACAGAGATAAACTGAATATCGACTTATAATTCATGCATTGATAACCAAAATATACTATAGTCAATGGAAACCGAACAGCGTATTTGGATTGTAAACGATACAAATTACAAATATATATATATATATATATATATATATATATATATATATATATATATATATATATATATATTCAATACTACTTGTTTAAATCAAAGTTTAATCTTATCACGTAGGTAGGTGAGGTCAGTGCATACAATCTCTTGAGGTTCATTCACACGATTGCTCTATATTCACTATGAGTCAATAACCACACTTATACAGTGGAGTGGTGATTTGATGGTGACACTATCACGTTGTTCAATTTTGCACGTTTAATCATTCTTCAAAAATTGTTTCTTAGAACAACACAACCAGTTAAAAATAATCAGCTGGTGGAGTAACCTAATGTACGAAGTCAAGAATTGTTTGCTGAAATCAGTAGTTGTGTGTGAGAGTTCATCAGATAGTAATAGCTTACGTCAAACTACGCAACGTACGTGAAGATTTATTACTTCGAATTCAAGTTCATCACATCATGTTATCTGTGCAATGTTCAACTTCTGACTTACCAATTCTGTGATAACGGATACTTTATATTCTTCTAAACCTCCTACACTGTACATTGTGATAACCGCCATAAGATAACGGTGAGGGTTCAATACAGTATTAAAGAGTTTGAAACATTTGTGATAGCTTCTCAACAACCACCGTAATTCGAATCGAGTGTAAAATCTTTCATGAGTAACGCCGAACATATTTGTGACAAACAATGGCCTTCATAGTATACCGCTAACCAGTACAAACTATTCACGTACTTTCGTGAATGTTTGTAAGCCAGCTGCTCAGTATGAGTTAGTTACGTGCGATAGCTGTCATCTCTGCATATAATGTGAATGCTTGGCACCGAAAATTGTTTCACATCGTAACCTCAATTTAATCTTTTTAAATGTATAATCAGCATTCACTTTGGTATTCACAATACTTATGTTGAGTGTAATGTTAGTAAAAGGTCACAGAAGAGATTAAATCAATGAAACTAAAAATCAGCACAAACAAAGTTCAAAAAAGATCGTTCACTACTACAGACTAATTTTGTTGTACCGTTGTTGATTTAAACTGAAAGGTTTTGCATATCATAGAGCTTCCAAATGCCAACACGCAATTTGGTTAGATTTATGATGGTTGTGTTTGACTACAACTCTGTTGTTATACTCGATTATTATTTATTCACTAGTAAATCTTCTACTTAGCATAGGTAATATCATGTCAAGTTAAAGAGTGTGAATGTGCATTGCTGACATATCTCACTGCTTGACAAAATGACGTCATGAATGTTCAACTGGCTTAGAAAGCTTTACAGCGTGAATTCGACAAACTGACGAATCCATTATATATTGTTATGTCATGTTGTCATCTTTTACTAACACAGCCATAATGGCCGATTATTTTGAGCTCGTTTTTATTGAAGTTTAAAAAATACGTTTTAGTGAAATAATGCTTGAACGCAATGGTCATATGACCAAACTTCCATTTAATTCGGAGCAGATCAACGTTCACATTTTGTGACACGTTTACAGTTGTTAGCTTCCTTGCTGATTATTTTTTTCACTCTTATTTTATTTACTGATAACTCCTACAAACATTGATAAATGCCTGACAATAAAGTTCACGTTAACATAAGGTTATGGATTTAGTCATGTAAAAATCCGGACACAAAATTTAATCTGGTCTCGATGCATCTTAAATGATACGAAAACGTGACTAGAAATAATTTAAAAATATATGAATATTTCATGGAATAAACCGTGATGCAAGAGGCTTGGTTGTCTGAAGACTATTCGAGTTTGATTCAAGCACTAAAATATAGGGAGTAAAAAGTCTCGCAGATACATTTTATAAATCAAGAACACCTTGATGATAACACATTTTCCAGAAGTAACCTCAAATGGCACAAGTCACAGTTAAATTCCTGAATAGTCTGCCCCATTCAGGAGGGGATCAGAATTAAGCCTTCCGAACATCACGCGCCTGTGACCTAAAAGTACAGACATATAGTGTAAGTTATGTAGCAACGAAAAGACTGCATGTAAAGAGACATAATATAGGTATAAAAAGAGATAATCGAGGTACTTATATATCTGTGTATAACCAAAGCATCGAAAAAAAATCCTTCGTGAAAAACACAATTCAGTGGTTATTCTATACAGAATTCATATCGGCTACTGCAATAATTGTGAACTCCCGCAAAAATAATCACAACAATAGCGGTAAACCAATGAGAATAGCGAGTTGTGATATGTATCGTCTGCATCGAATTAATTTTTTATGCGCTTCTTGCTAACACATTTAAGTGGATGGTGCAATAAATTGAGCAAAGATTGCAAAAAAAGAGACTATCATATGATTTCACTGCCCATGTTCAATGAGTCATTCAATGTGTGTCTTAGTAATCATGTCGCAGGTCGTTCTGACAGAATAGTGATCTCAAGGTATTTTAAAGTAGCAAGCCTATTGTATCAACCTTCCTGATACAGATAGGCTCAAGAGAGAGTTATATGAACAAACACTCTGAAAAATGATGATAGTTGAGAGTATAAACCGATAGTAACACATTGGATTAAACATTTGCGTGACAATCACGCAACATCATATCTATTTATCAGTTCACTTTTAAGAATAGAGAAATACAAAAGTAGAATGCTCGTGTTTGATATAAAGCGCAAAGCATTATGTATCCGGTTTAGTGTTAATTCAGTTGATGTCAGATAAACCAATAAACAGGAGGAACAGAAACTCATGTTCATCGTCCGCAAAACATATAATGAGGAAGTGACATAACACTGATAACATGGTGGCCTACAATATATTTTTCATAAGCATAATAGACAAATTCTGATGTTGATGGAAATATTGTCTGTTTGTCAATATAAAACATACGTAAATTGGTGTAAACTGTTTGTTAGAACCATGAATGCTACATGGTATTCTATAGGACATTAAACGATGTATTGTGAGGAAAAACATCTCACTGTTCACTCTCAATTTATGGACGGAGATTTTAATAAGTCTCATTTGATGTGAACTCTGGCCAAAGTCATCGTAATGATAAGATTTCAGTGAGATCACGTGCGAAATGTACAAATATTTACTTGTGTTGGGGATGTTAGATCCTCAGAATTCGCTTGATAATGCCGTATTTTGTTCTTCACGTTTCGCCAACATGGGCTGATCAGATGACCTTGAGATTTCAATTCCCACCAGGAAAATGCATGGCTGTGATTGGCTTCTGTGTATTTTAGTATGCTATTATCTTAACTGTCTCAAGGACGTTCCTATGTTATATAAATAAACGAGAGTTGTACTGTGATTGCTGAGTGTTTGTAGAATATACTTCTACGCTCACAGAGCCTTTTATTTCGACTTTGGGTATTCAAGGTGGCCTCCCTGGAAGCTGGCAAAAGTCTCGTTTGCGTTAATCGACTAAGGTAAACTCGTAATAGCCTCAAGCATACTAAGTGACGAACTTATTAACTTGATTTATCGACAACTATTCACCGACATCTGTAGTTCGTACCTCTTCACCTCTAATTGTGGCATTGGTCGAATGACTGCTACATACTCCCAAATATTATTTCCAATTCACTCACTTTACTGGAAATTATTGAATTCTGTTATTTTCTATGAGTACGGTTAACCTGTTTATTATTCTACACAGAATTCATCAGGTGTAAACGTGAGACATATAAAAACCTTGAGATGCATTTAAGCGCAAAATGATCGTTTTTAATATATGTAACATCATACTTCACACTATAACCAACTTTATTTATCTTGACAAATGTGGGAACCTGACCGTATTCTACGATGAAAAGTATTCTGGATCAACAAATTTTTGATTTGGTTTCTAGAATAGAAGGATTATTATTGAATGAAATATCATACAATTTGTTGACAATTTATCAAGAACACAAATAAATAGATTTAAATAAGAATTGACATTTTCACTGGAAATCGACACATTTATTTAAATACATTATGTGTGTGATGTTTGCAGAACTCTGCGTTTCATTGTTTTAGAATTCCTTGCGGTGGTACGTGTGGGATACAGTCAAAGTAGATGAGACCACAAAGTGTTATTACTTGCTTGTTTATAAAACTTTTTGCAATAATGACTGAATAACAATCACTTTGTCCACTTCGAATATTGTATAAACGGATTTTCTACTCTACCACTTCACTCCTGATGCAGTAGGTGCCGGTTGGTACGTGCTCGCCCAGATTCGTAATAAAAACAAAATAATTCTGGGAGAAAACGGTCTTTATTTAATAAAAATGGAAATAGAGATAATAACCAAACAATATTACAACTTCTTATTCACAATTCCCAAAACGGGTATCCGTTTCCGGAAGAATAAGTGCTACCAGTCCGTACTGCTAACGTATTAAGTCTAAATATGGCTGAAGCCATATTAACTATCAAATATCAAACATATGTACAGTTCTGAAGGGAACATAGAAAATTCAATATAAGTACAAGATATAGAAATAATAACAATATACAATGATAAAATCTCAAAATGGAATCAAATGGAGTACCGAAATGTCAACAGAAAGAGTCAGTCATATCATAAAACAAATATATACACATGGAGGAATTTTCCAGAAAAACAAAACATTCAAAATACATTTTACATATTGTTTACCTGTCAAATATGATACCTCGTAGAACAGTGTTTGACAAATAATTTGGATTTAAAATATACATGATGTTTGATATCGATTGTTTATCTGTTGAAAGTCATTTATAAAATGAATGAGGCAACAGGGTGATATACACAGGTTTCACAACACATAACTTTCTTTGTGTAAGTGACTCACATCAAAAACGGTCAATTCAATTTCTTTAAAGTAGTGTGTTTCAAAGAGATGGTTAAACGATATATCTATCCATGCGTTCTGGTAACTAAAACCACTTGTGTTATGTCCCTTTTGTTTAAGAAAGTGTTGTTTAAGGTAATGAACATTTGCTCAATTCATAGATTTTAGTGAAATGACTTTAATAAATAAGGTATATGCTCACTCATATTGTTGGAAATCAAGTGACAATCAACCGTCTAACTAAAACGTCACAACTACTGGCACATACACATTCAGATAGTTCATTGCTCAATAATTACTGCGCTACGATCACTCTCAACAGTGGATGAAAAAGTGTTGAAATAACGGAACAAATAAAAGCATATAACAAGTAACTGTTTATTGCGAATATAATCTTACGTTTTTCTCAATAAATGATAAGCCATACATTTTTTTTCGCACAACGTAAGATAAACTGACCACAACATGACAATCACTTTGACAACGCGTGACAAAATGAACACGTAACTTCTTCATTTTCATTCATGAATCATGGTCCAATATCTCTTAATGATTTCTTTAACACGTCATTTAATCTGATGTATTTGAGTGTCAAAGAGTTAATGAGAATTTGAAGCTCAGATGGTGTTTGATGAAAAACATAGAAATTGCATTTTTTTGAAACACGAATTCAAATGACCAATTGATATATCTAATAAATGAAGACCACTTGAATAGAAGTGACTTAAGCAAATTTGGTTGTATGTAGAATGCTCCTTAGGTGCCAGACTTTCGAATTTGTATTACAACAAATCTTATCGAATTTCATGTTGATTCACAGAAACACTGCACATTCAGCTAATTCCATTCAACCTCCATTCACCAATACAGAATTTCTGTTAACAGATTGCATTCACGTGAAATGAGATGGTATACATGGAAGAGCACAGTTCGAAAAATCAACTTCTGTTTCCTTTTCTTTCGCTTCACGTTCAATGTTTCTGAATGCAATTGCTTTCGCGCTTTTATTTGATAGCGGATATTTTTATAAATGATGTCTGAGTAACGTCCTGTTTATTTCAGAATATTTTATTTCTTCTGCAAACTATATATCAGGCTACAAGCCTGTATTGTATCACTGCGTTTACTAAGCTTCGATAACTCAATTTTTACTCATATTCTGTTGTGATGAAGAGTCCATGGCCGAGGGAGTTTGAGGACGGAGATGTGCGGAGCTTCGTAAAGAAGTTTCAGGCCTTGGTGGAGTGGAAAACAGTCGCCGGGCGTCTGATGACGGTGTTCGATAGCCCGGTGTACAGGCAGAAAGCACTGCAGTAGTTTCAGTTGGCGCGGCTGTCGTCTGATAGTGACCCGGTGGTAGTTACTGTAAAGCTCACCAGACTGTTGCTCCGTGCGCTGGAAAGTATCGATGAGCAGTCAAAGGCACAGTTGTTGACGTCGCAGTTTATCCAGAGTGTATCTGCCGCCTTTTCCCTGTAGCTGAGACTAGTACACGCAGCGCGACCTATGGATATCGGTGGACTGGCGATAGTTTTTCGTCAGCTGCTGACACGAACAGTAGCTTCGGTCGGGTGCGGAAAGCAGTAGGTGAGTACCTTTGAGAATAAGACGGAGGAGCTGGAGCGTAAGGTTGCAGCATTACGAGTGGATCATAATAGGAAAGATAGATGGTACGCTTGTTGAGGGACAGAACATTGGGAGATAAACTGTCCAAGAGGACGACGACGATATTTTAGACATAACGTATGTTCTTCGCGCACTAGAAATCTGGAGAATCTTGCACTAGTAGATAGAGGTACAGTGTATGTCAGATTGTACGTCAATGAATAGGAGTTAGTGTGTTTTATCGATGGAGGGGTAGCTATATCGTTAACAGGCAAAGGGCAATGTACGAAAAGCGAACCATGTACATTAGCTGTGCGCACCATAGGAGTGCATATGCGAGAGGTGTTGTGGGAATCTAACATTATTGGAAAAGTGTACTGAAAGGGAACACAGGTGGGGGCAACCGAAATGTATTTAGCGAAAACTACAGAGTTACTCAGTAAAAGAGGAAAAACATATGGTTAACGGATTTTTGCAAATCTTTACTCCATCATCTATCTATTGTCTGACATTTCACTATTATTGCTTTCATACAAATTTCATTGTGTTCTCACTTTTACTTTCTTGATCTACCCCCATCTTCTGCTGCCACATATTATGTTTTCACTCGCGTCATATACTACTTATTAGTAGCGCGCAGCACACGGTTATTGTATTTATCGGTACATCCAAGCAATGACATTCATCATACAATGATGATTTACAACTTAGATGTAGTGATTGTTTCAGTTTGATTTAAGAACGGAATGGATCCAGAATTCATACTTTTGTGACCAACAAGTTCAGATATACGGATGTCTTCAATTATCACAAATATTAGGATTCTGAATATTGTATATATCAATTGATTTCAAAATGGCATTCAGTTGTTTCAGATGTAAGTCCGCAGGGAAATGACTCTGGAAACTACGAAGCAACTTCAGAATCGAACGCAATCACCGATTAGTATTCCCGAAAACTACGACCACAAATCAAGCGCATACACAATATTAATGACAAATGAAGCACCATTAGCTGTCATGACTGACGCAGCGAACATCGCTGTTGGATCCGTGTTGCAGGAGTTTGTAAACTACAGATGAGAACCAATTTCATTCTTTTTTAAAAGACCAAGTCCTACGCAAACAAGATACAGTACGTTTGGAAGAGAACTGCTAGCGATTTATTTGGCAATAAAGAAATTTCGACATTTCCAAGATGGCACCATTTTTAATAATAATAATAATAATAATAATAATTTATTATCAAATAACAAACATGTTACAAGAGACATGCCAATTTACAGGCAAGATCAAAATGTTAAGATTAACAACATATTTCTTTTAAAACGGTATACAGTTACTGAAACATTTCACAAGATTCATTGTGTTCTTAAAGATGGAATGTTCAATGCGAATAATTGGCGCAAGTTACGAAGGTTGCGTTACGACAATCATCTTATGGACTGAGAAACGATTCATGGTAGAGATAGGTTTGCATATAACAAGAATTGATGCGGTAAATGTACAAAGGTATGGTTGATATTCGTCAGCTAATGATTTTACATGTTCTTGGGTAGGGT
>OX103971.1:2385518-2417569 GCA_944470395.2 Schistosoma turkestanicum | reverse complement strand
GTCTCTAACATCTGACTGTGACTTTCCTTCTTCGAATCCGTGGATGACCATGGTAGAAATGTTTCAGACATGTTGCGATTATCATGTTTATCGAGACATGATCAATCATCTGAATTAGTAAATTGTTCAGCGAGCAAGAATCGGATTTCTTAATCATAATACAATGTGATAACATCCGTCATTGAAGACTATTCGCATAACGGTATCTATCATGGGAGAAATGACGACATTTGTCTGATTAAAACCTTTACGTGAATATCATTATTTTCAACGTCTTTTTCGGGTATATTTGTTTTACTTAACTAACGAATTTGTTCAATTAATCATTTTCGGAAATATCAGTTTCTGTTTGTCTTGGTTCGTTAATTAGGAGTTTTTGCTCCAGGAACCCATAAAATGGATTGTTTTGTAGTTATTATTGTTGATAGAACGACATTTCGGTCAACTACTTGTGAATTGCGAATGGACTTTGATACCTAACCTTGTAGTTTGGTTCTGTTGTTAATTTCGGTTCGTGAATTGCAAATAAATCGACACACTTTACTTCAATAACGGGAGGGAGCAAAACTCAGACGTAACAAACAGCTTTTCAATTTTAATTCTCTTGTCAAACATTGGATACTTCTGGACATTTTAGGTCCGATTTTTGGTATAATTGGTCAAATTCGTTTTGATTAATTCACATTTGGTAGCCGATTTTCGAACAAAGGCAAACAATGGAAACCAGAAGCAAAAAGACGAACGAAAATGACGCAACGGATGATTAAGATTCCAAAGCTGTCTGTGGTATGTATGATTTTATTGATGATAAACGTGAAAATATTAGTGTATTAGTAAGTCCTCATCTCTGTTTAGTACTTCTGGATTGAGGTTAGACAAGGCATCACCAAAGAAGAAGAATTTGGAAAGGAGACTTGAGTTAGAAAGGCAGCCTAAAATGTTAGATCTTCAAGAGGAGGATGATATGGCCGAATTAGAATGTAAGGTCATGGAAAACGATAACCGACTGACAGTAGACAAATCTGAAATGAATGCTAATGTCGAAAGGTACTTAGATTGTGACATTGAGCGTAATAAGCATTCTCTGGATGTATTCAACACCCTGAAATGCGATTGTATTGATGAATTAAAGTATACGTCACGTACTACTGTTAATAAAACGGTTTCGCCCAAGATCGATATGATGTTTTTTTGACGAACAACCAAGCTAGTACCAGCGTTTTATGAGTCAGTTTACAAGCAATATAGCGTGTTAACTGTCTGACAGGTGCCAGTTGTTGTCATATTTGTCATACTATTGTAAAGGAAAGGCTAGAATGGCTATTGAAGCTTGTATTTCCCTACGCAGTCACTTAGGTTACGATAGAGCGAAACAAATTTTGTATTATCTATTTGGTAAAGAAAATCTTTTCGCTCATAATCTTATTACTCAATTACTTAGCCAAAAATCTATTGAAAGATCCGTCGATGGCCTAAATGACTTCGCAAATAGATTACGTAATGTATGTATAACTTTGAAGGAAATGGGGTATATGTCTGATGTGAATTCTACGGCTAATCTGGAATTAATTGTGTCACGTTTACCCCTAGAAATTCAGAATAAATGGGTGGAAGCTGCTGAAAGGATCAGGAAGACCAGTAGCGAGCCGAGCTTTGATGGATTAATGATGTTTGAGAGAGAAAGAGCCAGGACTGCGCGATCACGTTTTGTTAGATTGGTACATTGCAACTCAAAGTTAGGTCTCAAAGTTTAGGAGACTTCAATAAACGTGACAACTGTGAATGGAACTTGTACTTGTGAATGTTTGTAAGTAAATTTAGAGGTATTTTTATTAGATGAACTGTGTTTTGTCAAGATCAACAAGGCCTATACGACCAAGAAACTTCCGATCGATTATGAAGAACGTTTACCCAAACTCAAGCTGAGAAGGTGGTAACATTTAAAGGACATAACCCTATCGAGGCTGCAAAGTAATCTTGTAGTAATTTTGATTTTTTGGGATGCTCCGGATGCACATTGGGTCCTTGAGCAACGCCTGGGAGATAGAAAGCATTCGTTTATTGTCCGTACCTATCTCAGTTGGATGATTTTAGGTTTTTAAGTAGTATCGAGGTCTTTACATCAAGTTCAGTGGTGTCATTGTTCTACTAATGCGAGATTATATTATCATGAGAAATATCAACTTGTAATGAATAAACATTTAAGTAAGGGCTACATCATTGAAGCTAGTAAGGAAGAATTCGACCGTCATGCTGTTTGTTGATATATCCCTCATCATCCTGTTATCAATCTTAAAGAGCCTGGAAAATGAAGAATTGTTTGTGATTGTGCATCTATCTTTCAAGGTTGTTCTCTTAATGATCATCTTTTGAGTGGACCCAATACTGTAAATAGTTAAATTGGTATACTTGTACGATTCACATTATGCAACGTAGCATTAGCCGCTTACATCGAGTTGATGTTTTTTCAAGTACAGATCCGGAAACGAGATAGTGGAGCGTTTTGACTACTGTGGTGAGAAGACGGTGATATAGGACCAATGGCTAGGGAATACTGTTCGACAGTTCATCCGTTTGGAGCCATGACCTCTCCTCGTTTTGCGATTATTACGCTCTTAGAAGGAACGTAGATATATTCGGAAAGGACTTGAATAAAGATGTCCAGGAAGTTGAAGTTAAGAGTTTTTATGTCGATGTCCATTTAACTTCGATTGATTATGTGCAGGATGCAATCGGGCTTGCAAATATCCTTGGTTTACTCACCAGAAAAAGGTGGGTTCAACTTACCTAGTGGATAGGTAACTGTTTACAGGTTCTCGAATCAATTCATCCAGAAGACAGAGCAGAAGCTTTAAAAGAGATTGTTTTTGAGAGACTTCCTAAGGAACGCACATTGTGATTTTTTGGAATATTCCCACTGGGCGAGGTATGTTGTCGTGTGAAGCTTCATTATACGAGCCCTTGTGATTGTTAGCATCATTCATACTTCTAATGAAGGAGTTACTTCAACGTTAAGGTAAATTAGGACTGGAATGGGACGAAGAGATTCTAAGTGAGGAAAGTAAATGCTGGTTAGAAATGTTAAGTGAATTTCAGAGTTGTTGAGAATGTTAGTTTTCCACGCTGTGTGTTGTTTTCACAATCAGATCGCTCGCCCCTGGAACTTCATATTTTCTGTGACTCCTCGGAAACTGGATATGGGGCAGTGGCATACGTCCGCTCCTACATCCATGACAATGAAATATGTTCTCGTCTTATTACTGCTAAGGCAAGAGCAACCTCTTAAAAGATTCAAACTTTACCCCGCTTCAAACTTACGGCAGCAGTCTTAGTAGCGCGGATTATTGTGTATCGGTGGCCGACGTCAAAAAATATCCTGGTTCGAGTCGAGGAAGCATCCTATAATATTAGCATCGAAGCATACAATTACAGATTTGATTCTACGGTGGTACCATGTTTTGGAGGAACATGTGGGAGCTACACAGGTAATGGCAACGGTCCGCAAGTGATTTTGGGTGCTGAGGGGTGGTAAAGCCCTGAGTAAATTGATAAACGATTGTATTTATTGTATAAGAAGGAACGCCCATTCAATTCAACAACTAATGGCGCCATTACCTTCATTCAGGATAGAAGGTGGTGACTATCCGTTCTTATCAGTTTGAGTAGACTAATTTGAAACCCTTATGGTTGAACATGGTAGAAATACTGAAAACCGGTATGGTTGTGTATTCTTTTGTTTAAGGTTGTGAGCTGTGCATGTGGGGGTGGCATATAGTTTTATCACCGACTAATTTATCATGGCACCAATGAGATATGTCGGCAGGAGAGTTTATTCAAATGAGATTTATAGTGATAATTGTTCGAATTTGGTGGGAAGTGAACGTGAATTAAGAAAATGTATTCAAGGTAGGGTACAGGTACGTATCCCTTCTGATTTACTAAGTAAAGGAATTGACTACTATTTCAATCCTACAGCTGCTGGTCATTGAGGAGGAGTGTGAAAGCGCATGATTCGCTATGTACGTAGGGTATTGGGTGCTCTTGTTTAGCAACAATATTTAACTGAGGACGAGGAAGGGCATCCTAGTGAGAGATATGCGTTAAATGTGTCTTCTTGAGACGGTAGATGGTCGGCAGCTAGTCGGATCCTAAGGTGTACCGGTGTAAGTCGTAGGGATATCGAGATTATCGGCATATTGAATGTTTGTTGTTGATTGCTTGTGATGCACAAACTTGAATTTTTGTTACCTATTTTTGACGGTGGAAACAATCAAGGTTCTTTTGGCCGGTGGTGTTACGAGAGAAATGAAAACATCGTACGAAAACTTGTAAAAGAGGAGCACAGCGGAAAGTAACACAACAAAATCTTCCACATTCTGGCTGTTATAATTTTTTTCCTGAGGTTATTGTGCGTGATGCATGCGTGGAAGCTGATTCTGACAAATCTGAAAATTGATTTTTAAAGCAGCTCCTAGGCCATTCCTACAAGCAACTGCTGCCTTGATACTCAGCATGAATTATTCAACGTGCGGTCACAACAATTCTTAACTATTTATGTACTTGGTTTCAAAAAATGCTGCGTCGTACTATTTGTCCCAGTTACAAATGCTGGTCTCCTGAAATAAACAACTCAGTGAAGCGCGAATATCCTGCATTGCATGAACGATGATGAATTATGTGTGAGAAACACCGTGAAAGAGTGTTGTGCCGCGAGATTATTGTGAATGTGCATCAGTTTGATAGCGCGTATGTTCTCAGCCAACAAGTGGCAGAGGTATCCGTTCTCTTGTTCCGGACTGTGTGTGCCAATGGTACATGCATTCAAGTTAGGTGTTTGTTGTACTTAATGCACTTCGATTCGACTAAACTCACTACTTTGCACCATAGTCGTTCCTCACTGCAGAATGAGGAGGAATTGGTAACCATTGGGATTAATATGAAGGTAAGTTAACGATCTTGATGCAGTCGAAACAGTACTGTTACCGTACTTCTGTGACTAGAGGCTGAAAACGAGGATTCCTTGAGAATCGGTGGGCCAGAAAGCGAACTTAACACATATTGCTTAAATTGGTGAACCTAATTACAAAACAGTTGGTGAGCTTTGACTAACATTACTTCGGTCTTACGTAAATCAGATAGCCGAATAAAGCCTAAAATCGTAGTTCACTGGCTAAGAATACTCATCTTCAGATCTACAGCAAAGTTGGAAAGAAGCTATTTCTATTTGATGCACTCTTACGTTTTATTTCTTCATACATAAATATTATTTACAACAAACAATTAACCATTTTGTACATTAGGTTACTCCACCTGCTGAATATTTTCAACTAGTTGTTTGGTTCGACGATTTACTTCAAACCAATTTGTTGTAGATTGAGAAAACGTGCGAACGTGAACAGATTGATCATGTTATCATGAAGTCATCATTATAATGTATGAGTGTAGTTAAATGATAATGATAAATATAGAGCGATCGTGTGAATGTACTACACGCTAATGTGTAATCTGACCTTAACTAATTACGTGATTACATAAAACTTTGATTTTATCTAGTACTACAGTTATAAATGTATATATATATATATATATATATATATATATAGATATATATATATAACTGTAATTTCTGTCCTTCAGAATCAAAATATGTTGTTTGATATCCATTGACAATTGCATTTGTTGGTTGCCCATGCGCGATCATCGTAAGTCGATGATTAATTTATTTCAGATATTATAAATGAAATGGTTTATGTTTTCTAAATCAAAGTATAACGAAATACTTATTACTGTAAACTCGTTCATGGATATGTTTATTATAATATCGTCATATTATTTCGAATTGAATGATGTTATTCAAAATACTGTCGTTAAAAACAAACGCCTATTCATGGCGAAAGGATTGTGTTATCAACATACTTGATTAGACTATTATTTTGGATATGTAAATGTTGTAACCATCAGAAAAAGTTTTTATGAATTTCGGATTTCAGATGATTTTTTAAATACCTAACATAATGTTACTTCATTTATTCATTTTAGACTCGTTTGTTTGATCGTTCTTGAATGCACTACAATCGTGATTGTTCGAACGGAAAATATAACTTTTGATTTTTATAGATTTGGCTTAGCCTGGCCTCCAACATATTCTCACTGGAATCTGGTGATATTTCTTTCATAATTATCAACATATATTTACAGTTCTGAAATGATCTCTTCATTTTATTCATGATTTATCATTGAATTAAATTAACCTTCATCGGTTTTCGCAACAATGACATACTCTGTTCAAAAGGAACCGAAGGCGAATTTGGTGGTGCTGGGGATGCTGCTGAGAGTAAGTGCGAAGGCCGTATATGAGAGCTTGGACGGTGCCGGCGGGAAGATGCCATGGGAGACTTTGTCGAGTTCGACAGCCCGGTGGACAGGGAGGAGGCGTCGCAGAAGTTCCGGTTGGCGAGGCTGTCGGCTGATGGTGACCCGCTGGTGCTCGTTGTAAAGCCCACAAGATTGCTGCGCCGTGCGTTGCCGAATTACGATGAGTAGTCAGAGACACAGTTGTTGGCGTCGCAATTTATTGAGAGTGAGCGTGCCGCCGTGTTCCAGCAGCTGAAATTAGTAAATGCAGCACAACCTGTGGACATCGGTGAACTGGCGATGGTAACTCGTCAGCTGATGACACAAACAGTAGCTCCGGTAGGGTGCGAAAAGCAGGAGAAAAATACTTTCGAGAGGAAGATTGGGGAGTTAGAGCGTGAGATAGCAGCATGACGAGTAAATCATAAAAGGAACGATAAATGTTGCGCTTGCGGAGAGGCAGGACATTGGAAGATAAACTGTCCAAGAAGACGACGACGAAGATATTTTTAACAGTATAACGTGTTTTTTTTCCACCCTAGGAATCGGGAGGTTCTTGCACTAGTAGATAGAGGGGCAATTTATGCCGGAGTGTACATAAATGAACAGGAGTTAGTGTGTTCGATCGATACAGGGGCAGCTATATCGTTAATAAGCAAACAGCAATGTAAGACAATTAAACCATGTGCATTTGCTGTCCGCGCCATAGGAGGGCATATGCTAGAGGTGTTGGTGGTATCTAACAGTATTGTAAAAATGAGTGCAGGTGAGATTAATTTTCCGTTCGTGGTAACCACAAGCTTATCGAGACCGATATTAGAAGCAGATTTCCTAAGAGAGGTAAAAGCGATAATTGACTTCAGAAGCGGTAAAATGGTCAAAAAGTACGATTCATTACCAATACACGAAAGTAGCGAAGTGACTGAAAAAAGGATGACAACGGACGTCTCGACCAAGCAACCAAACATTAACGAGTTATGCACAAAGTATGCGAAATTGTTTACTGAAGATGGGGAGCCGTATGCATATTGTGACAAAGTAAAGCATGAAATTCCTATAAAGAACGACGGACAAGGAGGTATTATTGTTATTTAGGCAAAAGGGACGACTGAAAGTGAACGCGTATGGAGTCCTGAACTGGCACGACGATGACAAGCATTGGGTGGCTGTAATTCCGAAAGACTAGCGGCGTAAGATGATACACGAGTGTTACCGGGTAGCACATACAGGAACTACAAGTACGATGGACTTATTACGAAAAAGTGCATACTGGCCGGGCATCAGAGACCATGTGGCTCAATTCGTGTTGACTTCCCAGAAGTGTCAACTAAGGAAAAGCGATAGATACACACAACCAACAATACAGTCTATCCCAGTAACCGCAGTTGGTGATCTATGGTCGGTGGATATAATGTGACCGTTACCGCAGACGGCGACCGGTAACCGGTGCCTGCTAGTGATTGTAGAATCTTTTTTGAATGTTTTGTTTTTGGAAAATCCCTCCATGTGTATATATTTGTGTTATGATTTGACTGACTCATTCAGTTGACATTTTGGTACTCTATTTGATTCCATTTTGAGATTTTATCATTGTATATTGTTATTATTTCTATATTTTGTACTTATATTGAAGTTTTTATGTTTTCTTCTGAACTGTCAATATGTTGTTCAAATTTGATATTTAATATGGCTACAGCCATTTTTTGACTTGATACCGTGGCAGTAAGAACTAGTCACACTTATTCCTTTGGAATCGGATGCCCATCAGGGTCATTTGGACCTGGAAGGTGTATTAATAGTTAGGTAAGTGTTTGTATTTCCATTATATAATGAAACTAAACTGCTTTCTCCTATAATTATTGTGTTTTAAAATGGGTTTGGGGGATAGCGCGTTCAACCTACACCTACTGGAACCAGAGTGAACTGCTGCGGTGGAAAATTCATCTATAGTGATGACGAAGCATGCTACACGCTGGATAGATGCCGTACCAATTGCAGACCAGTGGGCAAGAACAGTCACCGAATTGGTGATCGGGCGTATTTAAGCGTGCCATGAAATACCGAAAATGATGGTAATGGACCAGGGTCAATCTTTTGAAAGTGACGAGTTTAAAGACGGTCTAAAACACTTTGGCATCAAGAGGATACGAACTACACCGTATCATCCTCAGGCAAACAGGCTTACAGAGAGAAACAACTGGACGTTAAAAGAATGGTTAGCAACTGATGTAGGAGATTGTGAGAAAGATTTACCATTGATTTTTTTAGCGCATCGTTCCTCCATACAAGGTACAACCAAGGAATCACCCTTCTCGCTCATGACCTATATTTTTCGTTTCATTGCAGTAAGACATTTCGTTTCACTGTGTTTATTTATATCATCAGTTATTATCGACTGAATACAGCTGTAAATGAAAGAATATAATTTGATTGCTATGGAAACTGAATTTGGAAACTAGGTGATGCCGATATTACTGTCATCAAACTTGATATTTACAATTATTATTCAAACGTTATGTGATTCAGAACGTGATGATGCAAATTCGTGAATGATGCAACAGCGTATATAGTATAAGTGAAGTACGATATTTAAGGCTACTACAATCCTTAATATTCAAAACATGATTTGTGATTATACATAAAATGTTAGCGCACTTGTTGCAAGTTTCGAAATATACAATCGTTGCTACGATGGAACAAGTTCGTTTGATATCATTTTGTGATGCCCAATACCTGATGGAGTGAAACCATTCACAATTCATGGACTATGTTAAGATAATATTTCGATGTTATATGGGGCAGATGTTTATTCAGTAATTACTGCTATACATCAGAGTGATCAATTTGTTTATTGAACAAGGAGTCAGAACCTCAATGAAACTTTAACATTTTGATCGCCTTCATGAGTGTAGAGTAGTCAGGTCTATAAATAAATATCTCATTATTTGTAGAATATTTGTTACAGTGGAATTTAGGTGCCGCTACATGCTGTGAATAGGTGAGACGCCAATGAATTTGATGACATGGCATATGTTATGAAGTCACGTGTTGTCAAACTGATTATCGCGCTGTGGTCAGTTTATCGTATGTTGTGCGAAAGGAAATCACATCAAAGAAAGGCTAATCATTTATTGTGCAAAACGTTGGATTATCTTTGCAATCCACAGATACTTGTCACGAATAATAATAGTAGTTTCATTCAGTACTCTATGTCATTTACAGCTGCAACTCAATGTAATGGAACTAAGAAATCTCTGCTGTCTTGTTATAGAATATTTGAAGGGTCGGTAGCAAATACTGATGCCTCATATTATGCTCCAGTCTCAATACATAATGTACACTAATAGAACGCGTAGGAATAACAGCAGTACGATCAACCGCCTTCCTACATGGACATAACCTATCAATCTTACTATGTACCTGCACCTTCACATCAGTTACTTGATCCTCCTATCTACTATAGCATGAACGACAGTTCGTAGGACTACTCTTATAAGATTACGGATCTACTCTCCATATCAAAAGTAAGATAAATCAACAGTCAACCAACACCTGCTGCGAACGGCATACACGATGAAGTTCCTGATGCCGATAAATCAACATGTTCTTCATGTTTCGTTCCAGAAACACAAGCCATGGGCACATCAGTAGCATATTTATCATACAACAAAACAGACTGTTGTTTATGGACAGACACTTCGTTCTTATTATCACCAAATTGACTTTAATTCGGAGGATAAACAGTTTCAGATGCACAACCGTTTGTATCTTCCATCACGTCCATATTTTAAGCAGGGTTCGAAGACAACATTAGATGATCCATTTGACGAACGTGTATGACTAGATTGCTCACACTCGCTCTCTTACTTCTATTGTTTCAACCACTACAATTCTGATGACTTCTTTCTTCACTGCAAATCACTGCATCCGAAAGAGAACGAAGTTCACGCTTGTTAATAATAGCAACATCATGTCGTTACTCCTGCTTCTCACTTTGGGTAACAGTATGTGAGCGTGATGTACGCTCGCTCCGATTTCGTTGAGTGTCTTTCGATGTGTTTCGATCGAAACTATCCGTAACAGTACTACCAATACTATTGTCGTTAGTAGCCGTAGCTGCAGACGTAGTATTTCTCTCCTCATCACATCCACTCAAATCAAGTGAAGTGTTCAACTTTATCTGCTCCCCAATTTGGGTAGCATTATGTGATCGTATTGTACGGCCGCTCATCCTGAAACTTCTAGTATAAGTCGATGATGTTGGAGTGCGACGGCTGGACAATCCCACAATCTATTTCTTATGCTAAATATTCAACACAACTGTATGTCATTGATATCCGACATGACGCCTCGTAGCGCACAGGACACTGAATATTAGTCAACTCAGTAATGTTATTATTTAGACTGCGCTTTCGTCACCATCACGTATATTCTCCCGTCTCAAACATCCAATTTCGTCTTGTACTGAAGTGCTCGATGAAGCAACGTTAGTAACAGCAACTGAAAAAACCGCAATAATTACTCTGGTTTTTCATTCGTTACAATCACAGTTGTTTTTCACCACTTTCACATCAATAATATTCACACGATGTTGAACTTCATTCTTGTCGTTGTTGTTAACCGACGTGATGTTCCCATCCTTCACAGTTATTGACGAACTGCGAGTTAATAAGCATGCAGGCTTTGAAGGCAAGCTTACACTGCTGCCGCTAACACTATCAATATTGAGATGACCACTTGTATTGGTATGCAAAGTCTATCATATAACCGCAAACAAACATCAGCAGAACACGCCAAGCTCCAATCATCTACTGCATCACTATAAAGATACTCCGTTGGACTAGGTACAATAAACTACAGATATCGTGATCGCGCAGCAACATGAAGTGCTTTGTCACTGTTTACGCTAGCTATCTTAGAATCAACTCTAAGTCATGGCAAATAATCTACTTTACAGAAAATGTTCCACACATAACTTTGTTCCATGCTGTCAAACCTGTTGCGTCTTTACTTATATTCACGGTAACCATTGACATCTGTTTGCTAGAATCCCAATTTTCATTCTTGAAATTTGAGCAATCATAAGACGTCTACCATCATATTCCTCGGAATCGTCTTGATCCCTAGCCTTTCAGACATTTTACTTATTCGGTATCCTCGAAAAAGCCAACATATCTTCTACAGATACTAACTTCTCACTATGACAGACGGGAACAGGCTTAACATCATAATGCTTACTTTTCCAGTCATCAGGATAATGTACTTAACTAATACGATTTACAAGTTTCAGGTGTGATTTATGTTCGAAACCATTCGTAGAATACTTATGTACTGATAGCAGATGATTACTCAACTTTGTATCTCGTCCCGTTTTCTTGGGCGAATGGCTAATCGTCCAAACAAATATCAACTAGTCTTGAACGAGTTATTATAAATTCATTGAGGTCGTAGAACATCCCTTTTCTTACTCTCTTCAATCCATCTGATTGCTAGGTCTGTCTACTGAAACTGGATGGAGCGAGGTAAAAGACTTACAAGCAGATGGCTAGATTCGATTGTAGTTGGAGGTCTTTGGAATCATGGTCTACTGATTTAAACAATTATTCAGACGTCCCCCTGGCTTTCACGTGCGACTGACGAAATGGCCACCTCACTATGTCTTTAGCACTTTTGTAGCTAGGGTAGGCTTCCATCATGATGCACCATTTTGCCCCACCCTTGCAGTAGTGGCTTAAATACAGTAGGCGCAGGCTATCATGATTGATTCTGAATTCAACTTAAGTGGTGAACTGACAAGTGAATTTAAAATGTTCACGGTGTCGGCCATGAAAAGTAGTTAACTTACCCTTTCGAAATTTTTAGCCTGTGACGGGTTCTTCAGACATCATATCCTGACCAGGTACTTCAAAATTATCGAACAATTCACGATCTTTAGTGCCCTCCAGCAATGAGTTACGATGATAACCACTGAACATAATATCATGCCTATCAGAAAGTGAACACTCAAAACGTAAATAATCAGAACACACTTGCTTTCATTCAATTGTTCTACGTAGATTTCATCCAGATTTGAATGTCTTCTTCTTCTTATGAGAATTCATTAGGGCACGAAAAATTCAGCGAAAAAGAAACTACAATTTATTGATGCAACAATGATCTGAAATTACAATTCAACGCTTCCATTTGACAATAAGATATCCAAACGCTATACTTCAATCATTGTTTGGAACTATGAAAAATTTACTTCAATGAACTTGATTTCAAAGGCCTTATTAATCAAATATATGCATTGCTCAGTGCAAATTCAAGACACGTTTCTGGCTATTAACGTTCCTAGTTTAATCAAAAATCCTATCCAGATAATAACAATAAATGTATTATACTGTTCCTATCCGAAATTAACACAACAAGTTCCTAATTCTGGAAGAATTCTATCTTCCATTCAAAAATTCCGAGTTACTGCGAAAGTAAGATAAACCATATGTTTGTAGCCATATTTAATGTCGATTTACACAACACATTTAAAGTTTGAAAGGAATCATAATAACTGAAATAAAAGTTAAGAAAATAGGAATTATAAATAAAAACAAACATCACCATCCTAAATCTCGACTACACAGAGAACCAAAATATTGAACAGAAACAAGGAGGAATTTTCCTGAAATCGTAGCATTCTGAATAGAATCTACAACTCATAGAAATTTCGGAGTTGTGAATGATGGAATCGTAACCAAGCTTATTTTTGACAATATTTCTGATAGAAACCAACTACTTTTAAATGGGTAACAAAGATTCACTTTGCATCTTTCACGTTGCGGTAGTACATGTTCAAATCAATCCTGTTCGCGTGATACGGTTGAAGTGAATAAGGATTGTTGGTAGGTTTATATATTTGTTGATTATACAATAACCACCATTATTTATGTAATATTTCTACCATGAATCGTTTCTCAGTCCATAAGATGATTGTCGTAACGCAACCTTCGTAACTTGCGCCAATTATTCGCATTGAACATTCCATCTTTAATAACACAATGAATCTTGTGAAATGTTTCAGTAACTGTATACCGTTTTAAAAGAAATATGTTGTTAATCTTAACATTTTGATCTTGCCTGTAAATTGGCATGTCTCTTGTAACATGTTTGTTATTTGAGAATAAATTATTATTATTATTATTATTATTATTCAGGTCAATACTTTTTTCTTCGGATTTTTTCAAAATAACTTTTGATTCAATTTTTCTATCACGGATTATTTCTTTCTCACATTATTACTTGTATTCATGCGATTCCAATAAATTTTACAGCCCTTACACTCTTTCATTTTCATGGTTGCCGTTTGTCCAAGTATCAGTCATTTCTAATGGCACTCAAAATTTCGATTGAGATTTGTAAACATTAGGTTAAATGATACTTGTTTCAGATGTTTTCGCGTTACTGAGCAGTTTACCATTTAAACGGGTCTGTTCAACTGACTACACTATCTAATATGTCATACGACAATGGAATTAGACATCAAACGGAATTTTAAAGCTTGTAATTAACAAATTGAAAGCAAAGAAATTGCATAACGCAAATCATATAAGGGTACTTTTTGATCAGTTATGAAGATTTCACGAATCATTCACATGTATATACGTAGTGCAGTGATGTGGTATATATAAAGTATTCTCTTAAAATGGTTTATGTGAATCAGTTCACGAAATATATTGTCTTACAGATTGCAATTTCCCTTCGTGGGTTCACTCAGTTCAAAATTTGGTGCCTATCACAATTCCTATAGGTTCAACTCATAAGAACACGAATAAAAAGCAATTCACAACATGGGGTGATTTATTTTAACACATTGAGAGACAATGTCGACCATACATATTATGGTGTGTCAAATTTCAAAGTAAGTTTCCATAGTCCCACGCAATAACATTTACACAATGTATTCTAAATTTTTCATTCGCTGGTATGTCAGTCGGTCTCTTAGCACCTGAACAGCACTGCATAAGCAATAAAAGATCGACACATAGATGTAGCTGTATATTTGATACTTTCGTCAGTTGGTAGACCATAACTGGAATTCGGACATAACGATTGAGCACATTATATTGAGAGGACTGTGGCAGGCTCGATAGATTGTATTTGGCAAATTTACACTCTCAGTCAATTAAAAACGAAAACATCACATTTAACACTCTATTTGCACACCATCTTTGAGTCCTGACTTCCAACGCTCCAGCCTTCTTCCATTCCTTCTGTTGCTTCCTTTACTTCCAGTCGATGCTCTATTTATTTCTTGTTTCTGCTGTATTTGCTTTCCGTTTTCCTCTTCTGACCGTGAGACTTCTTCTTTCACGTCCATTCTTATACTACTTATATCGTTCGTATAAGAAGCACACACCACACTCGTCCCCCTTTTAACAAGTCGCTCTCTCAATCTTTTTGATCTCCATACAGCAGTCTTCTTGATCAGTGTTTGTGGCTCGCCCTCTTGGCGCACTTGGAACCACCTTTGGAGTTCACTGGCATTCACACGTTTCTGTTTGTTTCCTTTCTGGATCGTATACACTGCGCCGCGCCTCTCATTGACGACGCACGGTCCCTCCCATTTCGGGATCAGCTTACCTGACCCTGGCTCTCTTCCTGTGGTATATTTCCGTTCTCTACACTTCACCTGGTCTCCCACTTCAAACGGTCTCCAGTTCTTTCTCTCCTGTTCTGACCTCTCCATGTCTGATGTTTGTTTCTCTCTCACATTCCTGATTGCTTGTCTCCGCTCTGTACTCAATCTTAATGTATTCCATCTCTGTTGTTGCGGCCAGGTTTTATCATGCGTTGATAGTCTCGGCCGTCTGCCATACATCAGCTGGAACGGTGACTTCCTGGTTGTTCCCTGTGCCGAGGCACGATGTGCCAGCAAGATTAATGGCAATTCTTTCTCCCAGTCACCCCCTTTATATGCTAGCCATTCCTTTAACGTTCGGCTATTCCTTTCCGTTTACCCATTCGTCTGTGGATGATACGGCGTTGTTCGTACTCTCTTGATACCTAACTGCTTTAGACGGGACTTGAACTCATCACTCTCGAAACAGGGACCTTGATCGGTTAATATTATCTTTGGTATCACATGGTCCGCCACAATGTGCCGCATTACCGCTTCCGTCACCGTCCTTGCACGTTGGTCCGCCATCGGCACGGCATTTACCCATCGTGTGGCATGCTCAGTCATCACCAGCAGGTACTGGTTATCACTTGTCGTCTGCGGGCACGGTCCCATAACATCTACTGACCACAAATCACCAACTGCTGTTACTGGAATTGACTGCAATGGCGGTCGTATGCATCGATCCCCTTTCATTAGTTGACATCGCTGGCACGCTAACACATATCGTGCAACATCGTCTCTCATACCTGGCCAGTACGCACTTTGTCGCAGCAAATCAGTTGTCCGTGCAATACCTGTGTGCGCTACCTGGTGACATTCACGAATCAACTCCTGGCGCATATCTTTTGAGATTATTGCTACCCTATTCTCGTCATCATCCCGCCAGGTCAAGGCTCCGTATCCGTTCACTCTCAGTCTCTCCTTCTGCCTCAGCAACACTGTTAATTCTTTGTCTGTTCCACTCTTGTCGACATCTTCTCTCTCTTTTATCACTCTGATTACCTCCCGAAGATTAGGGTCGGCTTTCTGATGTCGGACGAGTTCTAGGGAATCTCCCCCATAGGCCGTTTACTGCACACGCTATCTCTGGAAGTTTGGCTTCGGTGTCCGGTTTTGACAAATAATCTGCCATTATATTTTCTCTCCTGGCTCATGTCTGATGCTAAAATCATACTCCTGCAGACGTGGCATCCATCGAGCCAACTTCCCCCGAAGGTCTTTTGCTCTTTTCAACCATTGTAGGGGCTTATGATCCGTCTCGATGTGAAATCGCCGACCCAGTAGATACGGTCTCCATTTGTCTACCGCGCATACAATCGCTAAACACTCTTTTTCTACTGTGGAATACTTCTGTTCTGTCGGCGTAAGGACACGGCTGGCATACTCTGTCAGACTGCCACAAGACAGCACCTATACCGTGATCGCTCGCATCAGTGGTCACAGTAAATGGCTTTTCGGGTTCCGGCAGTCTCAGCGTCATTTGGCGGTCATCTAACAGCTCTTTGATTCGGTCGAAAGTTTGTTGAGCGGTCTCTGTCCACGTAAACTTCGCATTGCTTAGCACTCTACATAGAGGTGCTGCTATATCGTTGAAGTTCTTCACGAATCTGCTGTAGAACGCCGCTCTTCTCAGGAACTGTCTTAACTTCCTTTTTCAGTTAGGAACTGCAATTTTCTTTATCGTTAGAATCTTCTCCGGCAGTGGTTTTATTTCTCCATTGCCTACTTTATGCCCCAGCAACGTGACGCTTCTTTTTGCTATCTGAGACTTGTCTTTGTTAATTCGTAAACCAAACTCATCAATTCGCCTTAGGACAGCCTCCACGTGACTCACATGTTCTGCCTCTGTACGACTATATACGACCAAATCATCGCCATAAACCTCGACGTTCTCCAGGTTTCTGAGCAGTAATGTCATTAGTCTTCGAAACGTAAACGTTGCGCCCGCCAATCCAAAGGGCATTCATTTAAATTGGTACTGCTTCTCCCGTACGATAAATGCCGTTTTGCTGCGATCACTGTCTTTTATTGGTAGCTGGCAATAGCCCAACCGTAAATCTAACACTATGAACACCGCAGCACTCTGTAGACGATCCAATGTCTCAGCTATTTTTGGCATTGCACATGGTTTTATTTCTGTTATGTTCTTCAGTTCTCTAAAGTAAACACAGAAACTAAACGTTCCATTTGGCTTCTTTACCAAAAGTACCGGTGAGCTGTACGGGCTATCTGCTTCTTCAATTATACCTGCTTTTAACATCTCCTTTACCTGCTGGTTTATCTCAGCTTCCAAATGTACGGGAACCCGTTGTGTTGTGAAGATGGTTACTTCTTCGTTCTTTAACGGAATTTCATGTTTGACTTTATTACAAAACCCGTACGGTTCTCCGTTTCCTGTGAACAACTTCGTATATTGCGCCAGCACCTCGTTAATGTTCTGTTTCTTTCCAATGTCCTCTTTTGCTACTCTAACCTCAGCCACCTCGCTGCTTTCATGTATTTTCAGTGTGCCGTACTTTGTGATCACCTTTTTACTTCTTGTATCGATAATTGCTCCTACTTCTCTCAAGAAATCTGCTCCTAGTATTGTTCTCGACAAGTTCGTAGTCACTACAAAGGGAAACTGTATTTCCGAACTGCCGATTTTCACGATATCATTTGAGACTCCTAGGATTATTAACACGTGGCCTCCGATGGTGGTTACAACTGATGCACTCGGCCTGATACTTCTACACCGCTCTTTGTCTATTAACGAAACTGCCGCCCCTGTATCAATCAGGCACACTACCTCTCGCTCGTTTATCCCTACTCTCGCATAGACCGCCCCCTTATCTACTACTGCTGAGACACACAGTTTCGAAGGACATAAAGAACACCTTGTCTATGGTCCTAAATGTCTACGTTTTCGTCTTGTTGGGCAATTCCTCTTCCGTTGTCCGGTTCCTCCGCAAATATAGCATTTATTATTTCTTTCACCCTGTATTCGTAACGCTGCCACCTCTCGTTGTAATTCTTCTATCTTCTTCACGACATCATCAGTCTGTCTTTCACACGCCACCGAGGCGACTGTTGAGCTCATCAGCTGTTTTGTTACTTTCGCCAGCTCGGTGACGTCCATTGGTTGTGCCGCGTTCACCAGTCTCAACTGTTGGCCAACCTCTGCAGGCACACTTTCAATGAATTGGGAGGCTAGCAGCTGTGCCTGCGACTCCTTATCCAAATTCGGCAGACCCCGGCGCAGCAATCTCGTCAACTCCATGGCAAGCACGAGTGGGTCGCCATCCACCGACAGTCGCGCCTCTCGGAACTTCTGCAGTGCGTGCTGCCTATCCGTCGGGCTGTCGAACTCCACCAGCAGCCTTCCGTCACCACCTTCCAGTCAGAGTCCTCCACACTGTTGTACACCGCTCTCGCTCTGGCTCTTAGTAGACTCCTCAGCACCACTGCCTTCGCCCTCCGTTCCTTGACTACGACCAGCTCTGCCACGGCCTCAAACTCCTTCAAGAAGCTCCTTACATCTTCGTCTTCAAACTCCCGAGGCCAAGGTTTATATATCGTTCGTATAAGTAGCATACACCACTATATAATTGAAAAAATCACATTACCAGAACACATAAATAGATCAATCGTTCAATCCTCCACTTGAACTACAAAATTTCAAACGAAATAAACTAATCATGGGTGATTTTTGTTACATGCGCAAAGAAAATTCTGTGTTGTCATAACTGCTTGTGCATTTCAACCAGGAATTCCATTAATTTTCTAATTGTCTTTCGACGAAGAAACATCCGAACTTCATCACCATATATATTATAACTCTAATTAATTTGACAAACATTGTGAGATGAGGCATCATGTTTGACAAGTAAACAATAGTCGAAGTTGACAATGTGAATATTTTTCAGTCAACTTTACAACAAGCTTTTTATACAAATTAATAATAAAACGTAGTGGTCTCATGTAATTTGATTGTCTCCGACATATACCATAGCAATGAATTTGAACACTTTGAATTGCAGAGTTCTGCAAACATCGCATACATAAAATATTTAAATAGTTGTGTCGTACTACATTTTGTAATATAAAACTTTGGGGAGAGGGCTATGTAGAGATGGTATGAAAAACGTATTTTGTATTTATTCTGTTAATTTTTGACTGCTTGTTCAGTTACTATAAAATCATTGTACATGTTGTTTACGTGTGTTACCTTGGATACAATTAACGTTGACTACTCGTTTTTTCCGTTCTGTTGTACACATAGCACGGCACTCAATGTCTGAGCCTATCAAATTTACTTAAAACACACAACTTATGTTCTCATTCGTTCAATAATACGCTAATTGGATTCTAATATGTACATTGTCTACATTTATAGACTGCCGTCATACGTATAAGCTACCTTACGGATATTTTTGCAATAATTGTATTACTAACATTTGTATAATTGTGGATTTATGGTACCAATAACAACCAAACACTCACAAGCAGCCGTATAAAGTAACAACCTTACATTTTTATTGTATTTATTACATTTGATGGATATATTTCAACATACATCTATTTGTATTCAATAACTTTGTTGATATTTGATATAATACACTGATTGGTCCACCACATATTATAACTCCAATTAATTTGTCAAACATTGTGAGATGAGGCATCATGTTTGACAAGTAAACAATAGTCGAAGTTGACAATGTGAATATTTTTCAGTCAACTTTACAACAAGCTTTTTATACAAATTAATAATAAAACGTAGTGGTCTCATGTAATTTGATTGTCTCCGACATATACCATAGCAATGAATTTGAACACTTTGAATTGCAGATTTCAGCAAACATCGCATATATAAAATATTTAAATAGTTGTGTCGTACAATATGGGGTTATTTTTGGAAATATGGCTCCATCATACTGTTATTGTCGATGACCTTATGCAAATGTGCTTTCAGACACTGACTGATATTTTAAGAATAATTGCGCAAACGTTTACACTTAATGTGTTACAAATTGTGACGAATTGCGCAAGCCTGTTACCTTCCATGCACCTTGCACCAGGTTATTATTTGATAAAAAACATTTTACAAATTATCTCTAGTTGAATTTCCGTTACGTAAGGCATAGATCGATATGATATATGATTCACTTATGATTTTATTACATGAATCCATAACATAATGATAACATGAATTATAACGTCACGCACTCTTCAATGTTTGTAACAGTTATCAGTAAAGAAAATGCGATTGAAGATGAGAAGATCAGCAAGCAAGCTAACAATTGTAAAGTTATCACAAAAGTTAAATGTTGACAGTACCCGAATGAGATGTGAGTTTGGTCATATGACCTTTGTATTAAAGATTATAGCACTGAAACGTATTCTTTAAACTTTAATACAAATAAGCTCAAAAGAATCGGCTATTATGGCTTTGTGAGTAATACATGGCAACATGACATGACAGTTTATAATGAAATCGTCGATTATTCTGATTTAACTAATGTATATACGCTTCAAAGCTCTCTAAACCAGTTGATTATCCATTTTGTCGTTTTTTCAAGCAATGGGATATGTCAGCAATGCAGGTTATGTGAGCTTATTTCGGTTTCGTTGGTTCAATCAGTTCTGATTCCTCTTAATTATATTACACTGGGATATGTCATCAATGCACATACACATTCCAGTTTTCTCAACTTTATACACATGCTCGTTATATATTGCTTCTACTAGCCAAATCAAGCGAAGACGAAAGAAACTTTGATGCACTAAACTTTCACTAGAAAAATTATTACGAGTTTGTTTTATTCTGGCCTTCAACATTTTGTGATTCGTATAATGTTTACTTCGTTTACCACAACATAATTTTAACACTGAAATGATAACTTGATTGTATACATGGTTAGCAATTCAACATAATTAGCTATTAGCAGTTTTCGTCACCATGACATCCGCGGATTGAGTTGCTCAATATTTTTGGTATCATTTTAGAATTATATTTCGTTTCATTGTGTTAAGCTATATCATCAATTATTATTGACTGAATGCAGCTAGAAAGAATATAATATTATGTGAATAGTAACGAAGTTGAGTGTGAAATTTGCATGAGGCCGAAAATACTGTCAGCAAACTTGATATTTATAATTATTCTTGAATTTATATGTGAGCCACAACGGGGTGATTATGTGATGGGTAATGAAATAGATCTCGAAAACGTCATGATTTAAAAACGAATTGTCAAAAAATTGTATTATTAGATCCACGAAAAGGCCAATTCAAGTATGCACAACAGCGTATGAGGTATAGTAATGTAGTATACTACAATACTGGAAAACAGAAAGATGAGGTGCGATTCCACATAAAATTTCAGAACCTAGATACAAATTACAAAATGTAAAGTCGTTACTACGATCGTATATAATCGTTTTATTTAATATTGTTTTTCATCTTATTTAGCACCCTATACCTGACGGAGTGACATCTTTCACAATTCATGGACTCTGGTAAAAAAATATTTTGATTTTACATTGTGGGAATAAAGAATTAAGATTGAAATAGAATTCCGGTGACATTAGTTGTTGTTAAATTTAATGAATTTGATGACAACGCAGATGAAGTGATGTCGTGTGAATGAAGACTGAAATAGATTTCAGGTGCCACTGGTTGTCGTCAATAAGTGGTAATTCAAAGAATCAATGAAAATGCACATGTAATAAAGTCGTATGATAGTTTACTAAAGATAAGAAGCCATTCTGAAGTGAACACATCCGACAAGAAAATACACAAACACTTAAGAATTCACATGCATCACCTGAATAAATTGCTGTATATATTGCTTTTCTTAGAATTTTCAAATTTCATTGGATCCAACGGTGGATGCATTAAGTCGAGAAATCATGACTTTCATAGTCAGTGCGCGGGGATCGCATTACAAACCTTTAACAAAACCAACATTTTTACGACACGTGTTACTAAGCCGAATAACGAACAATACAATTGTACTGTAATTTTGAGAAATAAATGTTTTTCGATTTTTTCGTTTGACAGGCCTCTCATTTATCAAGACATAGGTCCGAATTGCACACCGACCGTAACATTCAATGTAACACTTTTAGATGTGAGTTGAATGCGGTTCTCGCCTAATTATTATGTGTCACTTACTGACATTTGTGATTGAATCTGGTGTTAAATAAAAGCGCACACACAAAACACCTATTGCTAAATAGTGAAATAATCACTAATTGTAATTTATCGTTGTAAATGTGAAAAATCGGAGTTATTTGTAAAGTGATCAAGCAACAATCATACTACTATTTCGTTGCATCATTGATACAAGTACACAGCAAAATGGAGAACGTTAAGATAAATAGTATTACCAAAAAAATATGATTCACAAACTCAACCTTCAGAAAAAGAGTTACATTATATTAATTGAAATTCGTTATTACCTGAATTTATAATATGATATAAGTATTCAAAATATGATGTGATCTCGTTAATTCGTGTGCAATCTAATACAATGATCAATGATCTGAGAAAAAGTTCAAATGCTTGCTTGTTCAGGTGTGTTTCATAAATCTCTTAATATATTTTTCACTGGAAATGCTGATTGTGCCGGCCGTTTTGTTACTAAAATATATGTATTCCTGTTACAACTCTCCAAATGAGGATAGATTGAAGGAAATGCAAAACAGAATTTTCATAAGAACGACAGTGAACTAATGCTTGCATCGTTTCAGAAAACAATGATTTTACAGGTGACCAAGTCTGTGTTGTTCGAAGACAGTGAAACGCGACTGACCATTCGTTACACCCACCGATAAATTCAGTGTGAATATAACTATTGACTGGTTGAAAGAACACCGGAGTTACTTGTTTAAATGTAATACTTCTATTACAAAATGAAAAAAGGAGTAGAATTATGAGAAATAATTTATCTCTGAATGTTGTTCCATATGCGTTTCATATATGTGACAGCTCATAAACGAGATTATATTTAACCCGAAATACTATTCTCTGACAAATTATAATTTTCACAATCATATTTCGATGTGCATAACAACACATTATTGCTTTCAAATGACCCATGTAATTGAGATGTCTGCTCGAGAAGTTCAAGGAGGAAAGCAGTATATAACAATATGTTGATGCAGGCTCGAAAAAGAAAAGGAAATTTAACTAGCTTCATTGTTTTGCTTTTAAATATAAGCATTATCAAACAGATGTAACTTTGTCAATAATTAAGTATTCTTTCGTAGTGAATGCAACATTTTCATTTTCAAATTGTTTGGAATGATAACGTGGCTGAGAATTGACAAGTGGAAATATCCACAATAAGATGTGAGTTGAATGCAGTATTTCCTTATTTAATACGTGTCATTTACATGCATCTATTTTCAAATAAAAGCGCACAAAGCAAACAAATATTGATTGGTAGTGAAATAATCACTTATTTTATTTATGGGGGGAAGTATAAAAAATTGGAATTATTAGTATAGTGATCAAGCAACTTCAGCTTCAACTTGATAAGTGGGAATATCCACAATAAGCAAAATTGTGAGAGAATCTCAGCGTACCTGACGAATTCGGAACAAAGTATTTGGGATGTAGAGTGTGAATAGTCACATTTGAACGACATTGCACTTTGATTAATAAACTGTTGAGATATAATTTTTTTTACAAGAAACTTTATTTTCTTTCAGCCATTGAGACCAGAATTAGATCAAAATGGCCCTGTTTGAGAAAATGTTCGAAGGCAGATGTATTTTGGTAAGGATGCATGTAAGTGTTTGATTACCCACTTGTAGTAGCTAAACACAGATTTCGGAAGCACACAAATAGGTTGTCTGGAAAGTTCGATTTCGTGTGCTAGTAAGCTGATGAGAAAGGCATTTAATGGAATTTTCAAAAGAAAGCACAATTTTGAAATGGAAACTACGATTTGAGGTCAGAAATGTGATTTGCAAAAGCAAATAATGTTTGCTAGTTATTGAATGACCACTTAGAATCCGTGTAAGCGGACGAGCTAGGGAAATATGATCGAACAAAATAAGTATATCACACATATCGTCTTAGTCTTAAGGATTATGGACTAAAATATCTAAGTGAGAGCAACAAACCATTAATATTTTTGAACGTGATAGTTGACTTATTCGAGCGTACTAAGATCCATCTTGTTATTCACGTTTTGTATGTTTAGCAATGTATCCGATATCCGATCACATCCGTCAAAAGTTTGCATCAAATTTGACACAAGTTATCAGAACATGTGGATAAATGGCTGCATCCAGTATATTCTGACTATGATTTGCAGCAATTCACTTATTTTCACAGTGCAAGTTCAATTCAGTATTCATGAACAAAAGCGACTATCATTTTAACTAAAATATTGTAAATCGGTTAGTCTCATTTTGAATTTCGACCAAAAGTGATTTATTTTTTTTTATCTAATTGCTGAGAATAATAAAATTTCCGCTTTTAAATACTGAGAGTACTTATGGGAATCATAATCAATAAAAAAATGTATTCGCTTCACATGAATTACGAATTCAATTCAATTCACTGACTAGCCTAACGACTTCAGTTCCAAATTTATTTTCATTGCATCACCTCTGACGGTGTATGATGAAAACTGTATATATTGAAACTATGTTGTGTAGAGTAGTGAACATTTTAATTACTTGTCTCTTCTTAGGGCTTTTCAATTTAAAAAACATGGATAGTGTGCTGTTGAAGATCCTCAAATCCAAGGCGTCTATGGTTACTTCAAAACTGCTCTTGAAGTTTATAACAAAACAGATCTTTCGAAGTATGTGATTAAATTCCTACTATCATATGTTGGATCTGATGTTTAGTTAGTTTCATTGGTGTGTGACTGATTGTGACTTGAAGTTATTCTCTTGTTATTAACGCTCAAACTAATCACTCTTCAGCGAGAAAGATTGTTACTTATGTGAACAAGTTACAAACGACGGAGATTCAGCCATCTGAACAATCAACGTTTGTTCAGGTGATTGCTTTGTTTCATCATACTGTCAAACGTGTAATTCGATGGATAAATTCTGTTATTTTTATTGAACATCGGAACGTGGTGCACTTTTATAAATGCACGTCGTACAAGACACTATCGGTTTCTTAAAGCCGTATTCATGTCAGTTTGGCGATACATGCAAAGATATGAATGTCAATAAATGGCGACCATTGAATAAAATCAAACTGTAACGTTACGGAATTAATGAAAATCAGGAACAAATGATTGATCCACTCAAGTTCCTATAAACACTTGTCGAAACAAATTGATGTTCCACAGCAATAGCCAGAATATTTTTATGAAACGATAATGAGGATGAGATATGTTAAATAATTAGAATGTTTTCTTTGATTTATTACATTACAGCACACTGAAACGCCAAAACATCGTTCCAAGCAATCGAACATTATATAATGTAAGTGTATTTGTGAACAAATAGGCACAAATTACTTATTTGTATCACTTAACAACTACAGAGTGTACATTTGACTTTTGTGCTACGTTATGGGGTATTATGTGAGTGTTTCCTATGACATCATGTTGTTTGGAATGTGGGTTAGGTTATTCACGTGAGATGAAACTTGATTATTATTATGTGAAACGTAATAATTCAGTTGCTAGATAACCCTTGGTTAATCAAGAAACATTATCTTATCTTCGTTCAAAAATGTCGTTGTTAAACTATTTTCGTCGTTTAGGCTTACTCAATTTCTTACCCATTATCGTTCCTGACCGATTTACCATAAACGTATAACTATTAACTCGAATCATTCCTCTTTCACTCACTTTATACTTAAATCGAACAACAACCTCGAGACAATTTGAGTAGGTTCACACTAATAAAGACCTTCTATACCGTATGAATATAATTTGCTTAAAGCCACTTTTTAAGTTATAATTCAACACAAATAAATACCGCGATAGACATTTATTGTATGTACCTGTTTATTTAGCGAACATACTTCCAAAACGTGCTGTGGTCCGAACTACTTATAAGTAGTATATGACGTGAGTGTCAACGTAAAGTCTGGCAGCATATTATGGAGGGAAGATCAAGAAAGGAAGAGTTAGAAAACAATGCAATTTGTATGAAACGCATGAATAGTGACAATGGACTGATGTTTGGCAACAGAAACAGTCCAGTTCCATAGGATGAACTGATCTTTTGCAAATGAACAATTTACGATATGGTTATCCGATTTCACTGAGTAACTCTGTAATTTCGCTAAATACAATTCGGTTGCCCCACCTGTGTTCTCGTTCACTACAAAACCAGTTCATACAAACCACACAATAATAAAAGCTAATGGTACATATAAGTAATTGTTATACAAATTGCTTGGTTTAATAAATTAATCGAAAGGCTTGAACAAATGAAATGTAAGTTGACGTCTTTGTTTGCGAAAACCAATCGATATTGTCGGGAAACATCAAAGGTTCGAAAAGATAACGTCATCCTACTCGCCCACGTTCGTCAGGTTGGAAAGGGAAAGAAGATCAAACAAAAGTATAGCAGTGATTTATGTTACATCACAATTTCGAAACACATTAAATGTATCGATGATTATGACAGATTGGTTAGAATTCTTTTTGTCAAACAGATGCCAAGCAAAAATAAAGTGTGTTCGATATAGTGAGAGGAATTCGTTGTTCAAAATCGTGAGCATATATCGTTGCGTCCACCTGATTCTTCGTCCATATCTGGTTGTAGGTGAACTTCCTTCTGTTTTCTGTGTTGCTGCTCCAGAGGCTTTAAGCTCGCATTCCGATGGCTTTGTGCTTATTGGCTATTTGTCGCCTTCGGTGAATGCTGATTTGACCGTGTCTATGCTAACTGCATCGGTTTTTGCAGCTTTGTCTACTGTGATAGCTTTATCGATCCTTTCGATAACTTTAAATGGATCATAATAGGTTGGTTGTAAGGGACGTCACACTAAATCCCTTCCGACTAATAAATTGATGGTATCGCTGAGTTAGTTATATCAGTCGACAAAATGTTACCAGAGATGAACAACTCTCCTGGTAGACTTAGATTAGTTCCGTAAACTAACTCTGCAATGCCACATCCTATGTTTTCTTTTAAAAAGTCCATCTTAAACGCAACATGACCAACGTAAGCGAACTCAATGCCCAGCTACCGGCCTTTCTTCGATCTTTGGAACTGCAGTTGCTTCGTATTCTCCGAAGTCATCTTCCAGCTTATCGTACTTCCGAAACAACTGACTGCTGGTGTTCAATCGTTGAATATTTGCTAATATGTGGGATAACTGAAGCAATTAAACGATAATATTAGCATTATTAGTAGACATCTCTAATTCTGAACTTGTTTGTCACAAATGTAATAATTCGTAAACGAAACTGAAATGAACACTTCTAATTTGAAAATCAATAAGTGATGTTTTTGTATGATGAACTTCCTTGGTTGAATATACCGATAAATACAATTAACCAAGAGAAGTAAAATAATCGTCATCAATCTTGATAATTTTTGTCACAAAAGAACGCGTTCTCATGAATCGTTATGGTTCAAAGATTATTATTACTTGAACTGACGTCTATCATTTGAATGGACAGACTCATATATTCTCCCCAATCATATGTGCTTGAAGTGTTCTATTCAAGGGGTTATCAATCCATGTCCAACAGACTGTTCTTTAATTTTGAATGTAAATTGACAAATGTGTCTTTGTGCTGATATGATTTCGAAACTGGAATATAATTTGTCCTCTATAATGAGTGCCTTTTATGTGATCATGTGCAGCGTAACTGTATGAATTGGATATAAACAAGTGTGAACAGATTTGATATATCGATCAATAAGACAACAGCAGCGAGATCGTAGGTCAGTAGAATGACGCACGGTTTGAGTAAATAAATGCAGAGAATTGAAAATCCACCAGACAGTATGCGAAATTTGTTGGTATAGTCAATCGAGAATAAAGCCACGCACATTGTGGATTGTTGAACTTATCGATTTAATGCTTAAATACTTCAAAAGCAGTCAATCGATGAATTATTGGATTTAATATTCAAATATTTAAACGACAATATCGATTATATGTATAATTGTATAAATACGCATGTTTAATTGCATATTTTTGATTCTGGTAATAAATGTTCTACAACATCTTCCGTCTTCTTATTTTTGAACGGTGGAAGTCTAATGTTCGGGGGTCATTAATACAGTGGTTTGGCCTTACATCAAGTACAAAACATAAAAGTGGCGACGGAGTGTTAAACCTACAATGCCAATTACCCTTGAACAGATAGAATCTTTACTGAAACGTCAAGGAAAACGATATGAACAGTTCCAGGAACGTGTAATGGGGTTGTTTATTAAACAAATGAATTTCAATCACAGAGGTCTTACCGATGCCACATGCAGACTCGGTATTAAATTGCATTTATGAATTTCATTTTGATAGCGAAGCTGGTGCGACATTTGAGTCTTGGTTCAAGAAGTATGAGGATTTGTTCAAGGTCAGCCTCAACAATCTTGATGACGCCACCAAAGTCAGAATCCTCTTGAGAAAGCTCGGCACAATCGAACACGAACGGTATAGTAATTTCATCCTCCCAAAGAACCCACGAGATTTCTCTTTTGATGCTACAATTGAAACGCTGTCGCAAATCTTCTATTAACAGTCATCTTTATTTAATATTTTGTTATCAATGCCTCAAAATAACTAAGTCAAGTGAAGATGACTGGGTAAAACTCGCCGGCTTGATAAATCGTGAATTTCGAACGATTTAAATTATCACCAATGACGGAGAACAGTTTAAGTGCCTTGTGTTTGTGTGCAGCCTACAATCTCCCGAAGATGCTGATATAAGAACCAGAATCTTAAGTAAAATTGAGCAGTGCCCAAACATCTTGCTTCAAGAAATAACTGCAGAGTGCCAGAGATTAGTAAATTTGAAGCATGATACCTTCATGGTCGAAAACAATGGCCGTGCATCATACGTGCATGCCGTTAGTGAAAAAGAAAATTCTGGCTCACGAAAGCATCACTCTTATCAGTTCAAAAACTTGGGAGAAAATTGGAAGACCTACAGTTCACCAAACGAAGCAACTAGCACACAGCGCATCTGGTGGTAAGTTAGATGTTGTTGGAGATATATGGTGCACTGTTTCAAACAATGGGGCAAAAACGAGTGCAATTGTATACTTAACTAAAAACCGAGACCTTGATTTATTGTGTTTGGATATGATAGATGCATTAAAATTACTAGACCATTCCATCAACAACATGTGCAGCCGAGTTAGAATCAATAACTTTTTAGAGTCAAATCAGAGAAATGCCATTATAAAAAGTCATCATGAAGTATTTTCCGAAGCGTTAGGCGAATGTACCAAAGTCAAAGCACTACTGACTCTCAAGTCAACAGCTATCCCTGTTTTTCGACCAAAAAGACCTGTACCTTATGCCTTTCCTCCAGTGAGAGAAACAAACAAGCAATTTTTTGAACGTGATAGTTGACTTATTCGAGCGTACTAAGATCCATCTTGTTATTCACGTTTTGTATGTTTAGCAATGTATCCGATATCCGATCACATCCGTCAAAAGTTTGCATCAAATTTGACACAAGTTATCAGAACATGTGGATAAATGGCTGCATCCAGTATATTCTGACTATGATTTGCAGCAATTCACTTATTTTCACAGTGCAAGTTCAATTCAGTATTCATGAACAAAAGCGACTATCATTTTAACTAAAATATTGTAAATCGGTTAGTCTCATTTTGAATTTCGACCAAAAGTGATTTATTTTTTTTTATCTAATTGCTGAGAATAATAAAATTTCCGCTTTTAAATACTGAGAGTACTTATGGGAATCATAATCAATAAAAAAATGTATTCGCTACACATGAATTACGAATTCAATTCAATTCACTGACTAGCCTAACGACTTCAGTTCCAAATTTATTTTCATTGCATCACCTCTGACGGTGTATGATGAAAACTGTATATATTGAAACTATGTTGTGTAGAGTAGTGAACATTTTAATTACTTGTCTCTTCTTAGGGCTTTTCAATTTAAAAAACATGGATAGTGTGCTGTTGAAGATCCTCAAATCCAAGGCGTCTATGGTTACTTCAAAACTGCTCTTGAAGTTTATAACAAAACAGATCTTTCGAAGTATGTGATTAAATTCCTACTATCATATGTTGGATCTGATGTTTAGTTAGTTTCATTGGTGTGTGACTGATTGTGACTTGAAGTTATTCTCTTGTTATTAACGCTCAAACTAATCACTCTTCAGCGAGAAAGATTGTTACTTATGTGAACAAGTTACAAACGACGGAGATTCAGCCATCTGAACAATCAACGTTTGTTCAGGTGATTGCTTTGTTTCATCATACTGTCAAACGTGTAATTCGATGGATAAATTCTGTTATTTTTATTGAACATCGGAACGTGGTGCACTTTTATAAATGCACGTCGTACAAGACACTATCGGTTTCTTAAAGCCGTATTCATGTCAGTTTGGCGATACATGCAAAGATATGAATGTCAATAAATGGCGACCATTGAATAAAATCAAACTGTAACGTTACGGAATTAATGAAAATCAGGAACAAATGATTGATCCACTCAAGTTCCTATAAACACTTGTCGAAACAAATTGATGTTCCACAGCAATAGCCAGAATATTTTTATGAAACGATAATGAGGATGAGATATGTTAAATAATTAGAATGTTTTCTTTGATTTATTACATTACAGCACACTGAAACGCCAAAACATCGTTCCAAGCAATCGAACATTATATAATGTAAGTGTATTTGTGAACAAATAGGCACAAATTACTTATTTGTATCACTTAACAACTACAGAGTGTACATTTGACTTTTGTGCTACGTTATGGGGTATTATGTGAGTGTTTCCTATGACATCATGTTGTTTGGAATGTGGGTTAGGTTATTCACGTGAGATGAAACTTGATTATTATTATGTGAAACGTAATAATTCAGTTGCTAGATAACCCTTGGTTAATCAAGAAACATTATCTTATCTTCGTTCAAAAATGTCGTTGTTAAACTATTTTCGTCGTTTAGGCTTACTCAATTTCTTACCCATTATCGTTCCTGACCGATTTACCATAAACGTATAACTATTAACTCGAATCATTCCTCTTTCACTCACTTTATACTTAAATCGAACAACAACCTCGAGACAATTTGAGTAGGTTCACACTAATAAAGACCTTCTATACCGTATGAATATAATTTGCTTAAAGCCACTTTTTAAGTTATAATTCAACACAAATAAATACCGCGATAGACATTTATTGTATGTACCTGTTTATTTAGCGAACATACTTCCAAAACGTACTGTGGTCCGAACTACTTATAAGTAGTATATGACGTGAGTGTCAACGTAAAGTCTGGCAGCATATTATGGAGGGAAGATCAAGAAAGGAAGAGTTAGAAAACAATGCAATTTGTATGAAACGCATGAATAGTGACAATGGACTGATGTTTGGCAACAGAAACAGTCCAGTTCCATAGGATGAACTGATCTTTTGCAAATGAACAATTTACGATATGGTTATCCGATTTCACTGAGTAACTCTGTAATTTCGCTAAATACAATTCGGTTGCCCCACCTGTGTTCTCGTTCACTACAAAACCAGTTCATACAAACCACACAATAATAAAAGCTAATGGTACATATAAGTAATTGTTATACAAATTGCTTGGTTTAATAAATTAATCGAAAGGCTTGAACAAATGAAATGTAAGTTGACGTCTTTGTTTGCGAAAACCAATCGATATTGTCGGGAAACATCAAAGGTTCGAAAAGATAACGTCATCCTACTCGCCCACGTTCGTCAGGTTGGAAAGGGAAAGAAGATCAAACAAAAGTATAGCAGTGATTTATGTTACATCACAATTTCGAAACACATTAAATGTATCGATGATTATGACAGATTGGTTAGAATTCTTTTTGTCAAACAGATGCCAAGCAAAAATAAAGTGTGTTCGATATAGTGAGAGGAATTCGTTGTTC